>VOPJ01004290.1:4344-56471 GCA_014673585.1 Semibalanus balanoides | reverse complement strand
CCCTGGGAATCTTGAGCCTCCCTTGCCATGATCTAATATGAGTCGCCCGGAGCCTGTGATCATGACATTCCCTCGAAATAGATCAGGCATCAATTCCTTATCCTCACTCCCCCTCATGCATGCCTCGAGAGCTCCACTCGTTCCCCATAAGTTCTCGCAGTGGGGAACCCCCATTCCCAAAACCCTTTTTGAAACACTGCCTCAGCAGATGATGAAGCCTGGAGACCACGCGTATCATGAGTGATGACCTACGCTTCTTTGCGCTCTTCCAACTGTCCAGCAATTCCTCCCTCACTGCCTGGCGATTAGGCTTTGGAAGAAAAGACTGACTTGGGAGGGAAGCCATGGCTAGGAGGACAGAGTCCCGGCCCGGGAGAGCAGGCACTGGTTGTCCGCCATTGGTGCTTTCACTTTTGGCACCACCTCTGCAAATGATGCTCGCGCTGTTTTCAGTGGTGGTGCCAGATGTTACACCGTCTATGCACTGCCTACCCTCTTGCTCTACCAGAGCCTGGGATAGAAGTGATGTGTGGTCTTTTAATGTCTTTTCAAGGTTATGAACTCTCTCCACCAGCTGTGGAAGAATCCCAAGGACACCCTGGGAAGACACTTGGATGCTATCAGGCATCTCTGCCAGTAAGCCACCGACCTGAACCGAGCAGTCTACCCTATTAGTGTCACTGGTGGAATCAGAGTTTGCATCCAGATCAGAGGTGAAAGGGATAGTCTGTACAGTCACCTCTATTGTAATCTTGAGATGAAGTTTGTCTAGTTGTGGAAGGCGTTTGCATCCATCACAAATGAAAGCAATGGTGGCAGCCTACTCAGGGCATTGTACGCATTTTTGGGGACATCTTGCATAAAGCATGAAAACCAGCTCATGGCATAGGTCGACACTGTGCTGTTGGTTCATTCACTTCAAGTCCACATTTCATATTGCCGGGTCCACCCTTGCAGAGCAAACCATTACTTTCTGAGGGATGATTTAGTTTAAGAGTGGGAGACACAGCTGTCCCTGCATCCAGCGGGAGAGCCTGGATCGCAGAAGCAACTGCGCTCTGGGCACACCCAGAAACTGGGTTACCCACAACATCTACACTCCCCTTCCGATCCTGCTGCCCAACACCATCAATCCTGCCACCCAGGGAAATGCTCCTCTGAGTCTTATGTTCCACTGGGAGAAGGGGAGAAGAAGACACATTTCCTTCTTTGTGAGCCATAGCAAGAAACCAAGGATGACCTAGTCGCACAGCAAAGACAGATACCGCAACACGATCAGATCCACCCAATCAGTAGGCCTGAACAGGTTTTCACAGTTGGTACCATGAGACTGGCCAGGAACCAACCCGTGCATAGAAGAAGAAAATAAAGAAAAAACCTGACCCAGGAAAACACCCGAGGATCAGGATTACATAGGACCCATGCAGAACCGGCATGCAGGATTAAAATGGATCCATGCAGGTCAAGGTCAGCGAGTATTACCCAGCCAGGTGAGGATGCAGTGAGCCAGGTGTGCAGTGCAATCCAGCAGATGCAGAAACCAGTAGAAGCCAGGTGCAGAAGCCGTGCAGAAGAGCCAGGTGCAGAAGCCAGGTGCAGAAGCCGAGAAGCTCTTGTTCAATTAATCCGTCCCTTTTGTATTCTTGTTGTGATGACAAAGACTTCTATTTATCGTAACTTTTATATTTATTGTAACTTTTCAGTCGATCTTAGACAGACAATCTGCCCTAAACCTCACGCGTTTCGAATGTTCGAAAAGCTGCGCACTATACCTCCACTGAACTGAATAACACCCTAAAATGGCGGCCGGCCACAACCGCGCGGCCCCGGGTCGGGATACAGTGGGTGCCTACCCCTGGATATACCCCAATGATGGACGAAGTCAAAAATGTCAATTATGAAAATTCCGTTGTTTTGCAATTGTGAAAATTCTGCTACCCGCCAACTACCCACTTCATCCAAATTATCGCTTGTGCTACCCGCTACTACCCACGTGGAGTAACTACCCACAAACTGGTGGGCTGGGCCTATAGGTGGGTAGAAAGGTGGCACCTCTACTCGGAACGCATCCCGTTTCTCCGCGCAGAGGCGCCCCGAACCAAAAAGCGCAAGGTCGCAAGCGCGCATTGTTCACCCGACGGTTAGCCGCAAAGGCCAGAGTAAGAAGGCACTATATTGCCCAATTTTCGCCAGAGGTGGCGAGTTGGCGTCTGGAATAAAAACTACGATGTTTACATCCATTCTTGATCGCTTGAAAATGAAGATGTTGTCTAGTTATCCTGAATGAAGACACGTGTGTTGGTTGGAGGCGATTTGTTACGCAGACGCACCAGTTCGCGGAAATCCGTCTTAGAATATGTGTTAAGGTATGATAGATTTTTGGAGAAACCGTGTAGAGTGGATGCAGTGTCTGCGGAAGGTATTTTCGGATGGGGATGCTCAAAGAAACACAAGGGGCCCTGTTGGCCAATTTCCCCTCCACGCGGTCAAACAGCGCCCAAAAATGGCGCGAAATTGAAATGTATATTTGGTCTTAGGCCAATGGGCGCCATATAACTATTTTGTTGTGGCGCCCTTAAAGGAAATAGTTTACCTTCAATATGGGTTTTGAACTGAGATAGCAGTTTTGTAGGCCGTGTTAAAAGTAATACCCTTTACTGTAAGTTTTCTGTACTGAAAAGGCTCTCCAGCCGAATATATTTTATTTTTTGTCCAAGGAATGTGGGCCATAACAAAGAATGTCAAGAATGTGGACCTTCAGAGGCCATTCAGTAATCTTACGTGACTACTCTTGAACCTGATTGGCTGAGCCATTTAATTCTTTGGTTTGAAGTCAGTTGGGCAAACTACAGGGAGGCGATCAAAAAATGGATTGATCAAAAAATAGATCGTGACGTCATAAAATGGGCGGAGCAATGCTTATAGGAGATCTTGATCTAAAAAAATTGATTTTACTTGGCTGACATCCTCACATTTAAAACCAATTTACCGCTACCAAAAATGCTCATCACGCGCTTAATTATGTTTTCAATTGAATCGGCCGAATCATCGATCAATATTTGCCTGTACCGGCAAAAATCGATGTTGAACTTTGGCAGCTGCCAAAGTCAGATGCCAAAGTTCAACATCGATTTTTGCCGGTACAGGCATTATGTTGATTGAGTGAATTCGTGCCGATTCAATTGAAAAACAAAATGAGCGCGTGATGAGCATTTTTTAAGCGTATAATTGGTATTGAATTGTGAGGATGTCAGCAAGTAAATCCAATTTTTAGATTCAGGATCTCCTTATAAGGGCATTTGGCTCCGCCCATTTTATGACGTCACAATCTATTTTTTGATTGATCCATTTTTTGATCGCCTCCCCGTAGTTTGCCCAACTGAAGTTGCAGAGTATGCACATAGTTTTGCCTTACCTTACCTTACGGTCATCATTATTTTTAGGCAAATGAGGCCTGTAGTGCCCGGTCTCATCGAGCTCATGATTCCTGCCGTGACTCAGTCAGTGTCAGGTATGCTGTATCTGACAAGAGCCTAATGGGCGTCCAATCTAGCCTTGAAGGCATTGAGCGAAGGTGCGCAGACCACTTCTCATTCTTGTTCTGATGGGATTCCGTTCCAATCATTCACAATGCGTGTGGCGAATCGTCTGACCCTTGTGGATGCCAAGAACTGGCGAAGTTTGAAGGGATGGACGCTTGTTGGACTGTCAGCCAATTAAACGTATACTCGTGGATCCGCATCTACACCACAGTAGAACAACTGATATGTGAAGACCATGTCGCCTCTCCTCCGCCTATAGTAGAGTGATGGAAGCTGTAAGCATCTGAGCCTCTCTTCATATGGTTTGTGACAAATGGACTTAACCATGCGGGTGGCTTTCCGCTGAACTCTTTCTACCAGTCGCTGGTCTGCCCTGTTAAAGGCCCCCATACTACTACCCCATATTTTGGTTAATTAAAATAATGTACATTCCTGTCCTGATTGGCGCGATGATGGGTATTTTTGGGACAGTATGAAAAGAATTGTATTCAAAATATCAGTGTTGGCAAGTGGCACTAGGTCCTCAGGATCATTTTTTTGACGCTTCAATTTTTTTATCCAGCCCAATAGTCAAGACATTGGGGGAAATAACCGATTTCAAATGACAATTATGAAGCACTGGACAGTAGTGTTTGGGATCGAATGGCACATGAATCTGTGCATATATGAACTCTAGTGAGTTTCAGCCACCCATACATTACATAATTATCTTGGAAATTTGATGTATATATTTTTTTTTTAAGTGCATCAATATTTTATCCCTGGCTTCACCTGGAAATACATTTTTTTTACTAAATTCAAATCACTGAATCAAAATACTTAATGCAGTTTAAGCAGAACCAGTGAATTGTTAAAAAAATAAAATCATCATAAATCATTAATATCTTAATGTATTAAGGGACCACTGCTACCTAACATATATATTTTGAGGTTGAGATAAGCCATTTTTTGTGTGCGTGGCATTGAAATTATGTATGGTATTAAGTTAAACAACACTGAGGTCGAATCACAGAGAATTCAAGTTGATTTTGACATCTGTAACATTCCAGTCCCCAATGATTTGAATGGGGACCCTGATCCGATGGTCGTCGTCTCTCTTATTTAAATTGTTGATTACAGTCAACTTATTTTACGTTTGGCAATACATTTAGCCATACATTAAGTCATATTTATGCAGCGTGAAGGTTTTTCTTTATTCCCAAAATTCCTTCATATAACGTCATCAGGCCCAAATATTAACATGTAACTTTTTAAAATTGAGCAATGTTTTGTTTGAGAAATAAATGCATTAATCGTGGTCGCAGCAATTACTTCATATTTATTGCGCCACAAGCAGCGTACATTTGAGAACTTTTTGGAGGTGGGCATGTCCCCTTTAAAGGGACACTGCCACATTAACATTATATTTGAGTTGAGATAGCCATTTGCTGCTTTGGCATTTAAATTATGATAATGGCAGTAGTTAAAACAACCACTTGAGGTCGAATCACAGAGAAATTGAGTTTGATTTTACATCTGTAACATTCCAGTCCCCAATGTATTTGAATGGTGGCCGTGAGCCGTTGTCGTAGTCTCTCTTTGCTAAATGTTGATTTACAGTCGACTTGTTTTACCTTTGGCCATACATTAGCCATACACTAGTTCATATTTATGGCAGCATGATTTTATTCCCAAAAAAATTATTTTTCATATGACCGTCATCAGACCCAAATATTTAAAAGTTTTTTTATGAAAATTGAGCACTTTTTGTGAGAAACGATGTCAATCGTGTTCAGCAGCATAACTTCATATTTTGCACCACAAATGGCGTACATTTGAGAACTTTTTGGAAGGTGGCAGTGTCCTTTTAATGATGTCCACCATGCTCTGCAGTTCCTTGACGTCTTCCGGTCTTTTCAGTTCCCAGATGGCCTGGATGGATCTTCTCTTCTGTCGGACGAATCCCATCAGCAGTGTCGGCCATCATCCCATTGGCGTCATGTGTCCCAGGTGAGGGAGATGGAGATCATTTTGTTCACAAACTGCGTCCACTTCACACAAGACATAGCAATCGGTGCAAAAGCGCATATGCACATATCCCACGATGGTCATCTCGTATTGCAGGCACGATCGTCATCTCTATGAGAGGGCGTACGTGTGGGTCTTCCTTGGGCACCTTGACCGCCCGCAGGGGGTAACAGTCGCTCACACGGCTATACAGTATACACACGACCCATCCTGTGAAGCAAATAAGACTGAGTGAACAAGCTCTACTCTGTCCGCCACTGAGCTCCGTACAGCCCCGCCGTCTCGACTTCTCCGGCCGCGGGGAAGCTCCAGCCTCAGGTAGTTTAGCTGGCACACGACGTCCCAGGCCACAGAGGACCGTCAGTGTGCCGTCTCCACTTCTCCGCCCGGGGAATCTCCAGCCTCAGGTATTTTACGCTTGGACACGACGTCCCAGGCCACAGAGGACGTCGTGTGCGTCTCCACTTCTCGGCGCGGGGAAGCTCCAGCCTCAGGTAGTTTAGCTGGCACACGACGTCCCAGGCCACAGAGGAAGCTCCTCTCTCCAGCCTCGGCTCCGCTGGCTAACATCGACCCCGACCACCGGGAGAACTCCTCGGTCAACTCCTCGGCGTTGCGCCGGAACCATAACACAACCACCGTCCACCCGTATTCACATCGGTCGGGAAAGAGAGCGTCTCCTACGCACAGTGTTGCATCGCCCGCCGCTGGTCACGTGACCTGAAGCGCTTTCGCTTCGAAAATACAAAGTAGGCTTTTCTCACAGCGAAAATCTAAACTTTATCATGGATATACATATTTTTTTGTTTCAATACATATAAGACCGTTAGATGGTGTTGCCCCCTCCGTCATGTGGCGCCATGTCTTTGCATGTATGTAGAAGTTCTTCGATGATGGTCGCATGGGAGTTGGTTCCCGCTGCGCTGACTTAGGCGGGAGCTTCTCGAGAATAAAGGATTTAGCTTTAGTGTTGAGAAACGGCATTTATTCGCCAAACATGTATGAAAATATGCATTCGTGAACATAACCCGCTAGTAACATAGTATGAGGGCAGTGTTCCTGAAATTCGCAAATATGAGTGGAAATACACACCCAAATGAACTTTTTTGCCACGTCACTTGCGATCGAAACGACGTCACTAGCGATCCAGCTTAATGGGTTAATATCAAAACTCGACTTAAAAGCACGATCTTCCTACCAACCTACCTACCTACCCACCCATTAAACAGTATGTAATCTACAAGCACCACAAAAACTCAACGCAACCTCTCACAATCCGGCACCACAACACTGCGCCCACAAGCTTAGAGCCTTGAGCACACAACAAAACCATGCCTGATGCTCTTTGTGTATTTATTGCGCCAGCGACGTCTCAATATTTAGCTGCCATATGAAGGAAATACAGATAACATTCGACAAAAAACTTGCTGCGGAAGACGTCGAAATAATTCAGAATTTCCACTTTTCAGTTTAGGAGCTTTTCAACCATCTGAGAAACTTTGCAGTGGCACAGATGGAATAACGGAGATTTTTTTCTGCTTATGAGTCCTTTCATCTTGCAGTGAAGTTACAAGCAGTATTTTAATTATGTGTTTCCCGAAAACCGTGCGAAGCGCCATAAAACAACCCAGCGGAAGCTCCCCGATATATATCATAATATCAACACATTTAGCAAATTACCAATGCAAAATATAACTGTTTTCTCTTGAAGATGTATGCATCACACTTTTGCAACACAAAAACACAGAAACAATACCGGTATTTTGTATTAAATAAGTATGATTTGAAGGACGTCGATTCAGCTTGGAAATTTGTCAATGAGGACGTCGATTTGGAACTGAAAAGTGCATCATTGAGGAAGCAAAATTTAGTTTCGAAAAAATAATGGTGGCAAAATTGGTCTTTCTACTTACTTTTTTGCTGAAAAATTTACATCCGGAGAGGCTTAAGTTGGTCTTCCACGTCAATGTTCGGGGGGTCTACAATTTATCGACGTCACTCTTTCAATCTGCAAGTTCCAGGATTACGCTTTATTGACGTCATATAAATGACCAAGGCCATAGATAAATGACGATCCTGTGACTCCAGAAGTTGAGAGTGGTTGAGCTGGGGAACATTTACTATTGAACTATTTATACAGACCTTAAAGTTGAAACCAAGGCCATATATATGAAATATAGGGTTGAAGCAACGCTATATGATGAGTCTCAGTCTGAAGGTCTGTAGGCAATTTGTGTTGCATCGTTGATCGTCCATACTGTTACTTTTGGGTAAGTATGCTTATTTTATATATTTATGTATCTTCATTTTGTGGTTGATGTGTTCATGAGGATAACAAAAGGAATGTGACTTTGTCAGAGTGGGTTTACCTGAGCTGACCATATATCAATATAGCATAGCACCTCAATCTATGACATGACCTGGACAGGCACGGATTCAGGATTTTGGTCAGGGGGAGCGCCATACAAAAATATGCATTCTCTGGGCATGCCATAGGTGAGACCCAGGCCCCTGGCTCAGGGGTTGCTCGCCCATGCGCCTCCGGGCCCTCCCCTGGATCCGCGCCTGCTGGTCAACACAATTCAAATTGCATTGTTCTTGTTCCTGTAGTTTTGGCTATCATTCCTCCTAAAATGAAGCAGTTGTAAGGTAGAAGCTAGGGTACCAGGATCCTCAAGTTTCACAAATTACTGTTAATTTTCCCACTCTTTGCCTTAGATACTGGTAATTTTGTTGCTAGCACAAACAATGCTTTAACATTTGTTGTGATGCAATATTGGTTGTGTGATGTGTCCCTTTTTCATCTTTTAACTGTTTTCCCTTTTTTACATATTCTGCAGGTTTTCAACTCCACCTAGTCTTAGGTACTGCCCACTGGTTAAGTTTCGGAGTTGGAGAGTTGGAGAGTTCTGCCAGAGTTCTGAGTTCTGCCAGAGTTGGAGAGCGCACCTGGCACAGAGCCCGAATTGGACATGGCCATTGTCGGTGAGTTTTGTGACTGGATTTTGTATAACTTTATTGTTAACTGATTTAACCCTCGCCCTGCTGGGAGGTCATTTTGACCCCTCCCCCTCCAAGTCTTGTCTTGAATTCTCGGAAAGAGGCTATAAGCTAGCCTGTAACTTCTGTTCCTCCTACACTGAGTCCAGGTACTAGTCTTGGATAACTGTAAGGATTCTGTATGTATATGTATCGGATCAGGAGCCTGTACCGAGCAACTATTGCTTACTGAATGTTAGTCTGTTTCAAAAAAATTACTTTCCAGAACTTTATCCAGTTGATTCTTGAACGCTGATGTTGTAGCTGTGATCACTACAGCTTCCGGCAAACCATTCCAGTTATTGACTGCCCTCACTAACAGGTGGTTCCTTCTTACTCGTTTCCAAGTTTGTTTTTTTTTGGGGGGGGGGGAATAGCTCAGAATTGTGTACAGCTGTTTCATGTTTGGGCATTAAATACCCACTTTGCCAAAATTTTGATCTCAGGTCAGGTTACAGGGTCACATCAAGTCAAGTTAACTTACCATTCTAAATGTTTGTGATTATGCCAAAGCCACTACCTTTCAAAATGTTTGTGATCGTGCCAAAGCCACTGTCTTTGTCAGAGAGGTTAGAAACTTGCAGGATTTAATAAGTATTAAGTATGTAGTATGTACAACTCATGTATCTCGGATTGGTTTCCATCGGTGACCTTAAGTCAGGTCAATCCTCTGACCCAATTATAAGTGAACAGGAAAATATACAAATGCTTCCTTTTCAGAGAATGTGCATGACAGCCTAGGATCAGGCAAATTATGTCAGAGTCATGCTATTGTAGCTAATTTTTGATGACCTAAGTGCAATTGCTGCTTAGTCACCTCTGTTAAATTATCTGAGGGTGAGTTCATCTGAATTCTGAGGTCATCAGCAATGTTTTGCTAATAACGATTTATTCGAATAAAGATGGAGGCGAGCGGTCCAGCGGATGACACCACTCTGTTTGTCTCGTCCAACTGTGTCGCCTCATTTGCAGTCATGACCCACTGCCTTGCTTTGCTTTGACGAACCATGCCCCAACAGTTTGCCTGTTACCGGCAGGTCTGGTGAACGGTCGTCCGTCGTGAAGGTCGTAGGCTGCTCGCCATCTGGTGGCTCGTGTCAGGCGTCTGGCAGCTGCTCGCGTCTGATGACTGCGGTGACCTGGTGCTTTTGACCAGCTTGGACCACACGGGTCAGTTCACTTGTCTGATTTTTTCTTCCAAATGTCGTGCAGTTGTGAAATGGTGAAAGATTGTTTCTGTGTGCTTGCTTGTTTCTCAATTATCGTGGCAAGGCACATTAGATGTCTTGAATAACATGGTTGTCCACAATCCACCCTGTGTGCTTGATGGTACGATCAGATGATCGATGGTCATGCTGAATATAATTTGTGTCTTTCTTTTTCTTTTCATGAGTGAGCAATGAAAAATTCGTTACAGCTTATAACTGAAACTCATTCATAGCGTTAATAATATGAAGTTAGTTAAAACAAATGCAGTCCATGCAGTGGAGTAATCAAACTAGTAATTCTGCATTGGCAATGGAAAGTTGGAAAGTCGCTACCACAAATTCGAAACAGTCTTTTATTTCGGCGAGAAGACAAATTACCCTTCCCTCAGCTACCCAGACCATCGCGCTGAGGTTCTCTTTACTTGAACTTTCATCCAGACATGTGAATGAATCTCAAAGCAGTTAGCAGTTATCTGTGATACCAGCGAATCTCACCAAAACGTTATGTTTGATGTATGAACCCACTGGATCTTATGTCAAGATACAACGATGGATCTTTAATCCCAGTGGATACCTCGATTAAATTTTGCAATGGATCGTGGGTCCCATAGGATCCAAGCTATCCCACTCTTGACGAGGGTGATCATGCCCCACAAATAACGTTGTCAAACAAGTCGGAATTTTACGTTGTAGTAGCGTTGTATAACTTTTTGTGAGCATCGTGATGAAACGTTACGACAACGTTCCTGGGAGTCTACAAAATAACGTTGTTACAAGGTTGCGTCCAGACATGTGCATGGATCTGAAAGTTGGATCTATGATCCCAGAGGATCTCTCGACAAAACGCAATGTTGGATCTATGATCCCACTGGGTCCCGCGACAATTACAAACAGTGTTAATTGGATTCCCAGTGATCTCTCAAATTAAAATTTTGCAAACGGATCTTGGAATCCCACAGGATCCCATTATAAACAATTGAAAATGGATCAATGATCCAACGGATCTCGGATCCGACAGGTTCCAACTTGCATATTATGCCATAATTATAGTATTTCTCGACAAAACCGAACTAAAAGGCATGAACCCAAGCTAGTTGCATTAACAACGAATGAAAAGTACTGACAATTACTTAAAGAAGTGGTTCCGCAAATAAACATCTGTATAATGGCGGGTCTGGGATCCCAGTGGATCCCAATGCAAAATGGTGCCTGCGATCTCGGTTCCAGGCGGATCTGTCGACAAATATTGAAGACGGATCTATGATCCCAGTGGATCCATCGACAATTTGTAAAGGTGGATCCATATTCCATGATCCCAGCGGATCCGGGATCCAGATACCACAGATCAGATTCCGAGATCCGTTTTGGGGATCCGAGCACATGTCTGGTTGCGTCGTGTCGCAACATTTTCACAATAGTGTGATGATATCAAATTGTCAGCTGGGATCCCATGATTAAAACAATGAAATGGATCTATGATCATAAGGTACCTTGGATCTGACAGGATCCTGCATGACATATGTGTACAGTGTAATATCATAATATTAGTATTTCTTGGGAAAATTTAACTAAATGTATAGGACCATAGCTCTATTTACAACGAATTGGAAAGCACTGAATATTTCTTAAGATATTGGTTCTGAAAATAGACTTGGGTGTAGTGTGTACTGCCGGGTCTACGAAGAATGATCCCAGTGGATTCCAATGCAAAATGGTGCTTGGCTGGCAGCTTGCAATCTCTGATCCCGTCGAATCCGAATCCGTCGACCAATGTTGAAGGCGAATGTATGATCCCAGTGGATCAGCTCTCGGAGATCATATCCCTGCATGATTCTGGTTTCGGAATATGAGCTCATGTCAGAGTTTGTATCTCGAACTCATGCGTTTATGCACCTTGAACTTTGTAACTTTGAACTTCAGTTTTGCCATCCATGCCACAGACGTTAGTAACGTCTCGTTACTTGGTCTGTATACGAACATTTCCCGAAGACTTCATATCAGCAGTTTTGATTTCGAGCTTTAAATGAAACTTAAGCTTGAAATGCTCGGATGGGCCCTGGAGGCCCTTTGTTGCACTGCACTCTTCTTTTACGTCTTTTTGTCTGTTATGACGGCAGCGGATTGTCGGGAGCGACATCTATATTGACAGCGTAATGCCATCTGTCGGAAAATTGCCGAACTGATAACAAGCTTTGTGGCTTAAATTTGTTCCCCAGATATGACCTTAGAACAGCTTCAGAAAAAAAATGTATTTCTGTAAGGGTTAGCTGTTGCAGGCAAAAGATACAGTGACGGGTGACGCATTTTGTCGGAAAATGCGTCACGTACTTTAATCTGTGCTGACGATGTCATTGCAGATCCAGAACATCTGATCCCTGCCTGTGTCCTGGCTCTTCTTCCTGGCCTTCCTGGCCTTCCACTTCGATATTCGGTTCCTGCATCCTGCCTTCTGCTCCAGTTACTGACTCCTGTCTCCTGTTACTGGCTCCTGTCTCCTGATACTACTGGCTCCTGTCTCCTGCTACTGGCTCCTGTCTCCTGCTACTGGCTCCTGTCTTCCACTTCAGTTCCAGTTCTTCAGCTCTTCTATTGTGACTTTGCGTTTCATCCAAAAGTGTGAACCCTTAGGCATTGGTCTGCGATCATGGGTAGAACAAAATCTGAATTTTCTAAAGGAAAAAAACTAACTTGTGTAATATGTTTCCAGCAGGTGACAAAGACTAATGTAGTGCGACATGGACATAAGCAGCATCGTCTGGATCCAAAGGCTTTGTCTTCATTCCGTATCAGGTGCGAAAAAAAGACAGCAGCCGATGAAAAGGCCACACGCCGGATTGACGACATTGTCAGACTGTCAGACATGCGTCGCGGCTGTCCCCGTGCTGACTCCGATTTAGGATCCGATGACGTGGACGACCCCCCTACTGATGCCTCAGCCTGTCCGCAAACGCTGCCCAACGTTCCGCCCATTCTGGGTCCGTCGGGCTCTGGTGCAGCTCAGCCCCTCCAGGAGTCCCGGCCGTCTGAGTGTGACGCAGCCTCTGCGGGCCCCTCACGTGGGAATGTTCCAAACCGTGACAGTGCACCCCTGCCGACTGGCACTGCAACTCCAGACCCCCCGTGTGCGGATATCGCAGGCAGCAGTGCACCCATTCCATCTGCAACTTTGCTGACCACAGGCCCAGACCCAGACGCAGGTACAACCCACTCAGCTCTCCATGACATCACGCAGCGGCTGGACGGTCTCCACCGCAGTTTTGTTGAACTAAAGCAGGACATCAGGTCGGATGTGCGGACGTGTTTATCGGCTAGCACGCACTCAGCCCCCAGACCTACCACTGCTCCAATGCAGCCGCCAGAGTCAGATGGTGAGGACGCGGACTCCAACGCCCCGGACAGTCAGCCCCAGCCCAGCCCCGACGACTTCCCCTGGCTTGTAGTTGACCGGTCAGGGAAGGAGGAGTGTGGACTCTGTGCCACATGCATTAAGTTCGGGAGGGGTCAGAGGAGTGGGCACTGGGTAACGCACGGGGTCCCCATAAGCTCCCGGTACCGC
This sequence comes from Semibalanus balanoides, assembly GCA_014673585.1. Taxonomy (NCBI): domain Eukaryota; kingdom Metazoa; phylum Arthropoda; class Thecostraca; order Balanomorpha; family Balanidae; genus Semibalanus; species Semibalanus balanoides. The sequence goes on along the minus strand of VOPJ01004290.1, from coordinate 43,119 downwards.
CGGATGAAGCTTATGAGGCACTCTAATTCCACCAACCATGTCAACGCAGTGGCGGTTGAAGCGGAGCTGAAAAGGGTTCCTACCCTCCCCTCAGCCACCCAGACCATGCGGGCGAAAGCCAAGCTCATGACGGAAAAAAATATGACCATCATATATAACAGTGTGCAGCGCGCTCGGTCGTACGAAGATCATGCCCACCTTCACCTCCTACTGGACATCCTGGAGTGTGATGTGGGCAACCAGCATCAGGGACCGAACGCGGCAGCATTGGGTGTGGACACCATATATGACGTGTTCGTGGCAGAAGTGGCTAAGCACTTAAAGAAGGTGAATCCTGCCACAGGCCGTCCACGCCATATACACCTGTCCATGGACAAATTCACGCAGTGCAAAAACCAGCGCCAGGCTGTGAACTTGAGAGTGCTCGACACGGACGGCACGCCTGTCCTAGTTCACGGCACCACCGCTGTCCTGCGCCCCGTCCCTGACCCGGTCCCAGAATACACCGCGACACTGCCCCGTACACCTGCCACAACACGGGACAGACACGAGGCGGATGGTCGTGGCGTTTCGGTGCACGTGGCTGAGTGCCTGCGGAAGGATTTCAACATGACGGACGAGGAAATTTCGCGGCAGGTTACCTCATCTAGCTCTGATTGTGAGGGAGTTTATGCGGGGAGGGTGAACGGGTTCACAAAAATTTGGTCGGAAATGTTCAACAAAAACCACGTTCATCTGGACGACAGAGATCACCGCCTCGAGTCCCTACTGTCAAAGTTAGGTGAGACAGATGAGGGCGGCTGGATGCCGCAGTACATCCTGGACCTGCAGCAGGTCATCGGCTTGTTCAGCCAGTCGGCCTTGTTACGGCGCTATCTGAACCGCGCGAGCACGGAGCTGGACGAGGTCGTCATAGCGCTCCAGCGGGTAATCGAGACCCGGTTTATCGAGTACCTGGTCAGCGCTGTGACTAAGGTTCTGGCCTGCCGGAAGGCGATGCTGGTGGTTCTGCACGACGTGCAGGCCACCAAAACTCTACTTAAACCAGGCATTACACAGGCACTCCGAGTGCTGGAGAGCGGCGACTTCGTTATGAGGTCGCTGATTCTGATCGACCTGATGACGCCGGCCGTGCGGCTGAGTAAGGCTGGTCAGGCCGATATATACACTGTTTTCGAGGACCAGCGCGCCACACACGACTACACACAGACCATTAAGCTTATGGCTGAGGAGCGGTTCTCGGGACGCGTGGAGGCTGAAGGACCGGAGGTGGCGGCCGGCAGTTTCCGGGGGGGTCCCGTGGGGGTATCCGAAAGGTATCCGTCCCGAGCGGAAGCGCCCGACCCCGATAAGTTGCTGAAAGAAACCAAACAGCAAAGGAAGGACATGGCGGCAGCCATTCTGGCCAGGTGTCCTGAGTACTTGGACTCCACTGAGACCGAAAAACTAATCCAAAAAACGTTCGACTTCACTCTGTACCACACAAATTCAGACATCCCTCTCGAATCATTCCGCGAACTGGCTGATGTCCTCAACCTCAGCCAGGAGCCTATCCGCCCCACGGATGCCAGTGAGGATGCCCCCAGTCCCGTGGACATGGAAGGCCTGGCTTCGCAGTTCCGAACTTGTATGGCCCGGGTGGTAGAGTACACAGACAACTTTCAGCAGACGTGGCTACCAGCCGATGACCACGGTGTGCTGTCATGGAAACCAGAAAAAGTCCTGCAAACCCTCCAAAACCTTCGCGCGGGACTTCATCATAACATCCCAGACGTTGCTGAAGTGGCCCCGAGATCTGCCTCCTCATGTCCCGGTCCCAGTCAGACACAGAGCGGGTCGGCAAGACGGCGAAGCGGGTTAGCGAGAGCCGTTTCGAGGGAAAATTTGACGAACGAAAAGACGACACAAAAGACAGAGCCAAAAAAGAAGTATTTATTATCGAAAACGCCGTACCACTTCAGTTTTTCCCGGCCTCGTTGGTCGCGAAAAAATGGACAGAGACGCACCGTCCGTGCCTCAAAAAGACAGTGGCAGATGCGCAGTCTTTAACGGTGCGGCGACTTAACAAGCGCAGCCGCAAACTGAAGTTTATGTTCGCCGAGTCTGAGGGCGGTGCCGATTCATAGGCGATCCGGTCCAGCGGTGGATCAGAACGGGAGTTTGTGGGACTCGCCGCGTGCGTTAGCCGTTTAGTATATATAGAATATAGCGATATAGCCTTCGTTGTTGGCGCGCCCATAAAAAACAATCAAAAAAACAATATATAGAATATAGATGCGGTATGCGGTATTCCCTCACTAGGCTTAGACTACAGCGTTTGTGAACTGTGTCTGTTAAACGGCTACGAAAATCTGCTTAATCTGCCTTCTTTATCATGAAATGTGTCATTTTTGCCTATTTCGGACGGTTTGGGGGGGGGGGGCAATTGCCTATTTCGCCCAACTGTAGATCCGCCACTGATCCGGTCTATGTTGATCGATCAGGCAAGTGGCAAACTTGAGCCGGCTGCCGGCGCATCGTTCAGTTCTTGATTGATTGATGTGATTGATGCTTCAATCTGCATTGTTCCTTGTGTGCTGATTAGTGAGTGATTACGGAGATCAGATGAGAAGTTCACTCACCGGCAGCGATGGTCCTACAGCACACTATGACTGAACTCTGAAGCATGTCGTGACGTGTAGTGTACTGCTTTCCATTTGTATTGACATTTTCGCTAAAATTGTGTTCCCCGCGCGCAACTCACATGCGTTGTACGTACTCAGTCTCACACTCGCATGTGTTCCCTTACTTACGCAGGTGCGTACGTTGCTGTTTATTTTTCCTGACTCGTCGCGTGCGTTAGCCGTTTTGTATATATAGAATACAGATGCGGTATGCGGTATTCCCTCACTAGGCTTAGACTACAGCGTTTGTGAACTGTGTTTGTGAACACTGTTTGGACTTGGGGGTGTGCTTTGAATGCCTGTAGGTGGTATGCTACGAGTATAACGTTTAATTTCAGTGAGGTTAGGGTGGATTAGAAGTGCATTGAGCTTAGATTTAGAAGAACAGTTATCGAAATCAAATTCGGAATAATAGTTCGCGCTGCGTTGAAGAGGACTGAGGAACAACCTGTTTGTCAATATTCTAGGCAACAGACTAGATACAGTAAGCAGACAATGTTACAATTGTTAATTTTAAGGAAGATGTCAGCATTCGGTAACTAGTTGGCGTGCGTCGCTAATCTGTCGTCATTCATGTGGCAACCGCACCGGCCCGTTCGTATGTACATTTGTTTGCGTCGGCCGTGCATACATACGTGCTAAACCATGTGCGTGATTGATCAGTGACAACAGACAATACATGTGCCAGATGCGACACCATTTCCCATTTTTACCGGACCGCGTAAATGAAGGATTAAAAGGTAGCTGTTTACCTCGGTCAGTAATATTTATAATATATTTGTATATGGTAAGAAGGAAGTAATGCAACATTTGTTACGCACAAGAAACCACGTCACGATCACTGATCACATGCTTTATTGCAACAAGATATTCCTCGCATGTGTTCTCGCATTGTTCCGCCTTAGGTCTTATAATCCCAAAGTATTTTCTTGGTGACGGTTATTCACATTAAATAATGGGCGGCATGTGACCTTCGCTGTCGGTCCGCCCTAAAACCCCAATCATCATCATCACATTAAATAGGTGAGGATTAGATATGCAAAAATGTATCCAAAAACAGCAACCGGCACCGCCACCGCTCTTAAATGAATTGGCATCGGCATCAACCCCGGCCACATGTGACAGCACCCGGCAGCCAGCAATCTGCATTTTTACTTCATTCTGCATAAACAATATTTCAACCCCCCAACTTGTGCTGAGCCAGGCATGAGACTGGCAAGCCTGAGTTGAGACACAGCTTCAGGCCCGCCGGGCCTAAATTTGGGACCCGGCGCCGGCTCCGTGGTCCTGATATTTGCATCCCCAGTGAGGAATGAACTCGAACACAGCGATTCGTGTTTGCTTGTTTTTGTAGCAGTGTGAGCTTAGGGACAGACAGGCAACTGGTAGCTGTGGCTACGTAGGAAATGCAGGAGGCAGCCTTCAATCGACGCTATCTGGAACATAAATAAGACATCGTCGATGTATGCACATGATGTTCATGATATTGGCAGGCTTTTAGCACACATTAGTTTTCAATTATCGGGATTCGGGACAGCAATTTGTGTTAACTTAGTTTTTTATTATCGGGACAGCAATTTGTGTTAAATTTACAGCAAACTGACAGCCCGAATCATCGATTGTTGGGTTATTATCATACACATTTTAACCTCAATATCCACCTCCTTCTGGAATAGTGACGTCCTCTCAACATTCATCACACTCTTGCTAGTAACATAGTATGAGGTAATGATGATTTGTGGCTTGCGGGCGCCGGCCGCCGCCACACCGCGGTTATTCGGCGCGATAATATAAAGTGTATCGGGTATCAGTGCATTAAAAGAGCGCTTCCATCGAAAAACATGTATTTGCATGAATTGAATACAAGCAGACGCCCATAAGGGGCAGACCAGACACGGTCAGCGAGACCATTTACTCGCCACGACGTACGGTCGGCGAGACCGGCTCGACCGGTGCCACTGCTGGCGTGATGCGGCGTCGCAGCCGGCCTCCGTTGCGGTCACGCTCCCCGGTAAACCACCGGCCCACGGCGCGTTCGGCGTCCTTCTTGGTCACGCCTCTCGTTTCTTCGTTGTTTTTTACCGCTCCTGCAATAAAACCCATAAATTATAGCCTGCAGTCTTTCAAAAGACGCTATGATATGACGCATGAGAAAGGTTAAAATCGCATGCCTGGGACCTGGAAGCTCTTCAAATATAACCAGACATGATACGTTAAGAGCCCTGGAATTTTCTTTCTTCAAAATTGATACGTTGTAAATTGTCTTCCTCTAAATATAAGATAAACAGTCCTAAGACGCATCCCCAAAGAAATCGTGATATGATTTGGATTTGTTACCAGTAAAGTTGAGACCAAATATAATGTTGTCCCAAATGAATGATGTCCCCATTTGTGTAACAATACCATGGTAGGTGAGATTAAATCGGTCTTTGCACAGCTGGCCCTGTAATTACGACAGAATCAATAAACATGGAAATATACCAAGGCAATGTCTGGCCGCGGGGCAGGGAGTTACAATGACAACTTACTGTTGACAATCTCCATGAGTTTGGAGGCTCCGAAGGCGTACTTTTCGTGACGTCCGCAGACGTTCATTCCGCCACTAATTGCTGGCGATATAATGGCGCGCATAATCCGCCGGATAGTTGTATCCAAGCCCTCCGTCCCATAATCCGCGAGGAACAACACCTGGCGGCAAAGGAACCACACACAAGCCAAAAAACACATTAATGATTTAAGTGGGACGAATTGTCATTCGCTTAGAATTCCGCTACTGGGATTTGTCATTATTATAACAAACAAGATGCTACATTGGCCGGTGTTAACTTTAAAGGGAGTCAGTTGCTGGCACTAGGTCCTCATAATAATTTTTTTGACGCGTCAATATTTTGATCCAGCCCAATAAGTTAAGGTATGGGAAAATTACCGATTTTCACATGTCAATTACGAAGCACTGGACAGTAGTGATGGGATGCATGACACATTCATATTTGCATTGTGGCTCATAGTCGAGTTTCAGCCATCCATATATTTAATAATTATCTTAGAAATTGACGCAATATAACTTTAAAGGTGCATTAATTTTGTGATCCCTTGGCTCACCTGAATCAATTTTTTGACTCAAATACAAATCACTGAATCAAAATATTGATGCAGTAGCAAGCAGAACCGGTGAATATTAAAAAAGTAAAAATCACTTTTTCATAATGTTATGTAATAACAATACAAAAAATCGTTTAAATTACTAAGAAAATATTAACTTGAAAATTTCTAAAGAATATTTTGAAAAATGACAAACATATTTAATGTAAGTTGTCACTTCAAGATGACGTCTCAATCTTTCCAGAACAAAATACGCATACAGTTAGAGTTGTGACCCATGTGCATGGAGTAAACAGTTGTTTGTTAGATGGTATGATTATTTTTGTGAACTGGCCATTTTCCATAAGGACAAAGTGTTTTTAGTGAAATGTCGTCAATATAACTGCATCTAGACCCTGCAGATCGGACGTTGTTTGAACAGGTAATGAGGCACCTACTGGCAGCCTAACATCGGATGGTTGGATGCCCTTCTGGGCTCGGATCACGGACTGAAGCATCCTCCCGTGGATTTTCTGCGTAGTCTGTATTTCTTCCAACGCATGGAGGATGCGACGCATCAGCGTACCTCCTGTAAACATTGTGTTGTGACATTATTGCTGAGAGGAGCCCAGTTCAACAACTAACACACTTGATACCAAATATATGCGACGCACTTTTGAGAGAAATATCCTGATAATTCTTCAATGATATATTTACTTGTCCAATGCAGGTTCTATGTACCTACTTCGCCGATCATATTTTTGTAGTAGTTTTTTAGCATAATTTACCCACATCCAGTAAGAACTACACCTCGCATTCACATCCAGTAGAACATACACCTCGCTTGTTCCTGGATGAGGGAAAGAGTTCTCGCTGATGGGAAGTTGAGTCTGCTTTGGCTGCAGCTTTTCAACCCCTAGGTGGCTGTACAGTGAACATGTTTGGGTTGACCTGTAGCCCATCAGCCACGAACGCCCGCGCTTTCAGGCCATCAGCCACGAACGCCCGCACTTTCAGGCCATCAGCCACGAACGCCCGCACTTTCAGACCTGCGTCGCTCAGAGCACAAAGCAGGGGTTTGGCGAGCTCTGCCTGACTGCTGGACACCTGGTCTGCGAGGAAGTACGTCACAGGATGTCGCCAGGCACCTTTCAGGCCGACAGCCATGAACATCAAGGCATTTGTGGCCAGCCTCGGCTCTTCCATGTCTCCCGCACCAAGATCAACGTGGTCGACAAACTTGTCCTTACTCGAAGAGTAAACGTTAGCCTTGCGGATGGCCATCTCGTCGATCATCAGACAACGGTTTGGATCAATTGCTTTGCTCGTAACCTGGTAGCAAAGCGTCTGCAGGACCTCATGCAGCATGCCTACTTGACAACTGACGCTTTGTGTCCACTCCTGCAGTGACGTTGCACCTGGCAACGACAATTGCTTTGCCAGATACCGATCCGCCCTCGGCGAGTAGTAGTTAAAAGTGAGACGAAGCTTTTTTATCTCCTCGGAGTATCGTTGTCCTCCACGTTTCCGTCCCCTGTTCACTACTTCGTTTGCAAACAGTTCGGACACCATCGGATTTTCGAATCGCGAACGGATGGCCTCGAGAAGCTCACTCTCGACAAACTTATTTTCCTTCAAAGCATCCAGCGTTCTTTTGAGGCACTTGAGTTGTTTGTCGCGCATCTTCAACTTATGCTGGAGCCTTTTTTTTCATAGCACAGTTCGCGCACCTTCTTATTGATTTTCCTCAGTGGGTTTGTGATTTGCTTCTCTGCTGCATTGCCATTGTAACTGATCATAGCTAACTAGTGTGAAGATACGATTATATGGCCAGCTTTGTATTGTTCAACACACCGCTCGTCTAGACAGCCCATTGCCCAACTGCGACTGACACGCCGGCCCCGCCGGCCCCGCACCGAGCCGGCGACCGCTCGAGGGCAGGTCAGTAGAGGTGCAGCATTCACAGTATATCAAACACCAACACAACTAGGTACTCATTAGAATGCATCAGTGGGCGCCACATAACTTTATAGTTGAGGCGCCCTTAAACCCAAATCGTCATCAGAATGCATCAGTCCATGACACAGATTTCCTCCTAGAGAGAGCTACACAGGATGCTGAGCCAGCACAGGCTGGTGCTCTGGAGCGGCCAGCACAGGCTGGTGCTCTGGAGCGGCCAGCACAGGCTGGTGCTCTGGAGCGGCCAGGCACGGTGGTGCTCCTGAGCGGCAGCACAGGCTGTGCTCTGGAGCGGCCAGCACAGGTGCGTGCTCTGGAGCGGCCAGCACAGGCTGGTGCTCTGGAGCGGCCAGCACAGGCTGGTGCTCTGGAGTGGCCAGCTAAATCCAGTGTTCTATTATGCAACATGATAACAGAATAATACCTCAAGTAAATATTGCTTGGGGTACCATCAACATTAAAGGGACTGTCCCACCTTTTCAAAAGTTATCAAATGTACGCCGCATGTGGTGCTAAATATTAAGTAATTTGCTAAGAGATAAAATGACATTTGTTTCTCACTAACAGTGCTTAATTTCATAAAAAATACGTATAATAATTAATATTTGGGCTGATGACGGCAATATGAGGTTTTGGGAATAGAGAAACCTTCACGCTGCTGTATGTATGATAGTGTATGCTATGTACAGCCAAATGTAAAAACAGTCGACACAACAATTGGATATGAGAGATGACGACATAAGATATAGATCATGATATCATATAGAGGTTCTTTGTGGATAGATATATATATATATATATATATAGGTCGCTCGTGGTTGTTTTTAACTTATACCATACATAATTTTCAATGCGCAAGCAGAGATAGATATATATATATAGATATAGTGGGACAGTCCTTTAAAGGGAAATAATAGCACCTATGAGAGAAAGTATGTAGAATGATGAGAAGAATGCCTGATTACGGTCCTGGCATTCCATTTTGCGAAAAGTCAGAATTTGTTGTAATTTGAAAAATAGTAATATGTTTTCATGTGACGTCCACATCTTGCGTCAGAGAATAGATAGATACAGATAGAGAGATAGAGAGATATATAGACCCGCCCAGTGACAGCTGCTGTGGCCGGACCGGCGATGGGTGCACCGGTAGGCGTTGAAAACGCGACTGGTGGGTCGACCGGCGCTCGCTCGCTCGCTCCGGTAGGGACGTGGGGCACGCATACGTGGAACACTAGTGTGCCGAGCGCCTGACCGCCGTCGTGGCGGTCGGGCGGACGCCAGGTAACTGACATCTGGGCGGACGGTTCAAAAGCGAAGTGCGGTGGCAGAATCACAGGTGAGTACTACTGGATGACGATGCGAAACGTCAGAGGTATAGTAGAGATATAGAAAATATGAGCCACATATGACCAACGGTTATATAGAGATGAGATAGGTCGCTTGGAAGGATTTGAGATTATGGGGGGTTTATACGCACAGACATCTGGCTATTCAGTTAAAAACTAATGTTAAAGGTGCTATATTCCCTTTAAGCAGACCAAGCTTTAAAAGGATTGCAAAACTATAATATTGTTTGTTTATTGGGGTGTTTGGGCGCGCGTACAGCTAAGGTCAATTTGCGTCCAAACACAACACTAGAATACTTAATACTTATACAGGTCTGCAAGACACACAATTCCAGTCAAATATTGCTTGTTGAAACTCGATGGATAGGTAATGTGCAAAGTGTGGCTCGTCATTTTCATCTAGGGCTCTTTCTATCCCTTGCGACCTTCCTCCCATTCTTTCCATTAGCCACAGACATGATTGAACCTCACAAGTAAGAATACAAGATAACGAGTTTGCAAACTTTTCTCATCCTGACCTCCCGACATATGCTTTGAGGGCACTCACATTCGCTTTTGCAGGGATGGTCACACAGACAGGGTGCAGATAATCACCATCCATGCTCTGTAAGAACTGAACTCTCACCAGCCTTGTACAGGTGCTATGTTTGAAGCAGCAATGCCCTCACCCAGCCTACACTTTCCTGCTGCAGGATTGGCCACTCGCTCTACAATGTCGCTTACACACCACACTGCTCCCTCCAAGCAGTCTCCGCATCAGTCCCGATGTGTGTGCTTACTGCGAGAGGGACGGCTGTTGTGGTTTTTGTAGTTTGTAGGATTTATTCGTTAGAACGTTTTTTCTAGGGATTTTATCCGTTGGAACGGTTTTTCTTGGGATCTGGGGTGGATGTCGTCGGGGTGGAGACTCGCCTCCGTGACGTCATCAAGGTCCAGCCAACCCCGAGGGTGCTGGGCCAGCGCCATTGAGCCGGCAATATGGCATTCAAGCTCGACCGGGCTACTCGCCTCCGTGACGTCATCAAGGTCCAGCCAACCCCGAGGTTGCTGGGCCAGCGCCATTGAGCGGAATATGGCATTCAAGCTCGACCGGGCTACTCGCCTCCGTGACGTCATCAAGGTCGCAGCCACCCTCCCACCAGAGGGTTGCTGGCCAGCGCCATTGAGGCGGAATATGGCATTCAGCTCGACGGGCTACTCGCCTCCGTGACGTCATCAAGGTCCAGCCAATCCCGAGGGTGCTGGGCCAGCGCCATTTTGAGGGAATATGGCATTCAAGCTCGACGGGCTACTTCGCCTCCGTGACGTCATCAAGTCCAGCAACCCGAGGTGCTGGGCCGCGCCATTGAGCGGAATATGGCATTCAGCTCGCCGGGCTACTCGCCTCCGTGACGTATCAAGGTCGCAGCAACCCCGAAGGGTGCTGGGCCAGCGCCATTGAGCGGAATATGGGATTCAAGCTCGCGGCTACCTGCCTCCGTGACGTATCAAGGTCCAGCCAACCGCCGAGGTGCTGGGACCAGCGCATTGAGCGGAATATGGCATTCAAGCTCGGACCGGGCTACTCGCCTCCGTGACGTCATCAAGGTCCAGCCAACCCCGAGGGTGCTGGGCCAGCGCCATTGAGCGGAATATGGCATTCCAGCTCGACCGGGCTACCTCATGAGTGGCGTCACCGCTCCTACGGCCGTAGCGGCGGGGCACGCCCCGGCAAAAATACCTGGCGTGCGCCGCGCAGCTCAACGTTCTCACGCACAGCTCGCACCAGGGAGTCCAGTACAGACACGTCGGGGGCCACATGGTGCCGCGGATAAACGTCGTTGGACCCGCAGCAGCAGATCACAGTGGCTCCCTGCAGGTCCTCTCTGGCGACGTCCATCCGCAGCAGCGTCACCACCTGCGCCAGCTGCAGGCCTGACTGGGCGTGGCCAGCCACCCAACTACCGTCACTATCGCCGATAATGTCAAATGTCTTTTTCTCTGAGAATGAATACTTGAGGAGGGAGTCTGCCAGGATGATAGCCATGATAACCTAAAAAACAACACATCGACAGACGTTTAGCAATTACAATTAAACACGGACACACGCAAGACAAATAAGGAAAACGGGAAAAATCCGGTATCTAAAATATCCAGTTAATATCCAGGATCTAAAAACATCGAAAGGTCAAGAGGCTCTGGACCCGCAACATCCTTGGGCTCCGGGACAAGGAGTATGGCGACCGGCTCAGAGCACTCGACCTCTTTTCGACCTCTTTTCAGGTCAGATCTCGTCATAGACCCGGGAACAGGGGGCAGAGGGAGGAAAATTTAGAGGGATTTTGTTGGGAGAGCTCACATTTGCCTCCGAAAATATGATTATGTTAAATGCGTTTTGTGTTTTGAGTTATCAAAAATATTGTTATGGAGCACCTTCTTACGGATCTGTCAGCCGTCTTCAAACAGAGCGACGCTGGCTGTTCCATACTTAAAATCTTTTCGTGATTCGAGTGATCACCTCGATCGTTTTCCCCACCCACTTGCACTTCGCACTGTTGCGGGCGTCTGACCGTGAGGTTCGATTGATCCCACACACACACGGGGCACATGCTGATGAAGCTGGCAGACAGTCTGCGCTGCTCATTTCCGCTAACAGCTTCTTTGGCACACTGTTATGGTGCACCTGCCCGTCCGCAGCGATCGCTGCCAGCTGTTCTGTGTGGACGATGTCTAGCTCACCTATCGTTGTCTGCAGTTGCTTAGCATGTTCAGTTCCACTGCAGTTTGCTACCACCGGAGCAACGAGTACAAAACTCTGTAGCATTTTGCCAGCTGGAGCCTCCGGCACAACCGTTGTTACTGCTGTGATGTCCATAGTTTTTCCGCTCACCGTCACTTTATCAGCCATTAAGGCGACGCACGGATGGTCAGCGATGTGCTGCTTTAACTTGTGGCGCACTTCCAGCGAGAACACTTACCACGTTTTGATCATGAACATCTTCGAATGGTTTAGGTCACCCATATTCATCCCGTTCTTGTGCTGGAGCACTATGAGCTCGAACAGCTACTTGACAACTTGACAACGTGAACTGTTCCACCGGATGAACAGCTCCCGGGCCGCGTTCTCATGCGAGAGCTGCCGATTGTGTCTGAACACGTCTTGGACCACGTTCCCCATACTTTCCACTACGGATTCTGGTGCAGCCAGAAGCCGCACTCTGCTTATGAGTTTTTTGTTCTCCAACTGTCAGGATGGCAGAAGCTTAATGTTATGTGGCTGATGCCGAAAGGCTACAGAAGGTAACGCGGAATGAGAGAATAAGTTCGATACCGCGGGACGAGTACCCTGTGCTGGCAAGTGTCCGTGTGTATATGTTAGTGGTGCAGTGACTGAACAGCTATGTAGGCTGTTTGTCAACTCTTTGTAGTCGATAATCTCCTCGCAGACAACTTGATATCCACCTCACATGAAACAGATATAAGTGATACGAGCAAACATATATTAAGTTACAAGTAGAGTGAATTGGTAAGTCTACAGTCTCATATATCTACACGTTTACCAAGATACTCATTGCAATACTCCACACATCTCAAGTTCACACGGATACATATGCGTCTTTCAACCAATGTACACACAACTTTATTGCATACTCAACACATGCTCAAGTTCCCAGGATACATATACGTACTTCACCAATCGTCTACAATACAACCCACCAATATACGGTTCTTTGACATAACGCACAAGGATCGACAATACAAATCCACGATGTTCGTCAGGCCCAGCTCGTCACACGATAGCGTAGAAAATGGTTTGAAGTGTTGATGGATAGACCAGGAATTATTGCATTAAAATGAACTTGGCATATAAAGTTAAGAGTAAAATTTTGAAGTCTGTATTAGATGGCGCGCCTCGCTGCGCCCCCTCCCGAGTGTAGCAATTCCTACATGTGTCTGATGAGTTGGAGGGGTTCGGGTAGATCGGTACTGCGTCAGCAGCGTGGTCAGACACTCTGCTCCCACCGGTCACTGATCAGTAGTGGGTCCCCCCGTTCTCTCTCGCACACTTTTTATATCCAGCGACCAGCGGCTGGTCGCTGGGCGGAGGTCTGTGCCAGAGGCTGGTCGCTGGCCGGCGGTCTCTGGGCGGCTGTGTCGCTGGGCGGCTGTCCGCTCTCTGCTGACCCAGTCGCCAGTCTGCAAGCAGGTGGCAGGGTTATATAACGGGTCGCTATCTACCCGAGACCTGCCTACCGAACACCCACACATACCATTCAAATACGCGCCTACCTTCCTCATATACAAACGCATGCCTACTTTCATCAATATACAAATAGCCACGCCTACATTCATCAATATCAACCACACGCACAGGTCATTCATCAACCCATTCACACCTCCGATCACGACAAGCTAAATGGTCACTTGTGGTGATCATTGCCTGCGAACAAGATTTATCACATGCTCACCAGATTCACATAGCTCCTGACTACAGGCTTTTCTCTCGCCACTTAGCTGAGGCGCCGGAACAGCTCATCGTTATTGAGCTCAACGAGGGTACAAACGGAATATCAATCACTACTTCACCTACAAACGTAGTGATGATGTGTACCATTTTTTTCCAGTGTTGTACAAGCATGTACTTTGTAGCAGGCAACCAGTTACAAGCTTATTATTGGTGAACAAAACAACGCCCGGCTAACTTAGCAAGTTTGTATTAAAACAAGGTGTACCCTCTTTGGCTTTGCGCCCAAACTACTACATGTACACACACTTGAGTTGTACATGTCACCGGATGGGTCAGCTACCACCTTGAGCTCGTTGCGTAGATGTAACTGGCAGTCGTACTAGGATACGGCTATCCTATATTACACAAGACTTGTCAATTTGGTTTACAGTGTAGATGGGGTATCCCGACGCGGTGGTGCAGATCTCGGTGGGGGCAGCCAGGAACGCCGTCAGGGTGGGTGACACCGCTGCCGATCGGGGAAATAATGGATAATTGGGATTCGTGTGCTCGTACCTGTAATGATGTAAGCGCTGCTACCTACGGTTTCGGCGTGTGGCGTTCTCCACTGTTGCCTGTGTGCCGCTCTCGTCCTTGGAACAGCTGAAAGACACCAAATCAACAAAGCGTTTTGTATTGAGAACTTAGGCTATAGGCGGGCGATCCGTGCGCACGCGTCGGTGACGGCCTGCCTGCCGCGGGCCATGAATGTAGCGCGAGAATGTACCACTGGTTAGGCGGCTGGCGGATCGGGTGGTGCAGTCGAGGACTCCGGCCGCGGCGGCGGCGGTGGCGTAACCGATGCGGAGGCTGTCCAAACCATGCGCGGGCATAGTGGCGGCCGGTGCCATACGCATGGGGCGGCGAGGGAGACACACCTGTAGCGGCGGTGGCATGTTTCTTTCGTTTTTGGGCCATCTCTGATGTCACCGCACTTACGGGAAACCACCGAAATTGCACTGGTACTGCGATTTGTTCACAAACAAGGCAATAACCTGTCCACCACCAGCCGGGTTTTTTATGCCGGTAAGAATGAAGGACATTAACGGTGACTCGGCCTGGCGGCGATGCCGGCCTCTACACGTGGCAGCTCTATCACCAGGCGGACGCAGGCCGGTGGAGAGACGGTGGTAGGAGACGACACCAGATGGTAGAAACGGTGCTAGAGGGTATTCACAAGCACAAGCGCAGCCTCGGCTGGCGTCTGGGGCAGCGTGTGTCCGGTTGCGGCCCTGGGCAGGTTTGGCAGACGTGCCGAAACCTGCATCGACGAGCCGTGCAGCCTAGTGTCAGATTGAAACCAAAGCAGAGGCGAGGACTCGCCGAGGGCATAGTACGAGGCGAAGCTGACTGGGCTCTGGCTGCACTCCCGACGCCTCTGGCGACGGCCTGAAGCCATAGCGCCGATGAGGCGGGTGTCTCACCCCCACTGGTGTCGACTCGGTGCCGACTCCCGAGCCTTACGGAAAGACTCGTCGAAATCTCGCCACGCTGTGCCCAGCCCCGGAGCTGCCAGCTGGCTTACTTGACGCATGTGCGCCAGAAGCCCTGTGGCAGCCGTGGTGTGTGCCTCAAGGTAGATGCTGGTGTATCGTAGGAAGGCTAAGCTCCAGCCACCGCACGAGAGAATAGCACGCGGTGTGCGTGCTGCTGGGCGAAGGAGACCGTCTACCAACTGAAATGTGGGGGCGCGTTCGTCTTCCGCCCGATCCGCCGAATCCAGGAGCATGCCGAGATCGATGTAACGGTGGTCGATGATGCGCTGCCGGATGGTAGCCGATACGGAGATGGCAGCCTCACACACATCGGATGAGGCGGGGACAGGCGTCCCCGCGTTTGCTGGCTCGTCGTAGGCCGAGAGTGCCGTTGGTGGGGGCTCCGGAGCGATGACGGCAGCCGGTGGGGCTGGTGCCGACGTCGCCACCGATGCGGGAAGCATTTGGCTGACGACGTCGAACACCAGGGCGCGCAGCTGCTCAGCCGTGATCGTCAGCTGCGGTGGGGCTGGAGTAGCACTAGATGTGGCGGTTTCTGGGGTGAGCGCTGGTGCGGAGGCCTCCACAATACTCTGCGCTACCCTCTCCGAGCTCTCCGCCGTTCGAGTGGAGGCAGGCCGTCCGCGGTGCTTTGCCCGTGTTTTTGGCTTGACGCCGTCTCACCATGAAAAGAAGAAATGAGACAGCCGTTAGGTCCGTCACTGGTGTATTTGTGACACGTTTATCACCGGGGCTGACACATAATGCACGTATGATGCAGGACAAAAGACCGATAGCGAGATACACACGATATGAGACCGGGTCATCATTTCCTTAGGGACGGGGCTACAGCAGCGATAGCGTCAGCTAGAGCAGCCCAGCCTGCCGGCGACGGGTGGTTTCCGTCACGCCCCAGAAAGTTGTCCGCCGGCGTAAACTGACAGTGTCACATGTGAAGTGGCACTGGGGCCCTTCAGCTGTCGCCGTAGCACCTTCTTCAGCAGCAGCCGATGCCGGCGGTACACCATCACTGAAGCGCCCCCGGGACGGCAGTAGGTACGGGGTGGGATGGGGAAGATGACAATGCTGTCGGCACCGGCCGCCAACATTCCCAGCGTCAGCTCATCATAGAAGGCACTTAAGACCCGGGTGTTAAAGTGCGCCTCCGCCAGGTCATTGCCTCCTACTATCAGGACCACCTGTTGCGGCTGTACACGTTGGACGGTGGTGATCGCCCATCGCCGGAACCGTTCATCCGAGATCCGGCCGCCTCGCCACCCGGCCGCCTGAATGGCCTGGCCAAGGGCGCAGCGTAAGCAAAATATATCCGGCCATTCCCTTAGCGTGCTTACCCCATTCCGTCCCCTGAAATGCCTCCGCCTGAGGAACAAAGGAGGATTACGTCTGTCGTAAGGTGGCGTTAGTAGCGGGAGCTATGGCGGATACTGAAAGGCCACACCCTGCATCTGGGAACGGCGCCGAGAAACCGCCATCTTGGCGGCGCCGGCCCCCGCCGGAGTCAAAAGCAGCAACCGATAGGTATGCGCACAAAAGAGAAAATAGCAGGGGTATAGCGTAACACCGTGGTACATGACAATCTACATTGAACGGCAGAAGGAAACTCCAGCGAAAGGAATTAGCAGCGCCTATAACGGTAGGCATATCCATAACAGTAAAATGGCCCCTCCGTCTGAATTAGCATTGCAAATAACCCAGCATCTGATTACCTCGCCTGATGTCGGGACAAATCGAAGTAGCAGGATGATCAGTAAACACGTCCGACGCGTACCAGCTGGCGGGACACAATGCCCCGTTCCCGCGCGGCCCGCCGCGGCGCCGCCCGCCTGCGTCACAGACGTCACAGCGGATTATTCCACGCATGAGGTGACCGTCACCAACGAGGTAAGTGGCGCGTCATTGACCGATAAAGGCGTTCAGTCAGTCCATGGGCCGTCTGAACAATCATTCACAAGTACTGTCGCGAGTTTAAGAGATTATGCCGAACTTATGTGGCGTTTCCCATTTTCTACTCATCTGTTTTCGAAGTGTCCTGAGTCTGAGTTGCCTGGTAGAATTGACCACTCATCACCTTCTCACAACTCGAGCACTTTGCAGTCATAGGTAACATGGCACAATCAGCGTCAACAACGGTTTCACGGAAGCATAACCCGATGACGCCCCTATAAACCGGCATTCAGGAATCGACATGTATGCGCGTATACAATAAACTTTTAGGTACTCGTGGCGTGCCCAGTACGTGTGCAGGCCCAGAACGTCGCGCAGAAAGCTGTCGATGAACAGCGCTACCCGCTCGTGCATATACCACGTGCAGAGTAACGGATTTGACACAACAGCCATATTGCGAGTTTGCTGGCCACCGAACTGACGCAGGTGTTCCTGGAGGTCTGGCCACCGCATATCGGCTGAGCTCAGTGTGAAAAAGCAGTGTGGCGTCCCGAGCTGATCAATCATCGCCACAAGGTTCTGGCGCTGTGAACGCCAGTACTGCTGTGACCCACGTAAATGGGCCCCGAACCGAACAACGTCATGCGCAAGCCTACGCCTCTCTGCCTCGGGCAGTGCTCTCATCTCCTCCAGAGTGAGAGCGGCCGAGTCTGGATGCTGACGGAGGTACATGCTGCCTGTGGCCAGAGCGCGGTGCCTGAGCAGCGTGTTGTAGGCGAAATATCTGAACCGCGGATGTTGGGCGAACCTCTGGTCTTTGTACCTCATGACATGTTTAAAGTAAGCCCCCTCTTTGACGGTTTTCAAACGCGCATTCTTCGAACGGAGTTCGGCTTTCCCGGTCGGGTACAGTGTGGGGAAAAGGCGCGTGTCACGTAGGCGACATGATCGACATTCTTTCACTGATTGTTCTGACACGTCGGCCAAAGGAATAGGCCTGTTGTCAGCGACGCCTGTACAAGCGCAGACCCGTTGGACGTGGAATGTTGAGCGGAACAAAGGGAATGCCGTCATCTCCGCCGTCCCGTCGTCATCACCCGGATTCGCCTCAGAACGTTCGTCGGCGACAAAGCAGTCGCCACCATCTGGCTCTTGCACTGATTGCAGGTCGACAAAGTCGTCCACGGGCAAAGACTATAGATTTTCGGCGTTAATCTCGATGTCATCATAGTAGTCGTTGTGCTCTTTCAGCCACAGAAGAGCGCGATGGACCACGCCTCTGCGCACTCTAAAGTTTCGGTGCGTGTTCTCCTGGCCTGCCTTCCGAATCACAATGATGTCAGTGTCGGTGACTCGTCGGGGCAGAGAGCTTACCAGAGCCGGCAGATCCTGTGGCAAGCTTATGACACTGCCACGATATCCGAACTGACCACCACTGGCGAACGATATCCGAATATCCGAACTGGCAGACTTGCAACAGTCATCATTGGAATTATTCGTGCGATGAGAAGCTCTTCGACCTGAGTCAGACCCGTCAACTCCTCTGGCACGGGTCCCGGGTCTAAGTCATTTTCTGCCGAAAAAGTCACGGGGTCTAAAGGTGCAACGTTTGCAGACATAACGACTGTTCTCGCTGAGCTGAATGAAATATATTATTGAATAGTTGACAATATTAAGGTCACAGCCGATCGACATCAATGCTTTGAACTTTGC
The DNA here is from genome assembly GCA_014673585.1 of Semibalanus balanoides. Classification (NCBI taxonomy): domain Eukaryota; kingdom Metazoa; phylum Arthropoda; class Thecostraca; order Balanomorpha; family Balanidae; genus Semibalanus; species Semibalanus balanoides. The sequence continues at coordinate 24,491 of VOPJ01004290.1, read as the reverse complement.
GTCAAAGACACTGTTGGCGGTGTTGGCCATGAACGGACCCACACGACGAAACTTCACATGGCTATTAATAGTTAATCTAATCTTGTCTATATAAACTAAATCTGATCTTGGTTAAATATACTTAACTAATCTGGGCTGTATCACACTCGCATCACAGTACATCATCTCACATCACAGTATACAAAGGTCACAAACCACTCACTGGCTCCTCCTTGCTACGCACCACCGGCACCTGCCCGTCCACGATGCGCCTTCATCTTCCTCAGAAGGTGCCGCGCATCTTCCTTTGCAAGCACGCGGCCGCCGTTCGGCCACCTGGCGGGGCTGGGCGGCGCGAGCGGCGAGCGATGCGCGGCGCCCGGCTCCTCGTCCACCTGCTCCTCCGCTTCCGCCTCATCATCACCAGTTGGGCGCAAAGTGACCTTAGCAGTAGACGCGCCCTAAAGCCCCAATAAACAAACAAACATCATCACCAGTCTCGTCCCCGGTGGCGCAGCCGCAACGGGTGCAGCCGCCAGACGTCGTTGCGCCGCGCGGCCGCACCTGGACCGCGTCCAGGGCTGGGAGCGGCGCCGCCACCAGTCGACGGGCCATCGCCTCCTCCTCCACGGCGGCTCGGATGGTCCGATAGTGCTGGGTGTGGAGGTGCACACCGCCGAAATCAAAATCTGTCGAGCTCAGCCTCGGGAAGTCCATGGGCAGAGGCTCGTCAGACCAGATTCCGGCGGCGTCACCAACCACCTCCGGCGCTACCCCACCACCACCAAGCGCGCCGTAGAAGGCGATTCGGCGGCGCCAGCTGCCCGACTCCGTCCTCTCCGTCTGCAGGAGCCGCTCGACGTCCAGAAAGACGCAGCGGGGAAAAAATCCCCAGCCACGACTCTCTGGGCCTCTGACAGCTTCCGGAAGGCGGAGAGGCCGGCGTCGGTCAGCTTGGCCCGGGGTATCACGGACAGCAATATCACTGTCACCCCCGGGGCGACGTACAACCCAAGGCACATAAAAAACACCTCAGGTTGTCCACCACCGCCGCCGTTGAACGGGAGGGAGCGTCATCCCGCAGACGGTGCGGAGCTTCCCTGTCGGTTAGTGCGTTGCTGCCAAGCGACAGGACAACTGTGTCCGGCAGAGGGCTCGCGTGGCTGGGGTGCTGTCGGCGCGACTGGATGATGTCCAAGAGGACACCAAAGTCCGCGCGGTCAACACCACTCAGCCCACCGCCCGCGTGGACGCTCGACACCTCGACCGTGGCACCCAACGAGGGCTCGGCGGGCGCGCCTAGGGCCAGTCGCCCGGCATGACTGGCCCCCATCGACAGCACGGTCACGCGAGTATTTGCGACCGCGTGCGTCGCCACGCCCGCCACCACGCCCGGCGGCGCCGCCCCTACCGCGCCGCCGTCGCCGCTTCGCCCCCTCGCGCCGCCACCGCGGCCACGACGCGCCACGCCCCACGCGCCGCCGGTGGCACTAGCGTATTGGTGGTGTCGTCCCGGGCGGCCTCCTCCGATCGCTGGGTCTGGCAGAGGTGGCCAGTTGCCGGCGCCTGGGTCAGACGGAGCGCCACGCCCGCCACGACCACCGTCGCCGATGTTGCCGCCGCCGCCGTCACCACCACGAGTACCGCCACCGCCGACACCACCACCGCCCCAGAACCCTCGGTCCCAGATATGAATTTTTTGAGGACTGAGAAATCCAACAGAGCTACACCCAGGTTGCGGTTCGTGGAACCGCATTTTTGCATACATTCGCTAAGAACCTAAAGAGTACAGGGACAAGCAGAAGCAACAAAGTAACCAGATCCAGAGTCTTATCTGATCTTCATCTGAAAATTAAGATTGGTTTTGGTTGATAATACCATGGCACCAAACAAAAGTCAACTTTCTGAAATGCAGGCGGGAAGTAACGGTCTGTCTGACCTCGGAGACGGCAGTCCTTTCCCGGATGTGGATGCGGCGGCTCGGACCGCTCGGCCCACCTCTGCCTCGGCCAGAGACACCTTATCACTGATGTGACGCTGTGGTCCCAGCGGCGAGCGGCGCTGGTTCTTAAAGGTGCTCGTTGTCTGGTAAACATAAATATCACAAGTACAATCGTTTGGCTATTTCACAGCCGTACTATCTCATAGTTTTTAAAGAAACTAGCACAGGGCAGCGCTTGGCTTGATGCCGTCGTAGTACTGTGCCCTGTTGCGAAGCCGCGATGCTCCGTTCATCAGTGCGCACAAACTTGTTTTTATACCTCGCCTGCACCCTTTCCAGCAGCGGGTCAGCTGCCGTAACGTCCGGTCCGTTCCACGGGATAAACAGTTCCCAGGCCGCGTTCTCATGCGAGAGCTGCCGATGGTGTTCAAACACGTCTTGGACCACGTTCCCCATACTTTCCACTACGGATTCTGGTGCAGCCAGAAGCCGCACTCTGCTCACCAGATTCAGATAGCTCCTGACTACAGGCTTTTCTCTCGCCACTTAGCTGAGGCGACGGAACAGCTCAGCGTTTCTGAGCTCTCCGGGCATCTCACGAACAGCATCATACGCAGCCCGGACACTGAGGCAGCTCACGACGGCTGACTCGGGTATAATGCCGAGACCCGCGAGCTCATTTGCAGTGTTCCTCACGTGAATAAGACACGCGGCTGCTGCACCGTACGCAGCTGGCAGAGGTCACCTACTTTGCGGAGAAGTTGCGCGTTGCTCTACAGCGGATCATTCGCCGCCCCCACCGAACGCCCCCTGTCGTCTGATTCGCGGGATCGGAGGCGAATGCGCTCCACCAGATAGGACACGAACTCGCCGAGTTCTGTCACCTGCCGATCGGGGAAAGAAGGGACAGCCGATCGGGGAAAGAAGGGACAGCCGATCGGGGAAAGAAGGGACAGCCGATCGGGGAAAGAAGGGACAATTAGCACTCGTGTGCTCGAACCTGTTATGATGTAAACGCTGCTACCTACGGTTTTGGCGTGCGGTGGTCTCCACTCCTGCCTTGCAAATGTTTCTTAAAGGATCCGCCGAAGAGCTTCATGCTGCTTTTCATGCATGGATATTTTTGTGTTTTCAAATAGAGCGATATTCATTGTAAAATAAAGGGCACGATCTACTGAACTTTCAGGGCTATTTATGTGTTCACGCACCAATGCTATCCCACTACTTCGTTTGTCAGGCGGTCCGGTCAAGTGCTGTGTTGCATCCCCGCCCTGATCCGAATCAGCAAAAGCAAAACATGTGTTTCCTGTGCCAGTCTCACTGTTGTCTCACTCTTATCGCTGCGCCGAATGCTTCGTACCCGGTACGTGCGTGTCTGTGTGTATGCTCACCTATTTGTGTTACTTTCCTTTTTGGCGCGACTCGGTCTCAACTGCTCCCTTGCCTGGTCCCGGTCCGTCTTATCCTCCGCCTTGCGGGCGACACCTTCAGCTGAAAGACCCTGCGGCTGAAACGTCTCCGGACCTGGTGAGCAGGAGGGAGCAGGAGACATGGGGGGGACTGTAGCTGTTGGACGACGGGTGGGAAAGAATCTCTGATGATGATGATGTGTATTTCGGTGCCCCCACAGGTGGATTTTAAAGCAACCACGTCAGATACAGTCACACAACGGCGATAAAAACCCAGAACAGCGCATGCGAAGGAACCCAACATGCTACACCTATTTACGAGGCAATGACATACGAGTTACAGCAATAATTACAGCAGCATAACACGCAGATACAGTACACCAGGCTTCAGGGCATGACTCTCACTCCTATGGTTTCTTTACTAAGATCGGTCAGCTTTGGGCATCTGATTCCAGTGGGATCTCTCTAGTGGGATTATGATAACCTTGGTGCTTGTCGCTTGTTGCCTGCCATTTACCCGACTGAGGGTTCCTCCTGCGTCTGCTCTACAGTGTTGCTGCTGCGGAAACTTTCCGTGTAGTGATATTAATTTGCGATACCACCTTGGAAGTGTGTTATGCTTTACTCCGAATCCTATTATATTATTTCATATTGTATGCTCTGTTTGTGTTTGTTAAGTGTTCTTTACCGTTGCTTGCTTAGGAGAGCTTGCTTTCGACGACCGTGGCGCCATCTTTTATTTCCGACTTTAACCGGGGACTCTCAATAGCCTGCACACGTGTCGTTGCCTATTATCCGTTGCGATACAATTACTTACCGCCGCAGGCTTCAATAAGGTGCTGTTCTGCTGTTTTGTGCAGTTTTTCCTTGGTGGCTGCCTGTTCTTCCTGGAACGTTTTTTGTCGTTGCTCTCTGAGATGGTGGCTGTGACTGCTGTCTATTGCTGGGATGAGGACAGTCTACAATAATTTAGTTATGAATTCTGTGTCTCGGAAAAGTTCGCGGTGGCCTGATGTTTTCCATCACTGTGTTTGTTTCTTCTCACTCTTACAAGTCACTGAAATCAGTGCTCTGCCCACTGACCGCCATCCAAACTCAGTACACGGTCACTGGCGACAGCGGGTGGCTGTGATATCACTCGGTCCACGGATTACGGGAGCGGAGGTGTTGCGGCTAGCATCCGCACGTGCCGTCGGTCAGGCACTGACTGGTAGTTGAGCTCCGTCTTGAACACCTCACACTTGCTGTGGTTGAGCTTGACGTACGCCTACTATGGATTTCAGACCGCGTGAGAGACAGACATTCAGCGTCATACTCATCACCGGTCTCCAAGAAAACAGTATGGGCGCCATATAACTACTTTGTTGCGGCGCCCTAAAGCCAAAATCATCATCATCATCATCATCATCATCATCATCATCATCCAAGAAAACAGTGTCATACATGGCGCACGATTGCGCTGACTTTACCTCGATCAACGGCTGATACGGAGTCCTAAATACCAGAACTAACAGAGCGAGAGTCGAAGAGTGCTCCGCGATCCACCCCGCGCTAGAGTTCTTGTTCATCCAAGTCAACGCCGTCATCAGGCTCTCGATGGATATGCGCGCGTCCATGCCATAGTTGTAGGCAGCAAGACACTCGTTCACCATTTCAACATTGTCCTCAGTCCATAGTCGGCCGTCAAGCAGCGCGTAGTTGTTCAGGCGCATGAGGAAATGCTTCGGAAAGTTCCTCGACTGATTGGCGGTTGACCGTTCGACGTCAAACATCTCACTCCACGTAACGGAAGACCCACGTTCACCAAACCAAGTCACCGTTTTAACGCTTGTCATGGTTTAAAGCGAAACTGAACTTATGAAAAAAAATCCCTCTGGAAGAGCGTGTTACACTCTCCCGTCTAGAATATTTTGTTGTGTGCAGCGAGAAGGCTGAGCCGAGCACCACACCTACACCTCTTCTGTTTTTGGGTTTTTGGCCGATCATGATCCCTTTTGCCACATCGTGAATTTCCAGCATGTCCAGGGTGGCCGCTACCTCGACGACATGTTTGCATGTCTGTTTTTCATGCCTTCTGGACAGATACACCACATTCCTGATACATCTGACTTGTCACTGTCATCTGTCACGCGCCACAAGCTAAAACGAGCCGTTACAAACTTGTCAAAGGTCTCCGAGACGCCCTCCACCTGTACCATGTAGGCATCTACCTGCTCCCCAGTTATCTCAACTTGGTCGCCAGTGGGAAGGAAGTAGCGATTCCCCAGCCAGATCATACTTTTCATCGCGGCTTGTTGCTGGTGGGACTTAGGAGACACAGGTCCAGTCTGGGCTTCTGGAACATACGCATTTCGGTTAAGTCCCGCGACCATTCCCGTACCATGCCTTGTGCTGTCTCCAGAAACCGGCCAACCGGAAATCTTTTCCTCAAGGTGTGGGATCTCTTGATCACAGCGTTGAAAGCTTCGAAGCCATTGTTAGTGCTGGGGGCCCGCAGGTCGAATCCGTCATACCAGGCGTTCTTCCGGTCCAGGAACTGCTGCTCCCTCATGTACCGTGGGAAGGACGATTCTGGCCACATGCGCACCCACTTCAAGATCATCAGGTTCGATGCTACAGAAAACTGCTCTTCTGAGTAGCAGAGCTGCAGATCCAAGATGTCTTTTTTTGCAGACATCTTGTACATCCTTCAATTCCTTTCGCAGCTGGGTTTCCACTGCTTTCTTGACATGAAACCAGCAGTAGCCACGTCGGGCGTCTGGGAAATTCAGACCCTCCGCCAGTGAGATGGCCTCGACACAGTCGGCCAACACAATGCGAGGTCGAAATGCCGCTCCACTGGCATCCCCCACAGCAGTCTTCACCGTCTCTAGCAGCGCACAATTGTCTTCAGTCGTTTCTGCCTGCATCACTACAAACACAAGCAGTCGCCAAAGCACTCCCGGCTCTCCATCGCCTGCCTCGTGGCGTTGTTGCTTCTGAGCTGACCTGGACACCCCAGAGCTGAGTGCCGCGGAGTGCCGCTGGTCGAGCTGATACTCTGGTCCTCCACGTCGTCATGCGCCATGCACTGCAATGGGTCTGACGACGTGCTGTCGCGTCGCCGACGGTAGCTGTGCAGGACACATGTGGCCTTTACGATAATGGCGCAGGACACATGTGGCCTTTACGTTAAGGGCCACTGTGTGCACGTTGGTGGTGATAGGCTGCTTTTTTTAATTTGCCATCCGTTCATTTATATATCCCAATAAAACACATGCATATGCGCACACCCACACAAATGACGCATACGAATATCCACCGAACGAAACGAATGGCCGATGTCGTTGATAATCGCCGATATACAGACGTTGGAACCGTGAGTGACAGATGGGCAGTTCTGTTACGAAGTATAAGTACACTTGGAAACATTTTTTTTTTAAGTACAAGTTTTTTATTTGCATACAAGCAAGCATACAAAATTCGGGCACACTCCAAAATTCTTTACATACATTACTTGGCGATGTTTACCCTAATGCTTGCACTCTCTAGCCAATTCAACTTAAAATCAGAGGAAAAAAAACACAAACAAACAGGCCACCCGCCCCCGCGCCGCGCCGCCTCGCGATATCCGCGTTATCCGCGCGGGGGCGCCCCCTGTCCCACCGGCCGGGCGTGCGAACGCGCCAACTTGTTAGCGTTGGCGCTCGGCCTCGCCCGGCCCGGCCGGACCGGCCCTGCCGAAAATCCGCGAGACCGCACGGGCCTGGTCCAGGCTAGCCGGGGCTAGAGGCGGGGTGTTCACATGAGTGCCTGAATAGGCACACATCAACACTTTCATGAACATGTAGCAAACAACAACCATCATTTCCAACGACAGTTTCACATATGACCCTGGTCATTGACATTTCACGCCAACTATAGCACACAAGCCGGCAAGAGAACGGAAATATGCGCCGGCCACGGCCGGAGCAGGGAGGCAGCTAGCGGCGGAACACACGAGTGGACAACCAGCAAACGCGAACAGCAAGCAACACGCCCTCTCTCCAACGCGGCAGCCAAAACGGATCCTGCCTCACTCAAGCCGCGCTGCGCCCGGGCCCGGCACCGGCCCAGCGCCAACCGACGCCACCCAGAAGAAGGGAAATCAGCAGCGGCACGTCTGGAAGGATTTCTCTGAGGATGTTTGAGTATATGGAAATAAATAGGGGAGGTGGCAAGAACACTTGGAAACATTGAGTTGATTCCTAAATAACAATCACGCACATGACGCATATGAGCACAAATACAAGTTCAAGCATCTTACTTCAATCATTACTTCATATTAACGAGCGTCGGATATAGCCATCGTGGAGGCTATATATTTTTGCTTGCGAATTATCCTAGCGCTGCAAATATTACATGCTGCCATGCTCTTACTCGTGTATGCTTTGAGGTAGGCAGATAAAGGCACTTGTTGCTTCATTCCCTCTTCGTGGAGTCCATCTATATGAAGACGGTGGAGGTGATGGCGGCCTGGATCTCGTGGCAGCGCTCGTAGACATCCTGGATGTGGCGACTCAGAAACCACTGGGCGCTGGACACGGTGTCGCACTGAGGTGCGGTCACGTAGTCGCATGGCAGCTGCCTCATGCCCAGGCTGAGAGGGAGAACAAGACACACGGTTAAGTCAGTTTAAACATCCGCCATTTCTTCCCAGGGTGTGGTTTGCAATTACGCTAGACAGTTTCTTCACAGTTTGTGATGGGCATGCTACCGAGCATGCATACTTAACATGAGTATATTAATTTGATTAAATACGACTAATATTATGCGAAGCAAAATTATCATAACCGTGTCAGATAATTATATTTTATACACACGAACTTAAATATGCACAAACAAGCTTTCGGTATTACTTTATTATCAAGTTTGGATATTTGGTAATGGCGTAATGCCGAAAGCTTGTTTGTGTATATTTCTGGTCTTTGTTTTCTCCAAAATATAATTATCTCTCATGGTTAAGATCATTTTCCCTTACATAATATCAATTCTAACAATCTATCCATCCTCGCCCACATTAAATATGATAAGCGTGCTCAAAACCACATCAGTGTTCGAATGTACCGATGTCGCATGAGAGCAGCTCGTTGTACTGCATGACCTTGCGCATGCTCGGTCTGGTGAACCTCCTCCACGGAGTTTCGCAGTGCGGTGGGACTGTTGCCCAGTGTCCGGCTTCGGAGTCGCAGCAGCAGCTCTTGGTCTATCGCTCGGTGATACGATACCGAAGCCGTCAAGTGGGATCGGTAGCCGGGAGAGAGCTGGCGCACCAGCCGGTGGTCGTACCCCCGGTAGCTGGCGCTGCAGATTCCCTCGCGGTGCTACCTCGTCTAAATTAATCGGATGCGGCCTAAGTGTTGTCCGACCATCGTATGTGTTACCTCTGTGTTTGGCTATTGTACCTATGCCCATTTTTTTTTACAAACAAAACCGAACAATATTTTTCGGAATGTTCATCAATCATACAAATGTGTATCGCTTTTCTTATCATACTACGATCGACGTCGACTAATTTACTCGATACTCGTCTTTGGCTGTAATGGGCGCAAATTGACCCAAAGGTATCGGCGCGCCCTTAAACCCCAATAAACAAACAAACGTCTTTGGCTGTATTTGGGGAGTACCACTCAGTTTGGAATTGATAGCTATGGTGTGCTGCGTTTGGAGACGTTGTCTTCGCGAGACGTAGATACCGTGACTCGTTCACCTGTTTCGGATTGATAGCTATGGTGTGCTTTGTGGCCGTCGCAAATATGATGGACCGCAATACATTCGAAATAGTTCCAAGCAGTGCTGTAGGGTCCATAGATTCTGTTCTACTCATGCTCAGAGACCTCGACTGCGCTCCCACCTTAATGCATCTCCATCACATTATACCGCAGGTACTCCTCAAGCAGCAACACCACATAACAGATTGAGCAGCTTTGCCATACCATGTTGTATTTCAGAACAGGGAACGGTATTTGCTAGTAACGCCAGTCGGAGGACAGAAACGGCACCGGACCCGAGCGCTCACAACACGACCGTGTTTGATCACGACGGCACACCACGAATTTGATCACGATGGCAACGCTTCTTTACACTTATAGTTATAGATACATGCTCCAGAGGGCAGAGCTGGACCGTCACCGGCTCCGTAGGGCAGAGCTGGTAATTGACTGCTGACCGTTGTAACGGCCGGCATACGCATGTATGTTTTTGCTGAAAACCCATCCACAAGTGGCTATTCTGGGCTCCTTACACCTTCGTCACAACAATACAATATGACAATCAATGCAATACAATATGGCAATCAACGCAGCATTTAGCTGACACGTACAAATGACATTCCACAACTCAAAGAGTGCTGGGACAGTTTTCACCGTCGCAACGTAACAATGGCACATGTGGTCGCCTTCGGCATGCCTTCACCGAGAACATAAAAAATAACTTTGGTTACACACTTCCCATGCATTGTCAACCAACACAGGTTTACAGGGTAACTCCCGGCCCGCCCTCCCGCGAGCAGGCGCAGGCAGCAACAAACTTCAGCATTTGCTGTCATCCAGCCGGACACCATCCCGGTAAAAAAAAAAAAAAAAAAACGGGAGGTGCAATTCCGGGCAGATTATGGGCGGCCGGCGGACTTTGCACCGTAGGATGCTGTTCGCCAGCCGCCGTCGGCGCCGATATTGGCCAAGAGAAGTGTCAGCCGGCCGCAACCGATCCCGGGGCGGAAGCGGAACAGGAGCACGCGCTCGGCCCCTGCGGCCTGGATGCCTAGCGCCAGTTCATTGAACTGTGCGAGCAGGAGGTGCTGACGAAAGGCGGGCTGCGCCAGGTCGTTGCCTCTAACGACGAGCAGCACCTGCTGCGGCTTTAGCAGGAGCACCTGGCGAAAAGCGCCGTCAGCCAGGCAGGCCCCCGCTGGCCGACGGCACAAACGCGGCCATCAGGCCCGCAGAGCGACCGGAAATGGAAAGCGTAACTGTCGCCCAGCACCAGCATCATCCTGGAACCAGATGCCCAGATGAGACGGAGAGTGGAAACAGAACGGCGACGGCCCTGCATCCGGCGGCTGCACTGGACCGGGTTTAGCATACCAATGCTGATACGGTCCGAACATTTTCGCCGGCAGGCGGCAGGGAACACAGCGACACGACACGACACACAGCGCCATCCACTCGTTTCAGATTGCTACGATGAACACGTTTTCTTTGCCTGCCACTCCGAATCACATAATCTGGGCGCTTAACACGTGAACGACCCCCCCCCCGTTTTAACTGCGCTGACAGCTTTAGTGTCGACGGGTAACAAGGGCGCCTGAATAGCCCCTCAATGGAGCCTTTTGCGCCCCCCCCCCCAAAAAAAAAAAAAAAAAAAAAAAAAAAAAAAAAAAAATCTCAATGCGATACGGTACTCTGAAGCGAGGACTAAGCTTCTTGCTCCTGCCGTGAGGCAACGCATGCACCTTCAACATAACAATCTCCGACATTGAAGTCACTAGTACTGGACGCAGACGACTTTTCCTGACGGCTACGTATTCTAGTGGCCGCTAGCGCTCGGTCCTCCACCAGACGCTTCCCCACGTCCCTGGTGTACGCTGCACACTGGCGGATTCAGAACGTGGGCATGGGGGCTAAATTTCACAAAGTTTCATCAAATTCGAAAAACTCGTCTGATTTGGCTTCCTTGTACCTTACTGAACGGTTTGAAACAAATATGCCCTAGTAAAAGTTTATTAGATTTGCCTCTACAGAAGAAAGTTTGTCAAATTTCGCGGATTTCAGGCAATATGGGAGGGGCTAAAGCCCCTGCCCGCCCCCCCCTCTGATCCGCTAGTGACGCTGCATACGTAACGTTTTTCCGAGCTGGTCAAGCACTAACCACAGGCCCCGTCCACCACTGCCGATACAGCGTAGAGTGGTAACTTAAGGAAAAGCCATACAAAGTTAACATAACCCGCGAGCCGCTGCCGAGACACCAATGACCTGCCCGAGTTGCACTGCAACATCGCGTCGCGTAAGGGCTCCACCGTCTCACGTTTAACGCTCCCGTAACAGCTCACCAAGTTCAAATCAACTCCGAGATATCGTAATTCTGATGACGCAACAGTTGCAGACTTTTCTATATGAATACAGAGGCCCTACTCAATGAAAAATTATACGATTCCAGACAGATCTTCAGGACGGCGCGCGACAAAAAGAAAATAATCCAAATTCGCAATACCAGTGTTGGCATTTTCATTTCAGGGCCTGGTCCCGGAGAGCAAAATGAGCGGCAGATAGAGAGCTAATTTCTGACATTTTCAGGCCATTTTCATTTACAACAATGTTCAATCTTAATGTTTTCACAAGACAGCTGATTTAAGAGGTATTGCATGTGCATTGCAGAGCTGGTTGCACTGTGAGTGTTGATGGGTCATTGTCCATTTTTTTTAAATAGCTAGCTGACTTCAACGATATTTGCTTACATGTAACAACAGACACTGTTTTTTATTGGCACACCAAATGAGTGTGCTTAACGTGCAAAATTTGAATATGAAGAATGTAAGCAGTAATTACATGAAAGTGAGTAATGTTTCAAGAGAGCAAAATATTGTGAACCCCAAAAGACCAGAAAATGGCCAAAATTCCAACACTGCCTTTAACACCTAAAAATCTACCCTTTACAATCTAACTGTAGCACACGCAAAGTGCTGCATTTTTGAAGGAGCTATCGCCAAACCCATCGGCGGCCTTGTAAATACATATGTTTGTTAATCATACAAAACACCAAACTTTTTACATGTACTCGGAGCCAAGGGGATTTTTAGAGCTGCCAGTTTCCGTTGCACGGCCCGTGGAGCCGCCGGTTGGTTCACTCACTTGCATATATGTTCATCGTTACCTGCTCTGCGGAGAAAGTATGCGGCGTTGTCCTCGCTGTGGCGAGATGCTTTCTGTTTCTCACTTGCTGGTCTTGTCGCAACCTTGTCAGTGAACTTTCTCGCTTTTTCGGAAGTAGCTGACTTGCATTGCAATATTTGCTCGATGACATTGTTACACATCTCGCAAGTACTGCGTTTTCTTACAAAGATACGGTTTTCCGCCATTTACTCGTCGCATGCTTCGCAGTGTAATTTGCTTTTTCCATCGTGTACCTGAGCATTGCTTTGTTGTGTGTTTGCTGACTCGTATTTCATGTTTTGTCTCACGCTTCGATGACGGTCTTTGCGTGGCCAGTTCGGGTCTCCGAATGCCGCGCAAGCTTGAGGTGAGGCTGTTCACAATACACGCAAATGTTTTTTTGTCTCCCACACTCGAGTTCCCGTGGTCTCTGACGTCAATGCCTCTTTGTCTTTGGGTCTGGACGTTCCAACGAGTGACGGAACCACGGCGTATAATTTCGTGGACATGTACAAACAGAATATGCAAGTACGGCGTAACCATGACGGACTGAAACAAGGCCAGAAACATCTTCATTAGAGCTTCACACTCGCGCCTGGTCACCGGAGCTGTACAGAGCTCCCAGCACAGCCACGAGAAAGCACCTCACTTGCAGGTCTCTTTTCCTACCTAAGAACGTCAAAAGCACATTAGTCTCTGTCATGCTCTTGATGATGCGCCGGCGATCGTTACCATCAGCCTTGAGAACTCAACCCCGCCATTGCACATTAAATCTTCCCAACGACATGAAATCACGCTGCGCATGCTGTCGACGAAGTCTTCTGCCTGAGCTTGAGGAATTTCGCGCCGTATGAGGAGAAATAGCTGATCGGTCGTGCGAAGAAACAAAGTGCAGCTCGTCAATAACGATATTGTCCAGGGGTATTTTACTTAGTAAGTTATCTCTCACTGCGCCGCATTTCCCTTTTAGCAAGGCTGTCCTCTTTTTGCCACCACCAGATCGCCAGTAGTCTTTCTTTTCCGCCTCACATTAGATGCAAGCACCATACATACGTGGTCCCTGCGGCACAGGGTCCCGTTGATACACCGACCGCCGTTCCATCGGAAACAAGGCGCTCCGGGCGGCCGAGGCGCGGTGGCAGGCGGTCCACTCTCCTGGCGAATGCCAGCGGGCGACTAGGCGGGGCCGGCGGTGAAGCGTCGCGAGCTGCACACCCCGTACGCTTCTGGTAAGCTTCGCCGGGCTGTGATACTCGTCCGGGTATTGGGCGAGGTACGTACGTACGACCCTGGCCATCCAGGGCTCGCAGGGAGCCAAGGGTGAGGCCGGCGGTGTGGCCCTGAAGCCATACCGCGTACATGGCCCACTGGACGGCCATTGGTGGGAAGCAGTAGGATCTGTATGCAATGATGATGCCGACACCGCGCAGGTAGTCTGCGGTGGAGTTGGCGTGCTGAGCAGGGTCGCCTACTCCGGCGCGTCCCGCGAATGGCCGTGGTAGATGGACGTCATCGAGTCAGGCTGCCCGCACCGCAGACTGGTCTTTTGTGGAGGCGAATGCCTCCTTCCGAAATCTGCCGAACACGTTGAATGATTTCGAGAGTTCATTGTCTAGCACATTGCCCATTATGCGCCTGATGACTTGCTCCAAGCTGGTGCCTCCCATGTCGGCCAAGTACAGGACCTGGAAGCCAATCGTAACATGTTAATCGTGCATATTGACATAACTGAAACGAGCTTCGGAAGCTATATAAACAACAGTGTGGTACATGACTACAAAGGCCCCATTTATACCATCAATTAAAACCAGGCCATTACTCGAGGACCAGCCTGGAACCACCACGGTTCCTACATCAGACACTGCTTCTCTGACATTAATTGAAACGTTTTACCGGTTTTACCTTTGAATTGGTTTTAAATTGAGATACCCATCATCTTTGGCCATTCTTGAAGAGGACAATTTTCTTAAAGTGAATGTTTCAGATTAACATTAGATTTGAGTTGAGATGGCCATTTTGCTGGATTTGCTGGATTGCCCAAATACTAAAACTTAGTTTTCATGAAATTGAGCACTGTTTGTGAGAAACAAATGTCAGAATCGTGTTCGGCAGCAATTACTTCATATTTTGAACCACAAGCGGCGTACATTGGACAACTTTCAGAAAGGTGAAACATTCCCTTTAAACCATTTGACCGTGCAATTACCCACCAGTCCATCAGCAAAACCGGGCTCCTGCAGTTTGGCCTCCATGGGACGGAACTCGTCCATGGTGGCTAGCGGGAATGTTGCTCCCTCGGGTAGCGTGCCGGCAACGACGCTCGAGCCTGGCTTGCTGAGCTTTAACAAAGCGTTCAGCATTTTTGTATGCATTCGCTGCGTCTCCCGAATTTCTTCAATTCACTTGAGGACCTGACCCAGCACAGCATCTTCCATACCTGCGTAGATGAAAGGATCGTCTAATCAACTATATGTTAACCCGCGCCCGGGTGGGCCTCTGAGACAACTTCGCCATGGTGAGGGGGGGTCAAAATGACCCCCCCCCCCCACACACACACACTAACTCGAAAACAAGAAGAGCTAGAAAGACGCGGAAAAAACGTTCAACAGCTCTTAAAGAGATCATTCGAAGTCATCAAGGCTATTTTTTTCTCAGGTCATTTTTGAGGTCACTAGAGGTCACCAGAGAAAAAATGTTTTTAAATAGGGTGTTTTTTCAGAAACCCCTACATTTCTCAAAATTCGTGATGACTAGAAACAAACGGAAAAAAACATTCGAAAGCCAATTAAATTTGCAATCGCTAAGATGTCGTCAGATTTCAGCTTAGTTCAATATTTTAGGCTACAGAGGTCATCAAAGATCAAAAATGACATTTTTCATAAAACTGTTTTTCGTGAATAACTTTTTTGTTAATGAAGATAGACCAATAATTTAAACACCATCGTGTTTGTCACGTTAATGCGAATCGAAATATGTGTTCGTTGACCTGTTAAGGTCAAATTGAAATTTGACCTCAGGTCTCCGTTGCGTGGAGCAAAGCAACTGGCGCAGAGCTTCACACGTTTTAGTCTCTTAGGACTTGGTGCATCGTCGTCCTCGTTTGATGACACAGATGTTACCGATGCACTGATTTTTCCCGACTGAGCCCGTTTCTGCTGCAATAAGTAACTTGCTTAGTTTCACCTATCTGGTGCACGGGTCCGGAAGTTGGTAGTAATCACGGTGTATCCTGATGTGGCTTATGAACTTTGCCAACCTGTCGAGTTTTATATTTTTAGATTTAGCACCTGTGAAACAATTGTCACATGCTTACGCAACCTTGTAGATTTTTTTTCTTCAGTGTATTGCTTTAAAAATCACATTCTGGACTGACGTCATCAGAATAAAAACACACAGAAAACAAAACGCACAGAATAGAAATGTGCAACAGCACTCTTTGACATATCCTTGCAGATGATTCACTTTTGGTTCAGGACGACCGCATACTATCTTCCATCCAAGATATCGACTTACTGGTGATATTCTCGTCTCGATAAATAATGAAACTGTATGTTGTGGGCGCAAATTGACCTGAGTTGTCGGCGCGCGCCCAAAAAACATTCAACAATCAAACAGAAAACGCCTCAAAATAACGAGAAAGGGCCTTATCTACAGGGCCTGAGAGCAACGACATGATTCCAACATGCTGTCGAAGGGTACCATGGTCCCAGCTCTGGAAGCTGACTGATGTTACCCAGTACTGTAAGAAACCGAACCCCCCATGTCTGCTGGTTTGACTCCGCCCCCCTGTGAGTTCCCGGCGATCGGATATTGGCCGGAGGGAGTTTGTTATCGCTGCCTGTTTGCTTACGGCCCGTAGCCCCAGATCTGCTGGGAGGGCGCCGCCACTTCAGGTTGTCTTCATCGTTGGGTTCGTTCGGCCGCTGGTATACGCGACCTAAGTCAGATTATTACATGTCNGTCACCAGAAGCTTTAAGTGATCCTGCCTTCTAAAATGTTGTGATTCGCTGCCAAAAGCCGCAGTTTTGTCCGAAAGGTTTAGAGGACTGTGCATGATTGCATAAAATCATAAGTACCTTGACAATTGGTGTATCGCAGAGTTTGTTTCTTTGCATCGTGACCTAAGGTCAGGCTCAATTTTCTGACCTGCCCTATATAAGTGAAGGGAAAATAACAAATGCTTCCTCATTCCAGAAAATATGGTCGGATCAGACTAATTTCATCCAGAGTCATGTTATTTTAGCTCATTCTGGATGACCAAGGTGTAATTGTTGCTCAGTGATCTCTTCAAGGTCATCTGAGTTCATTTGAGGTCATCAGCAATGATTTGCAAATAAATATTGATATAAAAGTGATAAAGACGAGCGGTTGATACCGATGTGTTCGTCTCGTCTGGCCGCATCTCCCCATATGCAACACTACCTACCCGGTTCAACTAATGACCTTGACCTGAGCTCAAATTCTGAAATTGACCTAAACAGGCCACCAAGTATATGTTTCAAAAAGCCTCGACGAGACAAACACGATGGTGTTAAAATAGGTTCTCTATCATTTTAGATAAAAGTTATTCAGAAAAAAAATATACCAAAAACTACATTTTTGACCTTCGATGAAATCTGGAGCCTAAACTATTAATCTGAGCTCAATTTTGTGGTCTTCTGATACGATTGTAAATTTAATGAGCGTTCAATTTTTTTTTCGTTTGTTCCTAGCTATCATAGTTTGCGAGATATACGGGAATTGTTCGAAGCAAAGTCCAAAAGCAGTGAAATTTGACCTTTGATGACCTCTGGTAAACTCAATATTGATTTAAGCTAAACATGGTCTCTGTAACTTCGAATAAACACGTTGAGAGTTTTTGAACACTTTTTTCTGCGTCTTTCTATCCCTTTTAGTTTTCGAGTTAGAGGGGGGATATTTTGACCCTCATGGCAAAGTTGTCTCAAAGACCCACCAGGGCGCGGGTTAGAATGGCAATCTCGGATTTCCACAATTTTGGGTTTTTGATAAAAAACTAAAACAAATGATTTTAAAAAGGGCATCAAATCAAAATTTTAAGAAGCTAGAAAAACGGAAAAACTTATGCAAGAGAACTGAGCATGAAACTTATTCCAACCAAATGGCCAAGTAGTATTTCAATTTTTACTGAAAGGGAGGAAAGACATTTATTTTCTCTGTCGGCGGCAAGAGGTGAGGAGCGCCTAGAAGCACAGGCGTGCTCAGCATGAGCTTCTGACCGACTGGGGGCAGATTCGCGGGCAACCCGCGGCTCCGCGGGCCAAGGTGGCCGCTGATTGGCTCCTGAGGTGATGACGTCACGAGTGCATTGATGACGTCACACCCAAAAACGCTCCGTGGCTCCCTGGCTCCCAAGTGTAAGAAGTTAATTACGTATTTGTTTTAATATATTTTTTGTATTTTTTGACCAGATACGAGCAAATAAATAACTTTTCGGTGTTTGAGAGACAAACTTGGTCTTAGAACATGTTTTGTTATTTACATTTATCAATTTCAAATTTTTAGGTTTTCTGAGAGAGCAAAAATCACTATTCTGGACGTGATCGAGTCGAGGTCATTCACTTGACTTGGAAGGTCACCCGTTGATCTGAAATCTAAACTTGTATGCCGTTAGATTCCTCACATGACAGGCAACATGCTGGTTCTCATCGTGTTGCTCTATGCTACTTGGTTTGAGCATTTACAGGGTCCTGTGGCGATGGTAGCCGGCCACCAAGGCAGCCACCAGGTCGGCGTCCCGCAGCTGCGCAGATCCAGATGAATACTGCCAGTCAGCCGCAGGCGGGCGCCTGCGAGGGACGGGCAGCGGAGCAGCACATGCTCCGGCACGTCCGCCTCCTCGTGGCACACGCGCAGCGCGCCGCAGGGCATCTCTTGTTGGAGCACTGTGGACACTCCGCGGAGGGAGACCGGCTGATACGGTGCAAGTACTGGAGCGAGCGCCCCCAGTGGCCCGCTCTCATCTGATACACTGAGACGGCGGCGTCTCGATCCTCCCTGGAGATGGAGAGCGGCAGTCGACTCCCGAAGATTCTCTTGAAGAGACAGTCGGGTTATTGCTCTAGACACATTTTGGTGGCAGTGCGGGCAACGGCCCGGGACAGCGTGCGGACGTTTGCCGAAACTGTCGCCTGGGGCATGGCAGTAGCCTCCTTTCTCAGCGCGTCCGCTCGCTAATTATCGGGACTCCGCAGTGTGCGGGTGCCGGGTACCCACTGCATGGTCACTTCTCTGGTGGTCGAGATGGTCAACAGCAGACGCCCGATATCGGTACCGAGGGGATGTCTGTGCAGCCCTCAAATCGGTTCGGACTACTACAGGGTCGTTGTCTGCCCTTCCCTCGATCTTCTCCAAGGCCGCTCGGATTGCGGATAGCTCCGCACGGGTGCTGGAGCACAGCTGTCCTGCCGCCACCCTGACCTCCGTTTTCTCGCCCGACCTGGTCGAGATGTAGGCGCCGCCTGCGCCTCGGGTAACACCGGCCTCCGAGGATCCGTCAGACCAGATCCACGTGGTATCCTGCTCTGGTAGTGTTGCCAGAAGCTCCATGGCGGCCCCACGCCGGACGTTCGCTGCGGCATCGCACCGGTCGCCCGGGCCCACCTCCAAGCAGAAGGTGACCTGTGCGCAGGTCATCCATGGTCTGTCCAAGCTCCGTCCACTACATCGACACAGCCTCTGTCTGTCGGTGAATCCAATGCAATAACTACAGCCCTCGGGCACCCGGTATCAGGCGAGGGCATACATATGCATTGATATCACTGCGTGCAGCACCGACAGACCGAGGATTCGATGTGACAAGGACATTTTTATGCACTCACTCTTTTTCTTGCTCAACGACTTCGTTCTCCCATGTCTACATAACTTGGCATTGACTGGGCCGCTAACGCCCCCTGACAAATTTTTGTATCAACTCAAAAACGATCAGCGCTATCAACGTGAAACCAGTAATTTCTTGTACATCAATCGTACGTCTTTTGTGCGAAAATAAACCAATTTCGTCGATAAATCTGTGAGATAATTATAGTTAATTTAATGACGTCACTACATACGATTTAGAAACAACAATCAGCTAAACTTTAGCAGACCGTACATAGGCCATATGGTAAACAAAATGCAACAAATGCTATTTTAGATAGAAAATGACGAGGGCTCTTCAATGATAATCTCGGAATTGTGGAATTTGTGTTTTTTGACTGATAAAAATGGCAAAAAATCTATCTTTTCCAATATATTGACAAAAAAATGTCGGATATTCATATGCGAACAACTAACAAGCAAAAATGTAAAATTATATAATTCATATTTTTGACTGAGTGATGGCATCTAAAAGAATGGTAGCTCATGACGTCATATTTTGCAACAGTGTTTTTTATTGATGGTATTGACGGATCGCTTGCGTAAAAGTCTTATCTTACTTGTTTGTGGTTTCGCATAGACCAGTCTTTCATATCTATGCAAAGCCACAAACGATTCATATCGCCTCGTTTGAGACAAATCCCCTGCACCTTCTGAGCCCCGGCCGTTGACTGTTTTCAGCGACGTTCGGCGGTTTGCCGGTGGGCCTGGCTCTGGCCTTTACGAGCAGCGCGCTGCCGCAGTTGCGTGACTCGCCACTGCACGTCACCGACCAGCAGAGCTCGCTGGTCGGCTCCATGCTGCCGCTGGGCGCGCTGCTGGCCGGGCCGCTGGCCGGCCGCCTGATGCAGGTGCTGGGCCGCCGCTCGGCGCTGGTGCTGGTCGCGCTGCCGGCCGTGGTCGGCTGGCTGCTCATCACGTTCGCCGGCTCGCTGACGACGCTGCTGCTAGGCAGGATGCTGACCGGAGTCGCCGTCGGCTGCACCACGGTGGTGGTGCCGACCTACGTGGCCGAGGTGACGGAGGCGCGGATACGCGGACCCTCCGGAGCC
>VOPJ01004289.1:0-58778 GCA_014673585.1 Semibalanus balanoides | reverse complement strand
CAACTATCCCACCCCTCTCTACGAGACGCCCCCACGCGTCACCCGTCACACCCCCACGCTACACATCATGCAACTGGAAGACCATGTTCCATAGCGACTCGTGCTCATCTGCAACTGTCATGATCAAATGACGTCATTGACGTAGAAGAGGATGATCCTCATTGGGTCATTAGCCGTTTTCACGATGGATTATTTTGTGCGAAATGTTTTAAGACATCTTAAGATGTCTTGAAATGTTTTAGCATGAAAGTTTTAGGATACGATATCTTCCAAGAAAATAAGTTACTGATTTAGGCGATATTATCATTATTCAAGAGTTATGGAAACATGAATATGAGCTCTTACAAGAATATGAACAAAATTGTTCGTTTCTTAAAGAACATACCGTCTAAGCGTCCCGTTTTGTTCATTAAGCATATCGGGCCATAATTAGTTAACTAATTCTGGCAGCGTCATGGATCACAAGTCTGCCTTCGCATGGCGCAATAATGCCCTAGAAACGATTCGCTGGAGGCGAGTCCATTATGAGTCAGCTGTCAGGGGAGTTCGCTTAGTTGAGCGACCAATAGCGTGCCCGAGACCGATATGTTTCAAGATATTCTGAAAAGTATCAGTAGGTGAAGTTAGGTGAATGGCATCACAGCTAACTTATACATAATTATCTTGTTAGTTACCACCAAACCGCAATTTTGTAACATATTATATTTTTACCAACATATTACAAAATTCTGAGAGACATTTCAAGACAAAAATCGTTTGCAAAAGTAGTGTAGCTAAGGAAAGAATAAGTGTACTAAAACTTTCATACTAAAACATTTCAAAACATCTTAAGATGTTTTAAAACATTTCAAAACATCTTAAGATGTTTTAAAACATTTCGCGCAAAATAATCCATCGTGAAAACGGCTGTAAGGTGCTTACTTTGCTATGGGAGAGGCTTTTTGAGCTTTAGAAAATATAAATTCAATTGTTGAGGTGCATGATAAATCAAATCATAGGCTCTTACAATTATGGAAGTTGGTCATAGATTCGCGCTAAGCGTCTCGTTCATGACGAACTTAAGTCTCTGGACTCTACCATGAATCTTTAGAGTTGTCGGTAGTCATAGTCTGTATCTGAATTAACAAAGGAATTATTTAAAAACCACATGACCGCTTGTTGTTATCGAACTTTTCCTTGTGTGGAATGGAAACTGAACGCGATTCGGCTAGCTCTTTTAATTATGTTTATTGTTTTGACTGCTATCCGTATTAAGCCTGAACAACTGCATGTAGCGTGATCCAAAGAAAAGCTTATATTGTATTATGTCGGTGTGCCAAAAGAAGTACGAAACACACATTGCAAACAAAAACATCATAAAAATCGCATATCAGGAATAAGACAGGCCAGTATTTACTCGTCAAATGGCATCCAAGGTGATATGACCAGTCGTTGACTGGGCTTCGGCTTTTCGTGTAACATTGTAACACTGTAAGTGACGCGATTAACTCGCAAACAACCCATATCTTTTTACGGTAATCCCGTCCAAGCATACAATTACTGTCGGTGGTTTTCCTTTGATTACATGGGTTTCCTTTCTCAGAGGCCCATCCGGGTGCGGGCTAATTATTTATTTTCCTTTCGGTGAATGTTACATTCTGCGTTATTAAGCTACAATAAGGCCGTCAGCTCACAATAAGGCCTGAATGTATTGAAATGCAATCCATAATACCTTAGATAACCATAATAGGTCCGATATTAATGTATTTCGCAGGCTGCAGCCCGATTCGCCCAGGACCTGCTCGACATCTTAGTTCGGCCCGCTTTGACTTGTCGAGTACCTGCGAAGATTCCCGTGCTACGCTTAGCGTTCATTAGTTTTGTCATTTTCCCAACATTTCCTGACCATTTTTTAAAAGTCAATCAAATATATTTTAGCACTTATTATCGCAAAGCAAAAATGCATCACACTATCACAAATAACACTCGTACTCTATCGAAACTCCAACACTATCGTGGTGCAGATTAGAGGTCTACGTGGGGCGGTTATCCCCATGGCAGGCTGAACCCCACGGCTAATTCGAGGTGGGATGGACGGGAAAATGTCTAGATTATGAGATTATGGCTGTGGCTACGGCTGTGGCTGCTTACATAGTCTACATTTTTGCATCAATCTTATCAAACCAATCCTGGTTAAAAGAACCCTTGACATGTTGCCATAACAGGACAGGGACAAAGACGGAGACAGAGACAGAGAGCAAAGCGCGAAAAAAAATGTCCGAAAGATAACTCAATTTGCTGTCACTCAGGCTTCTTCAGATTTAATATAAGGTTAATATTTAGCTCATTGGAGGCCATCGAACTTGAAACAATATATAAATTGCAATTGTTTCTATGAAATAATTTGTAGATGCGCATGATACACTGATAACTACTATTTTCACAATTGTTTTTCTCCGTCGAGACGCATCGAATGGTATATCAGATGACCATGACTTGTCCCCTAGTTAGGGTCATGTGTGAAAATTGAGCTAATCTGTGGTCAGGTAGAGGTCAGGTCAAGTTCAAAGTTTACATCAATCAGCGCGTCTCAACGAGCCAAACACAATGTTATGAACCCCATCAGGTACTATATCTTGATTTCGCAAATATGTATTGAAGAAAAGGCACGAGTGACCTCGAGGGCACCTGAGTTGACTACGTAGAGGTCCAGAACAAAAATGTGACATAGGACCTTGCATTTGGGGCATTCAATGACAGATCGACCAAGCCATAACACCCTACATCTCAGATTGCAACGTAACTGAGTTTTGGGGGTTATATCTGGGCCGTAGATTCACGCTGTGAAATTTTCATCCCCATTCGTCAAATGATTTGCAAATTATAGCCTCAGGCATTATTATATTTCGCTCAAACCTTCAATTTTCAGCGGGCGATATCTCCAATATAAATTATTGGAGTTAATTAAACCTATATATCATAAGAATCATAATAAACCATGATTTGTTGGTGATATTACATTATTCGAAAATGTCAAAATTTTACAAATTAAACGCAATTTTAAGTAAAATCACGTTTTTATAATGTGACCACTAAAGATTATTATGTTTTTCCTTGCCAGCATTGACTTCAATACATTAGCCTTCGATAGTAAGAAACTAGAGAATACATTTTCTCTAAATATTTTATTTGTATTTTTTCATTTGGAAAAATAATTGTCACCAGCACGTATTTGATAATACCTTTGCACGTAAAAATGCTAGAGAACGTAACTGAACAGCATTATATTTGCCTTGTCCATTTTTTTTTTTTTTTTTAGATACACAACACGACCCCTCCAGGTTGCTCCTGGACCTCAAAGTCACAAAAACATGATTTTACTTAAAATCGCGTTTTAAAATATCAAGAACTTTTCATTATCATTTTTTAAATCACATTAATATATTTTTTAAGTTGATTGTTTTGATGTATAGGTTTATATGACTCATATCATTTAGACGGAGCTTTCACACACTGAAAAGTCGAGGTATGTGCAACATCGAAAAGATGCCTAAGGCTTTAACTAAGAAACCAATCCACAGACGAGAAAGAAAATTTCACAGCGTAAATCTACGGCCCAGATTACCCCCAAAACATATTTTCATCGAACTATGCGAAACAGAGTGTTATTTTTTGGTCGATCTGACATTGGCTGCACCGGGTGACCTCAAGCCACGGGACCTTGAAGTCAAGGAGCAGCCTGCATGGGTCATGTTATGTATCATCAAATGCAGCTCGACAAAGTAAATATAATGCTGTTCAGTTAATCTCTCTAACACACTTATGTGCAAAGATATTACCGAAGACGTGATGATGACCATTTTTTTTTAATTCAAAAATATAAATACAATATTTAGAGAAATAGTCTATCTCCAATATTTTTTCTCTCGAAGGCTCATATGTCAAAGTCAATCCCGAAAAGGACAAACATCATAATTTTAGGTGGCCACATTATATAAGAACGTGATTTTAAATAAAGTCGCATTTACAAATTTCAAAATTGTAGCATTTTCAAAAAAGTTATATCTCAATTATTAAGGCTTATGATTATTCTTATGACAGATAGGTTTAAATGACTCCCATAATTTAAATGGGAGATATCGCCCGCTGAAAATTACAGGTTTGAGCAAAATCGGATAATGCCTGAGGCTATAGCTCAAAAGCATTTGACGGACGAGGCTGAAAATATTTTACCTTAAAGGGAATGTGCATACTCTTTTGAAATGTAAAATATATTTTTACGGTAAGAAGCTGTTGGGTTGATCATTGGTTACGATAAAATTCACGTCTAGAGCCCCTTTAGTTTAATTTTTACTTATATTCTGTTTTGCATTTGTTTTGTTTCAAACTCGTAAACGTCGCCACTATAAACAGAGTACGAAGATGTTACCTACAATGGCGCACCAATGACAATAAACAAACCCATGCGAAATTTATCTAGTTCTGTAGCGAAATCTCTCTGGCGAACAATTGTTCCGCCGGAATGATCTTGGCGAATTTGGAATATCTCAGCAACTATAGTGAATCTGGAGAAATGAAGCACATAGCTGAATTCAGAAAAATATACTCTATAGACTAGTGTCAACAACTCCACATGACCAATGTGAGTAGGCACACTCCCTTTAAATCTACGGCTCAGATATGTTGTATTGAAATATGAGATATAGGGTGTTATTTATATATTTTTGGGTCGATCTGTCATGGAACGCCTCATTTGTCAAAATAATGTGCATCTGGTGAGACCTATTCAAATTTCAGCATTTTCTGTGGATTTATACGCGTTTTTTGCATCCATATACTTATAACGGGAAGGTCACGAAATCGATCTGACGTAGGTCATCGATTTGAATAAAAAATAAAGGTAAATGAATTATAGGTACTTATAACCTTTTTCAATCTTATGAATTTTAAACCACTCAGTGGTTTTGCCACGACCAGATCATTTTCAAAACATGCTTGGAGGTGGGGTCACTTAACGTGACCTACTGACATGACCTGAGATGACTCCAGATACAAAACTGCACATATTGTGGGTGATTGATGCTCAAACAAGCCACGCCAAGTTTGAGTCGCCATTTTCCAATATTTTATACGCAAACCTTAGGGGGCGGATATCCGCCTCCCTCACGTGTGTGCGCGTGTTACTACACCTTTTTGTACTCGCATTTGACCATTCTGCATAACTGTTTGAATGGCAATTTCATCAATCATCATTCTACAAAACAGATCGGCTGCTGGCGCACGAATTTAACAGATGATTAAAACTATTTGAACGCTGGTCACTAGATTACACATTCTGCAAAACTGTTTGATAATTCAACACGATTTCGATTATGGTCTAAAATTTCGTCAATTCGCTATTATACGAGCATAGTTTTTGTGCGTTGACGGAAATAGATGGGCGATCAAAATATCTGCTCGTCGGTCTGCATAACTTTCACTGCAATTCATTTTGCCCAATGCCGATCTGTTTTGGAGATTATTGAAAGTTTTGCTCAATGACGAGTTGTTTTGGAATGCCGACTAATAGTTATGGCGAATAGTGAATGTTTATGGTAACACGGCAAGAAGTGGTGCCCTCTATATGCAGAGTGTTTAAAACAGTTTTGCCCATTGGTCAAATGCGATTGCAAAAAAGGTGTATTTCACGTCAGGTGCGAGAAGTCAGTTGCCGTAAATCATGTTGTATCAAACTGCGAACTTATCAGTCAATCTACGCAAAGGTTTTGCTCAACATGGGCCAGTCCGATGTTTTTAGCGACCATTTAACCCTGTTCTCTGCTGGGGGCAGAGGCGTAGCCAAGGGGGTCCCTAGGGTCCCTAGGGACTCCCTTTGGGCAATTTGGGCCCCTTGGATCCGACAAAACGTCTTTGTTTGAGAACGGTCCGAGATCCCTTCAGACCTTGCAAACGTCCTTCAGATCAGACTATCAGACCCAGGCCCCCTGTAACCGACAGAGGGCCCCATGAGATCGAAACAGGTCCTCCGAGATCGAAACAGGTCCTCCGAGATTCGAAACAGGTCCTCCGAGACACAGGAGGGCCCCCTCAAGCCGACCGACAGAGGGCTCCCTTAAGCCGACCGACACAGTGCCCCCTCAAGCCGACCGACAGAGGGCTACTTCAAGCCAACCGACACAGGGCCCCATCAAGTCGACCGACAGAGGGCCCCACTCAAGCCGACCGACAGAGGCCCCCTCAAGCCGACCAACAGAGGGCCCTCAAACCGACCGACAGAGGGCCACCCTCAAGCCGACCGGACAGAAGGCCCCTTCAGCCGACGACAGAGGGCCCCCTTCAAGCCGCCCGGCAGAAGGGCCCCCTCAAGCCGACCGACAGAGGGCCCTCAGACGACCGACGAAGGCCCCCTCAGACAGGACCGACAGAGGGCCACTTCAGCCGATCAACAGGACCCCCTCAGACAGACTGACAGAGACCCCCTCAGACAGACTGACAGAGGGTCCCCTCGACAGGACCGACAGAGGCCCCCTCCAGTACAGACCGACATAGTGCGCCCCTCACGGACAGACCGACAGAGGGCCCCCTCAGGCAGACCAACTAGAGGGGCCCTTCCAGCCATCGAAGGGTCCCTGACCGACCGACAGCCATCTTGGCAAGACCCACTTAGACGAAAAATAAGATGGGACCCCTCAGCCAGACGGGGACCCGCGGAGGTGAGTCAGGGTCCCCCTTGGATACGCCCTTGCGTCCTCGTTCACAAGGACCTCGTTACGAACTGCCTTTATGACTAAATTTTCGTTGCCAATGCCGGTCCCTTGTCACATTATCCTACTGCGAACAGAATTTATGGACGAGTTGTTCGGTCACAAAAACATTGTTTTACTTTAAATTGCGTTTTAAAGATTTCAAATTTCGGTAAATTTTTCAAAAAATGTGAATCACTTAATCTAGTAAATTTATGACGATTGTTATGAATATAGGCTTATATGACTCATATTATTTAGATGGAGTTTCGCACACTTGAAAAAATCGAGGGTTTTACGCAACACAAAAAGATGCCTTAAGGTTATAACTTTAAAAAGCCATTCACAGACGGGACATCTACAATTTAACAGGTTGAGCTACGGCCAGATAACCCCCAAAACATATTTTCCTCAAACTATGAGAAACGGGTGTGTATGTTGGGTCGATCTGACTTGGCTGCACGGGTTGACCTCAAGATCACGTGACCTTGAAGTTCAAGGAGCCAACCTGCATGGGTCATGTTATGTATCATCAAATGCAGCTCGATGAGGCAAATATAATGCTGTTCAGTTAAGCTCTCCAACACATTTACGTGCAAAGCTATTATCGTATACGTGCTGGTGATAATTATTTTTCTGAATTCAAAAACATAAATACAATCTTTCGAGAAAAAGTATATCTCCAATATTTTTAAAATCGATGGCATGTATATTTAAGTTAATGCTTGCAAGGAGAAACATCATATTTTTTAGTGGCCACATTATAAAAGAGAGATTTTACTTAAAATCAAGTTTGAAAATGTCAAAATTTGGGAATCTTTGAAAAATGTTATATCACATTCTTTTATGGTTTATGATGATTCTTATGATATATAGGTAGCAGTGGGAAGTAGGGAAAGCGTGTTTAGGAATCACAACCATTCTATGACTCCCATATTTTAGATGGGAGATATCGCTCGCTGAAAATTAAAAGGTTTTAGTGAATTCGGATAATGCCTGTGGCTATAACTCAAAAAACCGTTTGACAGAGGGGAGCTGAAAATTGCCACAGCTTAAATCTACGGCTCAGATAACCCCTTAGATATAGTTTTATTAAAATATGAGATATAGGGTGTTGATTTCGAGATTTGTTTGGTCGACCTGTCATGGAATGCCCCAGGTTTGAAAAATGAATCGGCACGGGAGCACACGTGCGCATTGACTGTACCCCTATAATGAGTAACACATTAAATAGTTTTACCGTGGTTATACCCCCTAGTAGCATAAGTTTTCTAGAAATATTCAGCTGAATGCAGATGTAAGAAAGTAAATTCTTGCTTTCCTGGGACTCCCAGGGAATTCCTAAAGCTATGCATACTAGGGTATAACACGGTAAAAACTATTTAATGTGTTACTCATTATATGGGTCAGTTCAATGCGCACTTGTGCTCCCGTACCGATTCATATATCAAACCTGTTTACCTTTACCAGAGGCGACGTCAGCTCGGTCATCCGCCCCAGAAAGGCGTTTCACTGATAAAATATTGGTGGCCTAAATACGAGGAAATATCTTGTGACATTTTTTGATGGGGGTCGCTTTGCACGAGCGGGCGCCCTGGGTTTCTTTTGCCCCCACCGAAAATCCTTCCCCACACTGATGGACCTGTGCTCGGCTCGCTGGCAAAATCCAGGACCGGACAAGCTGTTCACTGCGGCACGATATCGTGGGCTAAAAATTTCCGGTGTTTTTTGTTTAAAACAGTGCGCAATGATGTCATTACAGACTGAGTGACTAGCAACGGCCTCTACAAAATGTCGTTTGTGGGCCCTATTCTCCATTTGGGCCCCTCTAAGCGCCAAGGGCCCCTGGAATCAGGTCGGGACCCCCTTTGGCCAGATCCTGGCTACGCCCCTGGCTGGGGGAGGGGGCAGATTCCCCCTGGTGTTTTTTCGCTGCCGCCTCTGAACACCTAGTCCTATCGTCTTGAAACTTTGCGATTTTTCCCAAAATTTAATACAGCGTGTTGTGTCAAAACTGCAAAAAATCGGCCCAGCACAGGCGGTGCCAGGCTCCTGTTTTTTGGAGGGTGTTACGAATGCGGTTGTATGGCGCATACTTCTTTCTCGGTTTTTCGGTGCAATCAATGCATCACATATATTTTCACTGCAATATGCATCATTTATACTGGGAATCTAAATATTTTAGGGCAGAGGCGCACTCAGGCACAACAAATGGAAGATGATACTCTCCATCAAATTAGGTCTAACTTAAAATAAGCAGGATGGTAAAAAGCGTTACCGCATAGTGCACCCCCGTTGTTAACCTGGATCCGCCTATGCGCAATACATTACAAAGTATAGCAAATAATGTCATATGTGACGTTCATATAGTTATAAACAACCAATAAATGTATTTGTTATTAGAAAATTCCCCCATTTTACATGTCCTGAATAGTGAATACACCTAGGACTTTTCATTTTTGTTCCTGTCTTTTGATATATTGAAGACCAGTACATTTCAAGTTCACAAACGTTTGTTGCGTGCAAATCGGTTGAATCATCTGATCACAATGACTTAAAAAAATCGTATGTTTTGTTCCACGGCCTCCTATTTTAAAACACAATTTTAATTTCGGGTTTAAAAAGAAACATATTATTATGCGGAATCGAATGGTGTTCGTCCCATCAAAATCTGCAGAGCGGTTCTTGATATTCCTGGGGGGGGGGAGCAGATTCTGCCCTCTTGCAGGTTAACGTAATTATGGCCGCCCGCAGGGAATACGCAACCCAAGTCGTGACGTCATTTAACATAATCAGCTGACGGCCGGGCGTACTCAGCTGACTGCGTAGTGTTAAAGGCCATAGACACAACAAATAAGACGTTCTTTCCGTTCAATGAAGTTGAACTTAACATTGAGAGGCCACGCAATTGATCAGACTACTTTTTATCATTTTTTAAGAGGTTTTAAAGCTAGTTTAAAGCTAACGCTGCTTCGTTATTCGTGTTAGAGTGATTCTCATACGTCATAATTTCTAGTAACTTTCCTGGAAGCATAAAAAAGAGACTCAATTGTCTTTTTTGTATTTAATTGAGTTATATGAAATAAAAATGCATGAGAAAAACAACTTGAGAGTATGAACAAATCAAGAGTGATACGTGATATGACGTCATTTGAAGACGCAGTAACGGCTGAAAATTCAAACGCTATGTGAGGAAATGTTTTGTCACAGGTGCGCCAAGAACGTAACGTGTTTTTTCTTACCTTAAATTCACTTTATTATTACAATAAGTGTATTTTTTTCAAAAACATAAAGCAAATATACTTTTTTCACGTGATGTATCACACAATGCTAAGTTCTCAGCCGTTTTCTGATGAATAAGGAACAACTTACGGCCTATGGCCTTTAACATTACGTCGTCAGCTGAGTACGCCCGTGACGTAACACTTGGGTTGCATATAGGGTTAAGGGCCCTGCAAAATATAGTGGCCTAAATCCGAGCAGATACCATTTCACACAATTTTTTGTTGAGACATTGTATGTTGTATGCATATGTACCGAACAGTTACAAACAGCTGGTAACAGTGCAAATGGTTTGAAAGCAGCAAGAGGAAGAACAGCTTTTCCGCGCATAAATGGTCCCTGTTGATCTGAAGGAGCTTGTGGGAAGATTGCTTAGGGGGATCGTCCTGGTCTGGTCCCTCCTTTTAGCTCTTCGGTTCCAGCAAGCTGGGCACTGCTGCACAATGGGACTCTGATTAGCGCGAAAAAAATCATTTGGGCGACCTTTTAATAATACAATAACAATTGCACTATCTGGCACAAAATTGTCCCCAAATTACGATTTTTGCATGTTTTATCTTTCATCATGAACTGTTTAAGCGTGGGATGCGTCGGAACATGAAACTATGAATCACACGGTGGACACGCGCCGTCGCTGCTGTTGACGTACAAATACTCAAGGACGAATTTTTGATATCATAAGTCACTCAGCAAATATAAATAGGGTTGCATCCTACAAAATGAAATGTCGGCTGCACACTCAAAACATGTTTTGAGAACCTACACATAATGGTATCCTTCGAGATACCTCCATAGTCTCAGGCGATCACTTTGGCGCATTTCCGCGGTTTGGATAACCATTTATCTTGCGTCGAGACCAAGAAAAAGCATGAGCTTAGATGGTCTCGGAGACAATAATGGTCTCCGAGACAGTAAATGGTCCTCCGTGACTATCTAGGGAGCAAGAAAAGTCAATGGTCCTAACGCCAGGGATCGAATCCCACGGGATATTTTGCAAGTCAGGCCTGTTGAGACGGTAAATGGTCTCCTGAAAACGTAAATGGTCTCCTGAAAACGTAAATGGTCTCATGAAAACAGTAAATGGTCTCCTGGTATTGAACTTATGCCATGAAGATTGCACACCATAGCAATGGCATGTGACGCTGTAAATATGTATTATTTATTCAAAATGATCACCAACAGACACATCCCACTAAAAGATGAAGTGATAAGGTAAAACACTAGCACTGAAAAAATACTCCACTGTAACCAGACCTTTTAGCTAACCACCCCTGTACCACCCAAACGAAGCTACCACCCCATTATATTGATACGATTAGCACACCAACGTCATTCAATTCACTCCCACCCCACGCACGCTCAATCACACAGAGAGCACAGGGGTCTCCACCAGAGGAGAGGGGGGGGACGTTTCCCCACATTATCGAACATTTACATCTACGTCCTATGGCGTTCATTGAAAAAAATTCTTTCAGAATGCCTTCGCCCCCCCCGCTCCCATGCTTTGCCGGAGAGCGTGGCGGTTCGTCCTCTTCACATACAACAAGACATAATGTTCACGTAACTCTAAGTAGTCATCATATAATGGATGAGTCGACGAGCTAACGAATAGACCGCCACTAAGTATGAATTTCGAAGAGACCCGCCCTGCAGCCCACAACCGATTGCTTTGCCAAAAATCTTAACGCCACCACGCACGCGCGCGCCCCGCTTACGTTGAGAGATTTGGCAAAGTGTCTTCGTGACAGCGGCGGGTGCTTCAATCGTATACAATACGTTCAGATTGTGGATTATGAGTCACATACAACATGTCTATTGGTTATCAGTAGGCTCTCAACGGTGGCTGCCGTTACCACCACCAAAGGCGTGCCTTCTGGAGTACCGCGTATACCGGTAGTTGTGTTGCATCTTTAAACGCCAGCACTGCATGGGAAGCAAGCAACGTTGCAAGGCTGTCCTTTGTGGCAAAATCGAGCAGTCGGGACATGGAGCAGTTGCATGCTGCAGCTGTCCGCCCCTGGTTTTGACGCCGAGGTACGTGCAGCGGAGTAAGTTATCGCAATGGCGAACCGCGTTGTATTTTGGAATACATAAGCAATGGACTTATTTTTCCGATTGATTTGGTTTGTAAATATTATTTTCATACCATTCATACTGATATCACAATATTTATACCCGAAAAGTCCGTAAGTATCATCCTAATCAAGCATTTTCCTTGGTTAGATTCGTCTTTTTCCCTCCTCTATTACAAGCCTCAGTGGTAGAGCGCTCGCTTAACATGCGAAAGGTCCCAGGTTCAATTCCTGCCGGCGTTGTCATTTTCATCTGAGAAGCGTGCATGGTTTCAGCTGTACCTTCTCCGCTGAGAAAGTTTACGTGTTCTGAGACCATGGAGAACATGGTCTCGAAACTTGTGGCTCTCTGCAGAGAATAGCTAGTGCGTTTGGAAACCTCTCGGAGAACCATGCATGGTGTCCGTAGGGTTTGAGTGCATAATAAGGCTAAAAAACATATAGAATTTCGTTTATACTAATTTTGGTGTGCTTTTTTGAGAAGTGTATAAAATGTAACGCACAGTTTTCAAACGTAAAGTTTAATAAGCTCCATATAAAAAGTCCTAACTGATCCTAGGTTTATTTTAGCACCAAAGCGTTGCCTAATTAATCTTTGATCAGGAACCTATTCGTTTACCTGCGATAATTTGCGATCTTCGGAGCAATTTACTTTTTTGCATTATTTGTTGCTGGCACTTTGGTGGGTAAGTATCGCCGCGGATGCCGCGCTATCGCCGGTGTATCAACATTGCCCATGAGTATTGCACCCTTTTTCTTTCCCGAGACACCAAGTAAGCTTGCGTGACCGACAAATAAGATTTTGAGTATTTTGGCAAATAAGTGTAAATGTCAAGCTAAGGTCAAAGAAAATTCAAAAAATGTAAAATTTTGAAATTGATAAATGTTTGATAAAAAGGCATGTATTAGTTTTTAGTTTTAGTTTTGTCTCGAAAGTATAGTGCTGTCATTTATTTGTCTGTATCTTGTCAGTAAAAGTCCCAAAACGCAACTTCAAAATATGACATCATGAGTTCCAGCACTGAAAATGCGATAACTCAGTTAAAAATGATGATATCATTTTGAAATTTTGTATGAGTGTTGCTGGTATATAGTTTTCTGCTAATTCGGTAATTTTTTCATTTTTTTCGTAGTCATATTTAAAAAACTGAAAGTTTTGGGATTAAAAACCCGAAATTCCGAAATTGCCATTTTGTAGTCGTTATTTTTTTACAATCTTCAAATTTTTTGGATTGTATTCATTGCCTTTGTACGTTCTGTTAAAAACTAAGTGATTTATTTGTAAAAGTTGTGTGTAGCGACGTCACTAAATTCGCTATATCGAAAAAATTATAGACAAAAAAATGATTCATTTCCGCACAGAAGATGTGAAATTGATGTAGAAAAACGTACTTGATAGCGCCAATTGTTTTTGAGTTATAATGAAACAAACTCAGGGGCCAGTTAAACGCTCACCTCCCCCAGCCAATGCCGGGCTAAGACACAGAGAAATGGGAAGTTACGCCTCAGGAAAACAATGTAACTGCCATATATGTGCTAGTTGCATACGTTTTTTATTTCCTTTTCACATTCACCGTGATTCCGTGGTACCTGTGCCAGATGTCATGACGACGAAGGGATGGGCTACGTTCCTGTGATACCTGACATTTATTTCTATGACTTCACGTGATAGGTGTGTTCATGTTGGCGTATTGTTTAATAATTTGTATAGTGGGGGGGTGTGGGGGGGGGGGGGTATTCTCTGTTTATTTTCCATATGATGCTGTGTTACTCACGTAGCTACCTGCCAAGGTGCTCGCAGAGCAGTTGTCTTCATGAGGAACCGTTTCTTCGGTGCAAAGGGGATTCCACGTGGTTTTTCAAGTATCAACCAGCAAAAGGTTTTAAGCCGTACATTAAATGTGCTCCTGACGTGTTATTAAACTATGTAGCCAGCAATTACTCCAAGGAAAGCCTCTGCCAGACACATAATGAAATTAATTTTCCCATTTTCAAAATTTGTATAAGCAATTGCGAAACCTATGTCATGTCGCGAAGTGGCGCAAAATTGTCCAGTTATAAGCTGTGGATAGCTGTATTTTTTTCAAACATAATTTGTACGATAAATTGTTAGCTTTCCCCGCAAAAAATTGGGGTCCACTCCTCGCCTTCTGAGAGTAGGGGTCCAGACCCGACCCCCCGTCGGCGACGCCCCTGGCCATATGCCAGGGTCCTTGCAATACTTCGGAGCGCCCTATACTGGTTTGGAGGATCACCGGTAGGTCTGAAAGGGCCCTCGGTCGCTCTGAGAGGGTTCTGTGCCGGTGTGGAGGACCACCGGTAGGTCTGAAGAGGCTCTCGGTCGTTCTGAGAGGGCCCTGTGCCGGTGTGAGAGTGCCCTAACGTCAGTAATAGAGGCCATTCAGTCTCTTAAAGAGTACTTTTGGTGGACCTGAGAGGGATTTTTCTAAGCCTGAGAGGGCCATTGCCAGACTTGAATGGCCCCCGTCCGTTTGAGAGAGACATTGCCAGGCATGAGAGGGCTCAGACCAGGCCTTACGCGGGCCCAAATGGCTCGCCTGGTGTCCGGTATAGGGTCCTGTCGCCTGGTAAGGACCTTCACAGACCATCTTAGGGCAAACTGAGACCTGTAAAGGGTCCTCTCAAACAGGAACAGGCCCATTTCAAGCCCGGCAAGGGCCATCTCTGACAAATGTAGGGCCCACTCAGGACTCAGATCTCAGAGGCCCTCTGATCTTTCAGAGAGGGCCCTGGTGCCCTTTAAGGGCCTCTGAAGTCTCTAAACTCTCTAAAGACCACTTTCTGTGTTCTCCAAACTATTAGACTTCATGATACCGCGTTTCGCACGGTTTCGTTGGCCAAGGGCCCTCCTCAGATGTTTCGGGAGGTGGTGCGGGGCTGGCCCCTGGCTTATGCGGCACATGGCACGCGCCATGATGACCCCTCACGTGAGACGAAATATAACAATAGCACAATTGATTGAATGGGGCTATCAGATGGTGGAGACCGCTTGTCAATTGGATGCGGGATTCCAAAGATAAAAGCTTCTAAAAAGGGCTACGGCCGGGCTGGGTTGGGTCGGCCGCTTATCTGCGAATAATAACAATTTCGTATACAGTGAGCACTCGCTCGCGCTCACTCTTATTACATCATTAAGGGTCAATGTAATACATGTGATCATCAACTGGTAGCATCAACATACGCTGACCCTATCACCACTTTCGGCCCTTCTTTTCACCTTGTGACAGACTGGCGCAGGCGACCAAAGTGGCTTATTGCTGACTGCTTGGTGTACTGGCTCGGTCGTGTCTCGCTCGTGTCTCGCTGGTGAGCTATGACCTCAGGGCACAGAGAGCGGCAGAACCTGCGGTATGCCACGTCGAATTCCTCCGCGGTGAAACGGACCGCAGTAACCACTACTCATCTGTCTGCCAATAACGGCGGCATGCTTCTCTTATTTGGCCACATTTGAGTTTCAGCGTCTTTGCCAATGCCCTCCACGAAATAGGTGAAATGTATATGAGTGGAATCAATGTTTCATCGGAATGGCTTGTTTCACATGCATTTTTTGGGTAGTGACTATTAACATTTTTACTCTTAAGCACGCGTGTTATCATATGGGTGACTATTTTGCCCCTCATTACGATATTTAATCTAGTTAACTACTGCATTTATCATCAAACCTGCAATATTTTTTAGCTCACATTGGTTCCGCACATGCTGACGAAAATGACAACGTGATTCCAGAAATAACGTCAGAGTGACGACATGTTCGACGGTTTTGCCAAAAAATAAGAGTTCACGAAACATGTTAACAAAAGTCATTAAAACAAAGTTAATTATGTAATGATGTAATTTCATGCAGCCTTCAGAAGTCAAGACCAAAAAAATGCGTCTCAGATTGCTTAACCCTATTCCTGGAGGGATGAAAAGTATACGAATCTGTCGGGGGGGGGGCTTATTCGGCCCCCCCTCCAGATCTCCGCTGCCATAAGAGCTAGAAACATGAAACTTGGTGTGTGACTAAGGTCGACAATGAACTCTATTTTGTCAAATTTGAGTACCTTGGTCATTATTCTTCAAGGTCAAATGACGTCATCAAAAAATATTTTTGTTCAAAACATGATATTCAGGAAACCTTGCCATTTATCTCGGAAACTATGGCACTAGGAGAAATCCAAAAAATCACTGTTAAGCGGTTTTAATTGTCTCTTCACCGTAAGGCATCAGAAATTACCTCAGGTCAATCGGTTGGACTTGTTAGAGTCAAACAAGATGTTAAAAACCTGTTCTTTTTTTAGCCATGTTGTTTGTTTAATAACTTTTATCTAAAGTATATACAGCCTTATTTTGGTACCATCGTGTTTCTTCTCGTCATTGCGGTTCAATTTCATATCAACTTTGTCGCAATCGAAAATTGACCCCGGGTCAAGGTCAAGGTCAAGGTGACGTAAGGTCCGGTCAAAATGCATATCAAAAGAGGCGTATTGGACGGACAAACATTTTGAGACCATTTGTAGTCTCTATGACTGTTCTGGTCACGAGGTATTTGATAAAGGGTGTTGGTGACCTTGATTGACATTTCAAAAAGGGTACTGACTAAAAAAAATTCATCCTTTTCATCAAGAAGGGCCATAAATGGCATGATTACTGAAATAATTGATTGATGCGTGTATTAAACCCTCGTTTCATTTTTTCACATATATATATTGGAAAGGTTAGCATTTTGACCTGAAATCAGAGTCATCAAAATTTAATATCACCCTGAAACTTTTTTTAACACCATATTATTTGCATTGTTTATCTCTCACATACAGTCCGTTTTTTTTAACGTCTTGAAAATAAAAAACTGCATTTTTTGTGGAAAAAATAAGTTTTTCAAAAAAATTGATTTTCAAAAATTCAAAATTGTGAAATTTCGATGATAGCCCATCTGAAACAAGCAATCAAGTCTCTACCGATGTCTGTTTTTTGCTAACACTTTCTCTTTACAACTCACAACGTCTCATGAGTGCTGAACCATGCAAAGATTTTGTTGTCAAAACGGCCGAACACGCCCCCCTAAAAACTTGTCCTGGACCCCTCCTAAATTCAATTGGAAAAAAGTACACCATTCGATGCGCATATGAAATGTTTGGAAAGCAGCAAGGTTGAAGGATTTCTGAGTGAGTACTGGACATGACCCGTACGCGAAAAAACCTCAAGGGGGGCCGATCACCGACATAGAAAGGGGTTAAAGGAAATTAATCACCTTTTCCACAAAAAATGGACGTTAACACTTGAAATCGACAGAAGAGACCAAAATATAATTTAAATCATCACGTTTTGCATAACATTCTAAGAAGCATTCAAGTTAAAGTTGATAAGCGTTTCACCGCTTTCACATGACCGGTTTACTTCCGGCATGCTGTGCAAGAACTTTGTGGATCTCATCCCAACTGCGGGCTTTCCCGTATTGTTTTCTTACGCAAGGGAGTGGAAATATAGTTTTGAATCCTTGCTATTTTCCGATAATATTACTGGCGATCTATACATATTGATAGCCATTTAAAAAACAAGGAAACCAAAAATTATTCAGTTTACTTGGTCCCTATGGTGGCCAAGCGGGACTGGTTGGAAAAATCAGTTAATTAAAAGTTCTATTTAATTTTGTCTCGGCTAGATGAACAAGACTTTGGTTTATATTCATCCACGCCAAATCCTTTTTTCCCAAAAATAGCTCGACAAACAATTCAACATTGGCATTCAATTTGAAAAATTAACTTGGGAACTAAACATAATTATTATTAGTGCGGCGAGTTTTTGCAAGAACATTGTCCAGCGGTCGAACAAGTTCGAAAAACACCGGCGCAATAATATGGCGTGCTGTTTAATGATGAGATAACACTGCTCAAGAGTTTCGAAAGAAGTATGTGTAGGTACTTGTCTTTAATTTGTAAAAACTACAGCATTGAATAAGGAAATAACTTTATATAATTTTTTAAATTAAAATTAAATTCATTGATGTACCATAACGGAAGGCCTAAAAATATTTGATGCTATACAAAAATAAAAGGTGATTATTTCCCTTTCATCTGAAAATGTATGACATGACATAAAAATTAAATGTTTTTAGCTTTTAGCATAGATAACTGTAGTAACTGGATTGGACACCAAAATTAAGGCAAATCATAAGGGTACCAATGGAACGAATAGGCAAAATTCGACACATTTTAGTCTTAAATATCTTTGCATCCGTAAGGAGAATATAATTTCAGTCTTCGTCATTATCAAGTCACATCTTTTCACATTTGTCTCGAGATGGATTTGATCAACACATGGGTCAAAAGAGGGCAGGTCGCGCGTGACACGTGAGGGATGCCCGCTGATTCTTTAAGTGTACTCATCTAAAGATTGCTGGATCATTCTTCGTTCTACTGCTCAAAACATCCTTGAGGCTACGTTTTTTACATGTGCCGTGACCACTATCACCCATAGATTGTCTTCATTGGTGCTTGTTCTTAGAAATGAGAGTGCACGTGGGTGCGAGGAACTCAAAATGTTCATCTTCTAAAATTAGATAACAATGAGACGGGAAGTTGAAATTGCTTACATTAATCCGTTATGAAGCGATATAGGGCATAAGCGCATGCTCTTTCATTTCAATTTTCAATTATGTCATAGTGTTTTACAAAATAATTGTAGTAAAACGTATATTATCAGCATAGTCTCGAGAGTCTTCACAATGACACCTGCGCCCGAGAGGCGTCCCGTCCCTCCCCCCGTCCTACCCAAAAAAGGCAGCGGGCCGCCGTCCCCTCTATCCAGTTCTCCTTCGCTGGACCAATCCCCCCCACGAGGGTTTCACTTGATATACACCAGGTGGATGGGAGATGCCGAATTAAGTCATCGAGAGGAGCGTACTCAACACATATGCACACTACACTGTCCCCTGATCATCAAGAAACACACCAGAACTCCTTATTTCGTTCTAAGCACAGTTGGATATGTTCAAGGACAACCGCAACACATCAGTGGAGCGCTTTTTTCATCCCACGACGTCGCAATCACACTCCTCTTGCATGCCACGCTCCTCTGGTCATGACACAGGCCTGACCTGGTGTCGTCTCGTTTGCAAGGTCTGCTGGCATGTCAAGGCACAAACACTGGAACGAGCCAGCAGCGGGAGAAATCGCAGGCCGCTGACCGTCCCGGGGCGTCATGCTGTAGCGATGCATCGTCTCGATGCTGTAAGCAGTAAATCGAGCCAGTAAGTCGGTACCGTCTACGGTCACGTCCTGGCGGTGATATTTTCCCAGGCACTGCCACTCACGTCCCAGGCACTGCCACTCTCCGATCTCCCTCCTCACTGGGCGAGCCTTGGGCGCCGCTGGCCACGGAGGCGCGATTCGCCGCTCCGCCGAACCCCATGTCACTAGGCCTGTTTACATAGCACTAAAAAATTCAATTAAATTTCAAAGAACTTCCTGTAACGCGACTTTTTCAGCTTTTTATCGAGAAACTCTCTATTCACAAAAGGCTTGCCTTAGAAGTCCAANTATAACAAGATTGAGCTGACCGAAAAGTGTCCAAACAATTTATAAGCCTGAACCGACCGATTACCGAATTCGGCACACATTTTTTTCGTAACTAAAATTTTGGTTACGATTACACCGCTAGTACAAATGCCTTGAGTCTCAAAATTGTAAAAAAAGTAGTTGCAAAAATTCACCAAAAAGTGGACACTTCCTGTGATATTTTACCATTTTTGAACTCCAAGTCATTTGTATCCTTATTTCATTTATTGCTCACCAATTTATTACAAGCTGCGTAACGTCATATGACGAAAACGTAACGCATTAATCATATTGACTTCTAAGAATTATTCTAAAGAAGCCCAGCCAAAAAGGACAAAGTATCTGCGCCAGTAAAAACTGTCCTGGACACATCACAAACCAAAAGTATGTCAAATATTTCATTGCTACCCATGTTAGTTTGCAGTGAAAAGCAAAAGCTGATTCGTGCATAATCCGTCTCTGGCATACTTAAGCAAACCAATTAATATCTAATCCCCCACTATTGATAGTATTATCTTCTCATGGCATCCCCGACCGCATTCTGACAGATGTATCGTCCAGACTGCTCGTCTGATGACGCCGGTGCCTCGCCACAGAAGCTGCTGCAGTGGCAGATCAATCCGGCTCGTTTCAGGAGATTACGGCACCGATCGGCCGTCACGAGCCGCAGAGCTGCTGCAGCTCCGGAGCTCTCCGGACCTTGCCGTCCGATCTGATGGGCGCCGCGCGGCAGGATGGCAAAATTAGACAGCTTGACACACAATCAGGATATTTTTAAATTAATGATGTGAAAACATCGCATTGGAATATTGTCCATCACAATATTGCGAGGACTACAGATCCAAGGATCCAAGGGCTCTCGATGGATACAAACTTGATGTATTTGTGCAGCATGAATTGAACAGTTTTTGAAACGTTAGCACAAGTTTTCGTTCATTTTCACCTCTGGCAATGGAACAGAACCGCCCGGAAATCCCTGAGCAGTTTCCTAAACCGTCCCTTTTAAGTCGAAAGCCAGCTCTCCATAGCGTCTCACTCCGATTAGTACCACAGTCCTGCGATCTGCGACTCGGCTGTTGGCGAGCCGATACACTCGGGAGGCGCCTCGGTGCGGCACGATTAACTCTCACTACGGGCGTCCCCAGCTGACTCTGTAAGACGCCTCAGGCTGACTCGACAAGACGCCTCACAGCTCCACGACAGACTCGACGAGACGCCTCGCAGTTCCACGACAGACGACGACTCGCGCGAGACGCCTCACAGCTCCACGACTCGGCAGACGTCTCACAGCCACGACGACTCGCGAGACGCCTCACAGCTCCACGACAGACTCGGCGAGACGCCTCACAGCCACGACAGACTCGGCGAGACGCCTCACAGCTCCACGACAGACTCGGCGGGACGCCTCACAGCTCCACGACAGACAGGACGAGACGCCTCTCAGCCACGGTCGGGAAGAGCCGGTGATAAGATCAGGCATTCCTGCCTCTGCGCAGATATAAAACTACTCCGCCGACACGACAAAACCATTTGGAGTTATGTTCGCCCGGCCAAGGTCACCCATTCACCGAAGGTCAACGTATATCCGGCGGAATTTCTCTGTCGTACTGGTGATATGCGAGCCAGTGTCGGTGACTATGATTTATGAGTTTTATGCATAGGGTCGTAATTCGACGGATGACAGGCTTGAGAGGGAATTCTGGTGTACCGAATGTGTCCCTGATTTACTTTTAGAGGCTGATGTAGTCGAGACTGCTCTTCCGATTTGATTGATGAGATGGATAGACGGGAGGAATCTGTGCCTGCCCACTTATCGTTCACGTTGAGTCTACAGACCGTGGGTGAATCAGGGACCTTTTCAGGTGACTTCAAAGTACACCGATTTATATAGCATTTGAGGAGGGCAACTTAACACATACAGGTAGATAACGGGATCGCTGTTGCATTGACCCTTGCAATATGTTCTCGCTTATGAAAACAAGTTTTGGGCAATTCAATGTTTATCTTTAACATGATCTCAGACTTTAAACAGTTTTGAGATTGCATGAGCATAATTTAAACATTGATCTTATCTTATCAGCTGCTGCAGCACATATGCTCGCATATGTGACGTGGCTGTATATTTTCCTCCGCGGCTAGTGAGTCTACCGTCCAGACAACGCAAATAAACCAATCCACTGTAATTAAAGTCTCCACTTTTCATCATAGCTCCTTTTACGGTTAAGCATGAATTTTGTTGGTGAAGCAAACATATTAGAGCATGAGCACAAATAAACCTATTTCAGTAAAAACACTGCAGTGAAACACGTTTCCGAAGAGCGCGCGCTGATGACCCCTGGGAGATTCCGTTTCCGGTGTGGTGTTCAGTGAGCGCGTCATTCCACCATTATAAATCCCGCGGGATTCTGTTTCGACCGGTGCTATCCTGCAATCATCGATGTCCGCTCGCCGTGCGGCCGATAGGTCCGTGACTGGGCCGTTATAACGGGATATCGCCGCCGCCAAGGAACGCCAACAAACAAGTCTGCTGCCAACAGCCGGGCGTTTTCCTACCACATCCACGGCGCGGTATTAGAAGACGCGCACGCAAATTAAAGAGTGGACGCCCGCTCGCGTGCCGGTGGTTAGGTCTCTCTGTCCGATACGTGCCGATGGCCGAACCTATCTATTCGATAAGGCGAATTTCCGAACGCGAGTGAGGAGCTCAACACCACAAAGAAGGCAATGCTGATTCATGTATGTCATGCATGCATGCAATGCATGGCATGAATGGAGTCAATGTCCGCATCAACCTGAGGAGCATTAGTTACGGCTTACGTCTAACTGAATCGGAGAGTTTATTTCATTGTGTTACCGGGATCATAAGAGGACTTTCTTTGAGTTTTTTATGTACAAGGTATGTGTACAAGGCACGCGACGCAGACATATATTATATATATTAGTACTATTATATGTATATATATATTATATATTTATATATATTAGTAATATATACTATATATAAATATATATATATATATATATATGCAATGCGTTCTTCCAAAATCCAATATTTTAAATTGCATACCCATTTGGACTTTCAAGATAAACCAAAATAAATTTGAACAATACAAATATAAATTGAAAACGAATAGCAACTTAATTGCCTTACCTGCAGCTGACATGCTTAACATATCTATGCAAAAAACACAATGGCAGGAGGGAACCCGGACTTTCCAGACAGACAGATTTAAAAGCACCATTATGTTGTTTTGAAATAGCATCAACGAATAAACAAACTATTTTGTTATAGAAAGGCAAACAATTTGCTTTTCAACAATTCTAGGGTACATTTGGATTTCCGTATCAGAAGCCATAATTTCATAATTCAATCACTCGCATGATTTTATCGTGCAAAGCCAACAGGATTGGCTCTATTCAAATTCTGCGAATCCAAACCATCAGCTCCAGCCCTCGTCTGGGCATCGGTCGTCGGATGGCGTTACAAAGCACACAACTCGCCTTCGAGTCGCTCACGCCCGAATTCTATCCATCCCCACCGGGACGGACGGCGGGCTATCTTTCCGGCGACACCGGGCGTTGAAGGAGGCGGCGGCGGCGGCGGCGACCGGCAGCAATTGCACGCGCCGTTCCATCCCGGTCGGCTGTCCTGTCCCGGCCGTCACT
The DNA here is from genome assembly GCA_014673585.1 of Semibalanus balanoides. Lineage (NCBI taxonomy): Eukaryota > Metazoa > Arthropoda > Thecostraca > Balanomorpha > Balanidae > Semibalanus > Semibalanus balanoides. The sequence goes on along the minus strand of VOPJ01004289.1, from coordinate 35,480 downwards.
CTGACATGCGACAAATTCGGCGCGCCTGACAGGTGTGACGTCAGAAAAACAAACCGAGAGCCGGCGCCAGCTGACTCGACGCCTATCTGATGAGATCCACTAATGCACCGAGTCGCCGGCCGGCGGCGACGGCGGAGGGATCCCGACCCGGCGGCCCTCACTTCCGCCAGCTGTGTGCCGCCGCGTGTCACCCCTGACCTCTGACCCGACAGGGGTGACAGGGGTGACACGTCTGACCTGTCTGCCGGCCGGCCGCCGGGGGTCGGCGATGTTTGCGGAGCCGGACAGCGGGGTGCCGACGCCACCGGCACGGCAAATCAGCGCCCGGATCCAAACAAAAACTGGCGCACAAGACATTCATAGCGCACCCCGCTGTGCACGCGCCCCTCGGGCAAGGTCGGAGCGGCGACGGCGGGGTGTGCTTCTCACCTTCTGGCGGGGCTGGGGGCTCGTTTAAATACCGGCGGCCTGGGTGGCGGCGCCGGACCGACCAGACAGGACCCGTGCCAGGGAGATGAGTAGGCGCCGACGTGGCTTTATGGTGAATGGTGGCTTGACTTCGGGTTTGGGCCGAGTCGGTCACTGAGGATAGACTCCTGCTAGACGGATTCTGGATCATGTAAGTCTCGAACAATGGTTGTGGACTTTAATCATGAATAAGATGATATGATAACGAAATATCAGCAAAAAATAAAATGAAATCCGTCTCGTCTTCACCTGATGTCAGAACACCCATGGTCACGCTCTCGCTCCTCACAAGATGCTTATCATGTGATAACAGGCAGATAACAGACATAATTTATGGAGGTTAATGATGCTTCTAGACACCCTTAGTTTCATTTGCCCGAGTACAATACCTTTGCTGCCCCCCCTCTCCCCCAAAAAATCATCATTGTAATATTTAACCTTTTCAGGGTAAACTTCTTGAAGCAAACTAACACAGCTTCCTATTTGTCTTGTTCGATACAGCTCCGGACTGCCAGTATATCCGGTCCGCTTATGAGGCATGACCTGCTCGTCCTCCCCTGTCTCGGCCACTGCGCCGCTGATGATCATGACACATGACCCGACGCTGCATCTGTCTACCCTGGTCCGGCCTGCCTCTATTTCCTCGTCTGTCCACTGATGACTGCCTGCGGGTCAGCTTCGGTCAGCAGATCCGCCCGCGGCACACGGCCCACCGCAGCAGAATGACCGCAGGACACGACTGACAATCGCCGTTCCGCCGCGGCTGGTCGGCCATCGTTTTCGCATCAGGCGGAGCTGCCGCGCCAGCAGCCCCGTATCAGCGCCGGCATCGGCGGTGGGGGCAGGAGGGGGCCTGGTGGCGCCGAGCTGCCCTGCAGAGCCCAGCGGCCGCGGCCCGATGACCTGGTGACCCCGGGGTGGCGCCGGGAGGGGCACGCCCTGAATCACGGCGGAGGGAGGTCAAAAATCCATTCCGTGGTATCTCAGGCAGCGGCTTATCAGCGCTGTATAGGTTTGGATATTTGTTGTATTTTTAGGGTGATGTATGGTGATCAGGCTTTTAATGATATTGTTGTGCGTGAATCATTCCGCAGATTATGTCACACATTAAGATCTTTTCGAGAGTATAGATGGAATGTGCCACTCTATCCGTCTCAGGCGCCTCCATTCTCAGACAATTCCATAATCGTATCACAATGATCACTGCACAATGTTTCTCAACCTTCAGTGTTGGTTAAATATGATTATTCAACCACCTTTGGTCACTCTTGAACATTTGTGTCACATGCTGGATGGAATATGCCTGCCTTTCACTTTCATTTGAGATTCTGTTATATAAAAAACGATCATTACGACCAGTGCCGCAATACAAACATGAATACTGAATAACATTGAAGATAATGTAATGATTGCATTGAAAGTTTTACTTACATCGCTCACACACTCAATAGCACGGTGTAACTATCTACTGAATGTTTATCAGATATGCAGTACATTGGACCCGACATTCCTGTCTTCACTGTTAACATTATCATTATGTCCAGCTCTATTCGGAGCGGCATTCACGTCACTGTGTTCCACGCGATAACTATCTCGTAATTGTCGCACCAAAAAACGTGCGTGAATAGCACCATTGAACTCTATGACTATTAGGTAACTACAGTGCAAATAGTGCGCCAAACGCGTCAACGTGTTTTTCGCTAATATAGTGAACTGGCATAATATTGTGCTGGCAAGAGCTATTACAATTGAGGCCACAGCGCCAAGGGACTGCATGGCTGTGGCTTTTATATAGAAAGTCTAAGAAGTCTGTCGCAGCTATAGGAAGTTTGAATGTCAATTCAACAAGCATTATCATATTGAAGTAAATCGGAGCAGAATCAAACTATTTCGGTGATTAGCCTATATAAAATCATAAATGTCATTTTAGTGAAATGAAATTGATACTAAATTATGAGACACATACCTATCACTGCACTATGTTTGTGGATGACTGTGAATTACACTGACTTATCGTTTAATGACCGTTTTTTTCAGCGATGCTGGTTACAAGTTACAACAAGTTACAACAAACTATCTGACACACCCGGGTTAGTATCTAGTTATCTACTTTCTAGTATCTACTCTAGTTAGTAAGTATCCCTGTACCCTATATGATTCCATCTTTCAGCTCAGCATATTATCGGATAGCTCTTCAATATTCTGAAGATAACAAAACATGTTACTAGTAGTTAAACCTGGCATTGACTGGGGTCTGATCTGGTGTGTGTGTGGGGGGGGGGCGTTTAATGCCCCCTTGGTTATTTTCCGAACAAATGATCCCAGCGAAACGCGCAAGGCGGCATTTAAAAGCGCTCAATAATACAAATCTAAAACACGCTCGACAATTATAAATTGAGGTCACATGTCAGGTCACGGTCCGGTCAAATGCCAAAATCGAGGTATTTTAGTTTATGAGCCATACCTACTTTCCATCCAAAGCCTTCGATTGCAACCATGATCACCCAAAGTGTTCTTTTAGGTATGATACACATCCCACATGATCGAAAGTGAGATTATTGGCAAAGATCAAAAGTCAACGTCACAAAAGGTCACTATACTCAAGATATCTACGAAAGTCATGCTACACATGTTTTATGGATCATTTTACGTGTAGAAAGCATAGTGATACTTATTTTACTCCCAGACTTAATGTACAATAAGTAAATGTCAAGCTAAGGTCAAAGTAAGGTGAACAAATGTCAAAATTTGAAATTGATAAATTCAAACTAAAACGACATGTTTCTGGACTAGTTTTGTCTCAGAAATACAGAGCTGTCATGTATTTGTATGGTAGGTATATTGTTAATAAAAAGCAAAAAATGCAATTAAAAAATATGACGCCACGAGTTATTAGCATTGTACCTAAATGCGATGAGTCAGTCAAAAATTATGGCGTTATTTAAAATTAGGAATGGTAGTTGTTCGCTTCGCATATAGTTTTCCGACATATTTTTTGTTTTTTATACATTTGAAAAATTGTTCTTTTGTGGTCATTACAAAAATGAGGGTAAAAAACAAAACATTTCACAAATCCGAGATTGCCATTTTGTAGCCCTAACTATTTTTCATCTTTACATGATATTGGATTACATTTTGCATAACATATTGCCTTTGTACCGTCTGCTAAAGTTTAGCTGACTTTTGTGTCAAAATCGTGTGTAGTGAGGTCACTAAATTCGCTATATCTAAAATATTTAGCGATAACATTACTTCATTTTTGCAGAGAAGACGCGAAAATGATGTCAAAGAAGGCACCTGAAGTTTCACGTTGATAGTGCTATTTTTTAGTTATTACGAAGTCATCAGTGGGTGTTAAACACCCCCCAGTCAATGCCGGGTTAAATTGCAACACCAAGGGATTTAACGCCAACGTTAAACTGCAACGCCATTTTCAGAGCACTAACATCATTTAGTACGTAAATGGTTGTTGTAGTAGGTAGAAGGTACCAGTCAGCCACGTTGTTTACTGATTGCACATGTGTGCATAACAGCACACGTGATTTGGAATAAGATAAGTGTGCGCTTAACTTTTTTTAATTGGCTAGAACGGTAGGTAAAACTCTATCCAATTGATTATTGAACATTATGAAAATGAAATTTAGTTAAAGGGAATGTTTCACTTCTCTGAAAGTAGTCCAATGTACGCCGCTTGTGGTGCAAAATATGAAGTAATTGCTGCCGGAACACGATTCTGACATTTGTCTCCAAAACAGTGCTCAATTCATTGAAAAAACTAAGTGTTAGTATTTGGGCTGATGACGTCATATGAAGGAATTTTTGAAATATAAAAAACCTTCACGCTGCAATACTGTATGACAAGTGTATGGGCTTAATGTATAGCCAAATGTTAAAACAATTCTACTTTCATCAAACAATTTAATAAAAAGGATGAGACAATCGGCTTGTAAGAGCTTACCCTAATTACACTAGGGCCTTAATTTTTTGCAGATGTCAAAACCAAACTCAAATTTACTTTCGATTAGACCTCTGTGGGTGTTTTAACTTCTACAATAGATAATTTCAATGGAAATCCAACAACTTGGCCATCTCAACTCAAATCTTATGTTAATGTGAAACATTCCCTTTAATGACAAAGCTTACACACATAATTTGCCATGAATTCGTTCTAATTAAACTTGCGGAAAACTGGTTATCGTTTCTGTATAAGTAAATATATTCGGTATAAAATAAAGCCAAGTAACTTGGACTAATGGCTACTCGACGCCTCGTTTTAAATGTATTGCTTGTATAAAGCTTATCCCTCCAGCACCGTGATCATGTTCTCTTCGTAGGGCCAGTTTTAATATTATGTTGTCAACTCAACAAGAAAGTCTGTGTGAACAAGAAAGAAGTTTCTAACTGTTCTGTTAAATTATCTAACTCTGGGGCATGATTAGTCGCACCATTGTGTGGAATAACAATATAATAATTTCATAATGAAAATGTTGGCAGGGTGAAATATAACTATGTACCTATTTGCCCTGCCTCATCTGCAAGAGCAAACCATACGTTACAAGTAAGCAACAAAATGACCCCATTTCCCCGACATGTTTGCTGGGCGGCAGCCGACGAGGTTTCTAACTGCAGACAAGCTTCGATCTTCAGCCCACCGCGCGAGTCACAGCATTTCCCATTTGGACACCAGACATCGGCTTCAACCAGTGGCTCGCAGCTGCCGGCAGGTATGCCTGGAATGGGCACGCCATCCATGTTGCGACTTGTCACATTCCAGCATGGCTGACTTGTTCACACAACGATGCAATGGTTTCCTGGGGCCTGCTTCATAAAGGGAAACAGTCGAAGCTACAACCTGGTTATTCATGTAAGGGAAAAGTACCTACAGCTGAAAGCTCTTAAATGATCTAAGATTATGAGAGCTGTTGCGACAGCTTTCCGGTTGACTTTCATGACATCATATCCTAAGAATCCGTCCGAATGTTAAAGTTTGTTATCCAGCATATACCTAACACCAGAGGCGTAGCCAAGGGGGTCTCTAGGGTCCCTAGGGACCCCCTTGGGCAATTTGGGCCCCTTGGATCCGACAAAAGGTCTTTGTTTGAGAACGGTCCGAGATCCCTTCAGACCTTGCAAACGACCTTCAGATCAGACTATCAGACTTCAGGCCCTGTTAACCGACAGAGGGCCCCATGAGATCGAAACAGGTCCGCCGAGAATCCGAAACAGGTCCTCCGAGACCGACAGGAGCCCCCAAGCCGACGACAGAGGGCCCTCAAGACGGACCGACAAGAGGGCCCCTCAAGCCGACCGACAGAGGGCTCCCTCAAGCCCGACCGACACAGTGCACCCCTCAAGCCGACCGACACAGTGCCCCCTCAAGCCGACGACAGAGAGCTCCTTCAAGCCGGACCGACACAGAACCTCCTCAAGCGGCCCGAAGAGTGGCCCCATCAAGCCGACGACAGAGGGCCCCACTCAAGCCACGACAGAGGCCCCCTTCAAGCCGACCAACAGAGGGGCCCCCTTAAGCCGACCGACAGAGGGCCCCCTAAAGCCGACCAACAGAGGGCCCCCTCAAGCCGACCGACGACAGAGGGCCCCCTCAGACAGACCGACATAAGGCCCCTTCAGACAGAACCGATAGAGGGCCCCCTCAGACAGACCGACAGAAGGGCCCACCTTCAGACATACCGACAGAGGGCCCCCTCAGACAGAACGACAGAGGGACCCTTCATGCCAGGACCGACAGAGGACCCCCTCAGACAGACCGACAGAGGGCCACCTCAGACAGACCGACCCCTTAGACACACCGACAGAGGGCCCTCTCAGACAACCACAGAGGGCCAACCTCAGGACAGACCGAAGAGGGCCCCTCAGACAGAACGGACAGAGGGACCCTTCATGCCGACCGACAGAGGGCCCCCTCAACAGACCGACAGAGGGCCACCTCAAGACAGACCGGACAGAAAGCCCCCTCAGACAGACCGAAAGAGGGCCACCTAGACAGACCGACAGAGAGCCCCCTCAGGACAGACCGAAGAGGGCCACCTCAGTCGACCGACAGAGGGCCCCTTCAAGCCGTGAGACAGAGGGGCCCCCTAGCAGACCGACAGAGGGCCCCTAGACAGACTGACAAGGGGCCCCCTCAAGACAGACGACAGAGGGCCCCTCAGGACAGACCAACAGAGGGCCCCTTCAAGCCGATCGAAGGTCACTACCGACCGTGCCCATCTGCAAGACCACTTAGACGAAAAATAAGATGGGCCCCTCAGCCCAATGGGGACCGCGGTGGTCAGCGTCCCCCCTTGGGATTACGCCCTATGCCTCTCGTTTCACAAGAACCTCGTTTACGAACTGCCTTTTATGACTATTGTTCGTTTGCAATGCCCTCCGTTCACATTATCCTATTACGAACAGAATTTATGACGAGTTTCCGGTCACAAAAAAACATAATTTTACTAAAAATTGCGTTTTAAAATTTCAAAATTTCAGAATTTTCAAAAAATGTTATCTCACATTAATCTATAATTTATGATGATTTTTATGATATATAGGTTTACATGACTCATATGATTTAGATGGGAAATTTCGCACACTGAAAAAAAATCGAGGTTTACGCAACACTTAAAAGATGCCTAAGGTTATAACTTTAAAGCCATTCAACAGACGGGACAGAAAATTCAACAGCGTGAAGCTACGGCCAGATAACCCAAAACATATTTTCCTCAAACTTGAGAACGGAGTGTTATGTTTGGGTCGATCTGACAATGGCTGCACGGTGACCTCAAGTCACCGTGACCTTGAAGTCAAGGAGCAACCTGCAGTAGTCATGTATGTATCATCAATGCAGCTGTCGAACATCTGAGGCAAAAAATAATGACTGTTCTGTCAAGCATCTCATTACATCTTACGGCACAAGTTATCATTATATGTGCTTTAACATATTAAATTTTAAAATTCACAAAAACATAAATACCAATATTCATAGAGAGTGTCAAAACCTCCAATCTATTTTTAAAAATCGATGGCATATATATTTAAGTTAATGCTTGCAAAGAGCAACATCATAATTTTTAGAGGCCACATTATAAAAAAGTGATTTTACTTAAAATCAAGTTTGAAAGTGTCAAAATTTAGGAACTTTCAAAAAATGTTATATAACATTCATTTATGGTTTATGATGATTCTTATGATATATAGGTAGCAGTGGGAGAAGAGAAAGCGTGTTTATGAATCACAACCATTCTATGACTCCCATATTTTAGATGGGAGATATCGCCCGCTGAAAATTAAAGGTTTTAGCAAATGCGGATAATCCTGTGGCTATAACTCAAAAACGTTTGACAGACGGGGCTGAAAATGTCACAGCTTAAATCTTACGGGCCTCAGATAACCCCTTAGATATAAGTTTTAATTGAAATCTGAGAGTAAAGGGATGTTATTTCGAGATTTGTTTGGTCACCTGTCATGGAATTTGCCACAGGTTTGAAAATATGAATCCGGCACGGAGCACACGTGGCGTACTTTGATGTTCCCCTATAATGAGTAAACGCATTAAATTTTTACGTGGTTATACTCCTATATGCATCAGTTTTAGGAACATTTTTCAGCTGAATGCAGTGTAAAGAGTAAATGCCGCTTTCCCTGGGACTCCAGGGAATTCCTAAGCTATAATACTAGGGTATAACCACGGTAAAAACTATTAGATGCCGCGTCGCACTCATTCTTGCGGCGTACCCAGTCATACTTGCCGTCAACCTCTTGTGCTCCCGTACCGATTCATATATCAAGCCTGTTTTACCTTTACCAGAGCGCGTCAGCTCGGTCATCGTCCAGAAAGGCGTTTCACTGATAAAATATTGTGGCCTAAATACGTGGAAATATCTTGTGACATTTTTTGATGGGGTCGCTTTGCACGAGGGGCGCCCTGGGTTTCTTTGCCCCCATCCGAAAATGCCCTCCGCCACCACTGATGGACCTGCTCAGCGCTGGCAAAATCCAGCCCGGACAAAGGCTGTTCACTGCGCCACGATATCGTTGCTAAAAATCGTGTTTTTGGTTAAAACAGTGCGCTAACTGATGTCATACAGACTGAGTGCAACTAAGCAACGGCCTCTACAAAATTGTCGTTTTGTAGGGCCCTTCATCTCCATTTGGGCCCCTCTGAGCGACAAGGGCCCCTGGAATCAGGTCGGGACCCCCCTTGGCCAGATCCTGGCTACGCCCCTGCCTAACACTGAACATGGGCGTAGGAACTAGGTACAGGGGGGCCGGGGGGCCATGGCCCCCTCACTTTTCGGCCATTTTGGTGTGTTGAAATCTGTTCTTGTACTTGGCGAGAAAAGCTTGTGATGGTAAAAGATTCGCCAAGACGAGAAGAGCCCAAATCTGCAAAGAAATCTCCCATATATGGGGTCGGGTTTCTCTCAAGACGAGATCAAAGTTTCACTGGCCGGTGCCCCCTCCCCCTCCCACACACACACTTTTCGGGACGTTCCTACCCTGGGGCGGATCCAGAGGGGGGGGGCGCAGGGGCACGGCCTTCCCCAGGCGCCCGGGTCGCGGGGCCGAGCCATGCTTTGGCCTCCCCAAGCAGGGGAGGTTTGGGGGAGCCCAAAACACGGCCCGGCCCCGGTGAACCCGGGCGCCTGGGAGAGCCACGCCCCTGCACCCCCCCTCTGATCCGCCAGTGTTCCTACGTCCCTGACGCCCAGTCTGGCTGGCAACCAGTCACTTAGTTCATGGCCAAACACCACATAAGACAACTATCAACATAGGTGTCAAATGCAACACAAACGAATGCATCGATAACTGGCCGACGGTACTACAAATCTCACCTCCCTCGACACTGTACTAAAACTGTTCTTGAAGCCTGCCCGTGACATTTGGCTCGCGCGGTGCAGCTGCACAGTTGCATGGTGGGACAATACGTGGTGCACACTGCACACGGCTGAGAGACAGACGCATTAGCATCTGCCGTGTGCGCGGACCCGGGCCGCTCTCTGAACAGACAGCAGCTCGGGCACGATAAGCAGCCGCTGTCAGCAGCAAATCAATCCCCGCAGGCATAAGCAGACGCTGGACGAGTGCGGCAGAGGGGGGGGCGGCGGCGGCGGTGGCGGCGGCGGTGGCGGCTCGACAGGCTGCGTGCCGTCCTGTCGGCCCTGGGGGTGTAGACGGCGACTATTCACCACCTAAAGAAAGCCGCCGGCCTCAGAATACTATGTCCTAGAAGTTCTACCCGGCCTGTTGTTTTTTGATGGAAGGTTGTTGTCTTTTGAGGTTGTTGTCTTTTTTTGTCTTTTTTTGAGGTTGTTGTCTTTTGAGGAAGGGATGCTCGGAACACGGCCAACAGCGATGGAACCTCACACCTGGGACGGAGTTGGCAGTGAAGTGTACTTAGTGACGGCCTAGTTGGCGGGGCGGGGGCGGGGGTCACGTTGCATCGATTCGCCGGCGGGCCGCCGCGGTTGCGTGCCGACCGCTCGCATACACCGACCTCTAATAGGTTGGCACATTTCATAATTCCCAAATGACTCCATTAATCCGGCGTCGGTCGTGGCGTCGCCGTCGTCGCGCCCCGTTAGCGGCTGTGACGGCCGTGTTGCTGACGCCATTTTGACCCGGCCGGCCGTCCCCGCAGCCGGCGGCGTCACGGTCCGCCGGGTCACCGCCCGGGGCACTCTACCAGGTCACCGTGGCGGGTACCGCCCGGGACACTCTAACGGGTCAGCGCGGTGGGTACCGCCCGGGGTCAATCTGCCGGATCACCGCAGCGGGTACCGCCCGGGACACTCTACCGGGTCACTGCAGTGGGTACCGCCCGGGGCACTCTACCGGGCACTGCGACGGGTACCGCCCGGGGCACTCTACCGGGTCACCGGGGCAGCTACCGCCCGGGTGCACAGCGTCGGCGACCGTCCGGCCGGCCGCCGACGCGGCGCGACGCGACACGGCAGGGCTGTTGGCGCGGCTCAGTCGGCGTCTCAGGGGAAACACACGACATGTAGACGAGTGAGGGAGCGAGGGAGGCGATGACGGGGCGGCGACAGCTGCTGCTGAGAGCGGAACTGAGAGGCCAGCAGCCGCCGGACTACTGCAGACCGCGGTCTTGGGTCGTGTCGCGACGGAGACACGCTCGTGACGGGCCGGCCGTGAGGGGTCACGCCGAGCGGCTGAGACGCGGTCCGTCAAGGGAGGGCTCCTCAGCCGCCGGACGGACGCCGGACACGGCGGCGCTCCGTGGTCCTTTCGGAGAAGGATGTCGGCCGATTTGTCTCGGCCGGCACGCTGCTGAGTCGCTATCAGACCGGCCGATCTGCAGCGAGCTGTCTCCGCCGTCCGAGCAGAGTGTCCGTCTTCCCAGAGAGTCCCAGATTACACTGTCAAAATGATGCCGAAAACCGACGGCCCACAGAATGGACACGACTCGCCGGAATTTGGCGGCCATCCCGGGCCGGCTCCGTGTCCGGGCGAGCTGTAATCGCGCCGACAAAATACACCGAACTGACAGAAATCGGCGACGAAACGGCCGACGCGCACCGGACAGATTCCCAGACAGAGATGTGGCGATTCTGATGGCGATGCTGATTATAGTTAGCCCCACCGTGCGGAAAATACGCTGCGCGTACTGTCTGATGGCCGTGATAATGCGAGGGAGAGAAGCGCCGCCGCGCCGCACCGCTCCAATTACCAATAAAACCATCAGCCAGATACTCAAGTGGCAGTAATTAGGCGACGAAACGACCGGGCGCCATTAACCAGGACCATTTGGCGCGACGGTAACCCGTCCGACGGCTGTCACAAACACAAACACGTCCTCGGTTCCTGTGACGAGAGTCGCCAGCCACCGCCCGGGGGCCGGGCCGGACTATCTCCCGCCCATCTCCGCTGACCGGCTGATGGACCGAATCCACTCCTCCCGCTGGCATCACGACAATCGGCTCGGAATCGATACCGCCACGGGCCCACAATTAACGCCGTGTCGGACAGCGCGATCGCGCCGCCGCGCTATTTATCTTGATACGGCGCCGCCTTTTCGCACCCGCCGCCCGCCGCTCAAGTCCCCATTGTGCTAATCATAATCCATCATGGTGGCATAACTGACAGTAATGCGTTGCTCCGTCCTGCATCCCCGCCCCCCCCCCCCGGCCGGCTCTCATTTATCCGAATAACCGGATAACGCGCCGGTTGGAGTCGGTTTTTGCGGCGGCCATCTCTGTCCGGCGCCATGTTGTGTGAGCGACACCCTCGTTAACGCCTCTGTGATTGGTCGTGAGTGCAAGGTGTCGGACGGACAGACCGGTTCGCGGCTTTTTCCGCCGCGCTGGAAGCCCGGACGTGTCGCCCGGCTAAGTGCGGCTTTCTCGGCGTCACTGCAGCCGCGTCTCGTCGCATCTCGTCACGTCACGTCACGTCTCTTCACGTCGCGGCGGGTCCTGTCCAGAGTCAAGGTCGCGCACCGTGTCGCTGCCTCTTCCGGCGGAGTTTATCCGCGTGTTTGCCGGCGGTGACTGCGCGCCGCGGATGAGCGCTCGACGTAACAAGACACCGCGTCTCTCGCTCTCTCGCAGCGTGGCGTCTAATTGCGAGCCGGGCGGCGGCGCGTCCTCGGTCCGTCCAGCCGTCATTCCGTCCGCTCCGGCAGTTTCACGGTCAGTGGAGGTGGACCCGTCGCCGTCCGTCGGGCCGATCGCTGCCCACCGAGACGGCGTCGCTCGGCTGTCATGTCGGCTGTCACGTGACAGTGAGCTGACAGCCGCTGACGTGACGGCCCCGAGGAGCGGAGAGCGGCGGCGTCGGTGGCGGTGGCGGTGGCGGTGGCGGTGGCGGTGGCGGTGGCGGTGGCGGTGGCGGCGGCGGTGGCGGCGGCGGCGGCAGCGGAGGAGACTCATCTGCATACACGGCCGTCTGCTCTCGGGCCGCAGCTGCCACCGCCGACACCACGGACACTGGCAGGTGAGGGAGGGAGGGTCAGCCGGCCGGCCGGCCGTCATTCCGGACCCGGTCTCCACACCTGCAGATAGTGTCGTCTGTCCGCGGAGGATGGTCGATACAAACAAACACTGGTCTCGTCAGCCGGTTTCTGCTCATCATTTCATCGTGACCGCAGTCACGTTTTACCTCATGAAGTTGAACGGTAAATACAAAACGAATAGTTTGTTAAAATTAACAAAACTGTTAAACGTTACGAAGATAAACAACGAAACTATATTCATATTTTTTATTTTTATTTTGTGGTGGTTCTTTCATTTCAAAGTCATGCACTGCTCCAAAAAGTATGTGGCCGGGTCCATCTTTTAATCGAATAATATAAAAATTCAGCGAGTTCAGCGTGCTGAGGAATAACATGATAATATTAACATTTATCTTGACCTTATCCTCAAATTATTATAAATTATTAATTCAAATGATTCGGAACAATTTAATTGATTAATTAAATGTTGGACTACTTTGAGGAAAGGGAAGGCTATGTTAAAAGTAATATAATTACCATTCAATTATATTTCATATTAATTTACTCAGATCTCCAACAGGCACTGCACCCGATCTTATTGAATAAATGAAAATGAAATATAATGGTATAATATAATTATATATCAAATATATAATGCAATTAAAACATAACATCATCTAACCGAGACATTTGCAGCAAATGTCACAGCAGGTACAGCTCATGAGTTGTACCTGCTCATGAGCAGTTGATGTGTACGGTTTCTGTTGGCCTATGGCATTCTGAGCGCAGCGCATGGCATCAATCGCTAACGCAAATGACCGCAACGACCACAGAGACATGTCTTCTAGCGGTGGATAGCCACCGCTAACCACAGAGCTTAGAGCATACTTCGGTTAACAAAATGCTATGGAAGAATCATCACGGTATTATGTTGTACCTGCTCATGAGCATTTGACTGGTTTTGCATGCATGGCGAATTCGTCACTTTGCAGGATCACACATGGGACTTTCAAAGGACGCCTCCAAATTTGGAGCCAAATCTTGTGAGATGAACAGCTTACCTGTTTTTGATTTCCACACAGTTTGACAACCCTCCAACCGGAAAATTGTCAGTCAGCTGACAGCTCTCTCACGTCTGATCTGATTTGTGTCTCATGCGAGCTAATTACTGCTCATTACCGACGTCTATCGGCGGCTAATTATGACGTTCGGGGGCGCACCGCCGCCGGTCGGATCGCCGCCAGATCCGGCGACTCACAGACACCGCCGGATCGCATGCACACCTCTAATGGACATTTTACGTCCTGATAAGACGCCACCGCTGCGGACAATAGCCGTGTAAAAACGGACAGCTCCAGTGGCGGCGTTTTTCGCTGGTCTCTGGCCGCTCTGTTGTCGTGTGAGCCGATTGAAATGCCGTCCACTCGGCCGGCTCTCCGCCTGTGGACAATGGACGCCTGTCGCCTGTCGTCGCCGCAGGGCAGGGAGGGGGCGCGGCGGGGGAGGGGGGAGGGTCAGCAGGGTGTCAGCGACGGAGCTGGGTCGGGCCAGAGACCTGGCCGGCCGCCGAGCACTACCCCGCGCGCCGGTCAGCACGGCCGGCTCGCCGCTGGCTGCCATGTTGCAGTCTGATGCGGCGTGGCCAGGTGCGGGGCCGCCCCGCCGCAGATGCTCGCTTTTGCAGGCCGGAACGCTGCAACTGTGCCGACACGTCGATTGCACCGACGGCTGGCGAGCGTCACCGACGGCTGCTCAGGACACCAGCCGTGACGTTTGAGCAGCGGCGCTGTGCAGGGTAGGGTACATGTTCAGCGCAGCGCACACTTCACATTGCAGATCCCTAAAGAGGCAGCGTGAAATGTCTCGACAGGTGGGCTCTCCAGGTACGGCACACCGGCTGGAAAGGCGCGTCGCTGACGACCCGACTGTCGGATTTACGAGGGACTGAGTATGGGTGTCTGCTGCTGCCGCCATGGCCTCAGTGCCGGGGGTGGCGGTCCAGTGCCAGGTGCTAAGTTGACAGACTCAGCAGCTTCAGCTGCAGGGAGAGCTTTCAGAGCTGCAGCTTCAAAGTCTACCGATAATTATCCCACTCACTATGAAATTATTTTCAAAATGTTTATCATGATGATGTTGTCTTGCATGGTATAATGATTCTGAATACGCTGCTGTGGGGTGTGTGGCGTCATTGTCAGGGTATCTACCCTCCTGCAGTGATGTGACGGTGGGGCCGTCAGTGATGTGACGGTGGGGCCGTCCCTCCTGCAGTGATGTGACGGTGGGGCCGTCCGTCCTGCAGTGATGTGACGGTGGGACCGTCCGTCCTGCAGTGTATCGGTGGTGACGGTGGGGGGCCGTCCCCTCCTGCAGTGAGGATGGTGGGCCGGCCCTCCTGCAGGTTGATGTTGACGGTGGGGCCGTCCCTTCTGCAGTGAGTGACGGTGGGGCCGTCCGTCCTGCAGTGATTGTGACGGTGGGGCCGTCCGTCCTGCAGGATGTGACCGGTGGGGCCCGTCCGTCCTGCAGTGATGTGACGGTGCCGTCCGTCCTGCAGTGATGACGGTGGAGCCGTCGATCCTGCAGTGATGTGGACGGTGGGGCCGTCCCTCCTGCAGTGATGTGACGGTAGGCCGGTCCGTTCCTGCAGTTTATGTGACGGTGGAGCGTCCGTTCCTCAGTGATTGTGGACCGGTGGGCCGTCCCTTCCTTGCAGTGATGTGACGGTGGGGGCCGTCCGTCCTGCAGTGATGTGGACGGTGGGGCCGTCCGTCCTGCAAAGACTGCCAGTGGATGTGACGTGGGGCCGTTCCGTCCTTGCAGGTTGATGTTGACGGTGGAGGCCGTCCGTCCTGCAGTTGATGTTGACGGTGGAGACGTCCGTCCTGCAGTGATGGACGGTGGGGCCGTCCTCCCTGCAGTGATGTGACGGTGGGGCCGTCCGTCCTGTGCAGTGATTGTGACCGGTGGGGGGCCGTCCGTCCTGCAGGACTGCGTGATGTGACGGTGGGGGCCGTCCGCCGCAGATGTGACGGTGGGCGGCCGTCTGCGTCCTGCGCAGTTGATGTGACGGTGGGGCCGTCCCTCCTGCAGTGACTGTGACGGTTGGGGCCGTCCCGTCCTTGCAGTAATTGTGACGTTAGGGCCGTCCGTCCTGCAGTGATGTGAACCGGTGGGGCCGTCCGTCCTTGCAGTGATTGTAACGGTGGGGCCGTCCGTCCTGCAGTGATGTGACGGTGGGGCCGTCGTCCTTGCAGTGATGTTGGACGGTGGGGCCGTTCCGTCCTGCCAGTAATGTTGACGGTGGGGCCGTTCCGTGTTAGCAGTGATGTGACGGACTGGGGCGTCCGTTAGCAGTGCATGTGACGGTGGGCCGTCCGTCCTGCCAGTGATGTGACGGTTAGGGGCCGTCCGTCCTGCAAGTGATGTGACGTGGGGCCGTCGTCCTGCCAGTTTGACTGTGACGTGGGGCCGTCCGCGTCCTGCAGTGATGTGACGGTGGGCCGTCCGTCTGCAGTGATGTGGACGGTGGGACCGTCCGTCTCTGCTGGAGTGACGGTTGGAAGCCGTCCGTCCTTGCAGTGATGTGACGGTGGGCCGTCCGTCCTGCAGTGTGTGACGGGTGGCCGTCGCGTCCTGCCAGTGATGTGACGGTGGTGGCCGTCTCGATCCTGCAGTGATGTGGACTGGGGGCCGTCCGTCTGCAGGTGATGTGACGGGTGGGGGCCGTCCCTCCTGCAGTGATGTGACGGTGGGCCGTCCTGCAGTGATGTTGAACGGTGTGGGCCGTTCCTGCAGTTGATGTACCGGCTGCCGGGCCGTCCGTCCTGCAGTGATGTGACGGTGGGGCCGTCCTGCAGTGATGTGACGATGGGGCCGTCCTGCAGTGATGTGACGGTTGGGGCCGCCGTTCCTGCAGTTGATGTGACTGAGTGGGGCCGTTCCGTCCTGCAGTGATTGTGACGGGGGCCGTCCGTCCTGCAGTTGAATGTGACCGGTGGGGCCGGTCCGTCCTGCAGTGGATGTGACGTGTGCTCTTCCGATCTTGCAGTGATGTGACGGTGGGGCCGTCCGTCCTGCAGTGATGTGACGGTGGGGCCGTCCCTCCTGCAGTGATTGTGACGGGTGGGGCCGTTCCTGCAGTGATTGTTTGACGATGGGGCCGTCCTGCAGTTGATGTGACGTGGGGCCGTCAAAGTCCTTTGCAGTTGATGTTGACGGTGGGGCCCGTCCTGCAGTGATGTGACGGTGGGGCCGTCCGTCCTGCAGTGATGTGACGGTGGGGCCGTCCGTCAGCGAGGCACGGGTCGTCAGGTAACCCGATACCAGCCGTCACCTCTGCAGAGTTACCGTCAGCGCCGAGACGTGACACTTGTCACCGGCACGCCCCTCTGCCCCACCACACGGCACTTCACTCAGGATTACCTCTGCTCAACATGGTACTGCCGGTATATACTGCCGACGGCCTGAGCGGCCAGCGACGGACGCATCATGGAAGCCATGACAATGACGCTGGGCGGAAATGTTGTAGCGTCTACCCCTGGGCCACATGGACTTCTGATCATGATCTCTGGGATCTAGGCAACTATTTCTAATTTGGACGAAGCTAACATGTTAACCCCTATGCATAAACAGAATGTGTCTTTTTTGGAAACCTATACGTATCCGTCATTGTGTGTTTCAGATAGTAATATTACGGTCGACATCGCGTGTTTCGGATAATATTACAGCAGATATGGCACACCATAACATCACAATAAATTCGCAGGTGTATACTATAGGTATGTATATGTCGTGCATTCCACGTCACGAGACTGCGCCTGGTGGCGCCGTCGTCGCCATTTGGCGGGGCGGGTCCGGGTGGCGCGCTGCTGACCTCTGACCCAGCGGGTACCTGGCGGTGACGGAGAGCGGCGGACCCGTCACCCGGGCACCCGGAACAGCCCGTACCGTCTGTCACCGCCACCGTCACCGCCGCGCACATCACCCGGACGTCAGCGGTGTGACGTCCCCAGCCGCCGGAGCTACGATTCACAGCCCGCGAATCACGGCCGCGGTGCAGTGTAGGGGGGGGGGGCTGTCTGTGATCACAACCCACAGACTGTGGTGCACACAGGTCAAAGGAGTCGCAATGCCTCACCCGCAGACTGCAGAGCGCGGCGAGCGTCGCGGCTTCTCCTGTGCCCTTAAAGGCCAATTGTTAGGAGGTATGCTGACAAAAGTGGTATAAATATTAAGTACCGGAGCGGGCGCCAAGCGTCTCGTGAGGTTTCTCTTCACCAGGCGAACAATTTATAGTATTTTTTATATAACTTATTTTACTAATAATGCTCAGAGTAACGTTTGTCGTTTGATTTCACATAAAAAAAAACTCAGAAATAGATTCAACATACTAGCTAAATTTACATTTAATCCGGCCCGACCCCACACGGCCGTACGTGACGCTTTTCCGAAGCTAATAACTTTGCAACCACTGCCCCGATTGAGATTGGTCTTTCTCTATTGGAAAGCTACAGTGTTGTCATTAAACAAAAAACTGGCCGTTACCAAACCGATACCGAATGGGAGGCATTTCGGTTGACCGAATACCGACCGATTTGGGATAAACCAAAAATGTCAAAAATTTGACCGATTTTCAAATTGTATACTTGTTTATACACAAAGGCAAAATACCTTTGTTTAACCTTTGTTTAACATCATAATATGAAAACCTTAGTGCGCCATTCCCTGATTCCCATGTTGGCCGCAGTCGTCACAAACAAGTCCGGCTCGACTGGAGCCTGTCCTGGGAGGTCCGGCTCGACTGGAGCCTGTCCTGGGAGGTCCGGCTCGACTGGAGCCCGTCCTGGGAGGTCCGGCTCGACTGGAGCCTGTCCTGGGAGGTCCGGCTCGACTGGATCCTGTCCTGCGGTAGGTCCGGCTCGACTGGAGCCCGTCCTGCGGCGAGGTCCGGCTCGACTAGCCTGTCCTGGGAGGTCCGGAACCGGAGCTGGATCCTGTTCCTGGGGGATCCGCTCGACTGGAAGCCTGTCCTGGGAGCGTCCGCTCGGACTGGATCCTGGTTCCTGGGAGGTCCGGCTCGACTGAGGCCTGTCCTGGGAGGTCCGGCCTCGACTGGATCCTACTGTTCCTGGAATAATTGGTCCGGCAACTCGGACTGGATCCTGTCCTGGAGTGCCCGGTCTCGACTGGATCCTGTCCTGGGAGGTCCGGCTCGACTGGATCGCGCTGGAGTCCGGCTCGACTGGAGCCTGTTCCTGGAGGTCCGGCTCGACTGGAGCCCGGTCCTGGGAGTCCGGCTCAACTCTAGCCTGTCCTGGGAGGTCCGGCTCGACTGATCCTGTCCTGGGAGGTCCGGAAACCGGACTGATCCTGTCCTGGGATCCGGCTCCGACTGAGCCTGTCCTTGGGGAGGTCCGGCTGACTGGATCCTGTCCTGGAGGTCCGGCTCGACTGAGCCTGTACCTGGAGGTCCGGCTCGACTGGATCCTGTCCTGGAAGGTCCGGAACCGGACTGGATCCTGTCCTGGGAGGTCCGGCTCGACTGGATCCTGTCCTGGGAGGTCCGGCTCGACTGGATCCTGTCCTGACCTCGGTCACATGTCCTGACCTCGGTCACATGTCCTGACCTCGGTCACATGTCCTGACCTCGGTCACATTCCCGTGCATCTCCGGAGTCAGGCCGCAGATCGAATCGGCAGGTGCGCCGCTCCAGGCTCCAAATGGCATAACTATGTCCCTCGAGATGGGTCGAGACAGGCTGGGCCACTTCAGCTCCTGCATCACTCACTACTCAGTGACCCACCAGATCGCTCAGGCAGCACAAACCCGCTACCGAACATGTCTCCCAAGGCGAGAAGGAACAGGTGTTCTCCATCAGCATCTCTGTACGGCATGGTGAGGTGCTTTCACGCACCGAACGTCACCACACCGAAAGAGCCGGGATACGACACTCTCGGTGGACTTCGACACTGCGATTATCTTAGAAGCATTGTCAAGGGCGCCACAGATAGATCCTGAATGACAAACTCCGGATCAGAGGTCTGCTTCCTGTGAGATCTTAGGAGAGCCTGCCAGCCCGCTTGTCACCAGCGAGGGTGTCGCCCCCCGCCCTCCCTCGCCCTCCCATCACTGACACTCCACGGATAAAGAAACGCATGAAGCATTACACGCGCTAGTCCCAAACTAAACGCATTTTTCTGCATCATCTGACGAACATTAAAGTAAAGATGTTCTAATCAAAGGAAATATATGCGGTGACGTTTATAACTGAAAGAGCTATATATGCAGATACGTGTTTATAGCTAAAGACATGACACGCAGTTATTCATGATAACACATAATTTTCGCCGGGCCCAACCTTTTCCTAGATTTCTGTTGCGACCGTTGGTAGTTTATAGCGTCATTTATGGGCAACAACCCCACGACAACGTTCGTTGTGAATGCTTTCAAGCAAATTAACGACACCACGCCAGGTCGCCAGCGACACAAGCAAAGCCAACTAATTGGATTCGGTCAGCGATATTTCAGTCAAATATAGCTTTTGATTGGTTTCCACTGTCAACAACTCACCACATTTTCACGTGCAAATAAATCTTAGCCCCATTTTTTTTTTTTATACTAAATAGAACGCAAACCAAATCAGGTGCAATCTAGGTCTTGAAAATGCGTCACTTTAATTCGTGCCGTGATTGAAAGACAATCCAATTATTACTAAAGGAGTAGGTAAGTCCACGTAAAATCCACACGAAATTAGTAAAAAGATGGAACAAAAATACAGCATGTATTCAAGTCCAATTAAACTAATATTCCTCCATCGGATTATGGGGGGGAAAAAAAAAAAACATGTATCCGTGGTATTCATCCACTCTGTTTATGATATGTGTCCAACAATATATTAATATTGTTTACTTATTTGGTTCAAATTTCCAATATGACAATTAACCAATCATTCACTCTCTTCGAATATTCCTCCCTTCTCTCTGCCTTTACCACTTTACAGTGCAGTGATTTTTCATCAACATTAGCGTGCATGGGTATAGAAACAATTTCGAAGTTGGTGTGGACTGTGGAGTGTCATTGGATGTCATCTTACTTCTTTTCTTTTTGATTTCCCGGATTTCGTCGACTTCGCCTTTTAAATGATGCAAAAATTGAATTGTGATATAGAAGTGGACAGTCGAAATGTACACACGGCCCCCAAAAGCCCCTTGGATGATCAAAATTTGCATCTCTCCTACTTTAAGTTTGTGTGGACAATAAGTTGGTGTGGATTTTCCACACCAACTTTCCAAGTTGGTGTGGAGCTTTCCACATCAACCACATACCTAAGTTATACCCATGTTAGCGTGAGTATTTCATTTGCTAGGCTCATTTTCTGTTCACGCTTCGGGTTCACTTACTATCATCGTCATCGTTTCCGAGTTCGAACGGCACCTTTTCCGTCTTCCTCCCGTGTCCTGCTGACTCATCTCAGCCCTTTCTGTCGCTAGGTCACTGAGCGAGCTGGCCGGTCTGACCGTCCAGCTCCACCACGTTTGTTTACCCGCATCAGCCGCTCCATTCCGCTGGCAGGCCGCAATTTGGCAGCATTCGGCGGCGGCCAACTCAGCGCGGCCGCCGCGCCGCATTCTGAGCAGATGCGCCGCATTAGGCCGCCGTGCGCCGCTCGTTCGCCACTGCCGTCCTTTCAGCACCGGCCCCGTTACGAGGTGCAAATAGAAACGAACATTCGTATGCATATTTTCCTAATTACTGTCCCTTGACATCCGAAACGACTGAGCCAGCCGTGCCCGAATTATGCACTGTTTAAAGAGCGGCAGTCGGGAAGCGGCGCAAACGGCGCGGTATACGGCGGGCGGCGGCGGCCGAATTGCATAGACCGCGGAGGATGAGGGGCACGTTCTCTATTCATAGTCGCCGGCCGTTTCCGTCGAGCCGCAGCGAAGAACAAATGATTCATTTATAAGGTAACGATGATGAAGGTGATTATCGCCGCCGTTCGCTGATTGAGCAAGACGGCGGCTCTCACAGAGCCGATGAATTCCAAAACGTCCATCAGACATTTATCTACCCAGCCTGCTAAAATGTGAAGCAGATAGTGGCAAAACCGAATTGCTGCAAGTCGACGATAAAAGCTGACTCCATTGCTTATGCATTTTACTTCACAGCATTGAGTGCACAAATATGCTCAACAGCACTTATGACGCAGAGGTGGGTGCGACACCAGTTGGATGTATTGCAATACGATAAGGATTGTGTTGAAAGTAAATACATATATTTTAATTTATCCCTATATCTGTGCGTTCAGCAATATATTATATACCCTAAATAACGAACAGCACAGCATTGCGTTTTATCCTTCGTCATCCGTCCATTCCTTTATCAGTTTATTCGTCTATCCGTCTATCGTCGATCCGTCTATCGTCGATCCGTCTATCGTCGATCCGTCTATCGTCGATCCGTCTATCGTCGGTCCGTCCACTCCTATCGGCGCCTCTCCATCAGTTCGCCCTCTCGTCCGTCGGTCCATCCGTCGGTCCGCGGTCCTGCCAGCGATAGACGGGAGGCCCGGTCGCTGTTCCTCCTTGGCTGGCTTTTTGCCCTGACCGCCACATCCATCAGCGGATGTTATGACCGCTGAGGGCGCAGAGCTGCGGAGCTGCGGAGCTGCGGACCACGCGGACCTTCAGCTCCGGCATCATGCAGACTGGCCGAGCACGCCGGCCGCGCGGGATGTCCGTTTTTACCCGGGCCGATTTAACAATGCACTGGCGCGGCGCTGTAATTGATTAGAGGCTGGGACGGGCGGGTAAGAAGCGGCGCCGTGAGCGAAGCGGGGCCGACCGGGCGGGGGCGGGTCGCCGTGTCACGATCACAGCCGGGGTGTCGCCCCGTGCCGCAGTCGGGGCCGGCACCAGCCGTCACCGGCCGGCCGCTTCCCGTCGGACATAAATAAATCATCCGACGGCACATTTATCTTGCTGTTTCCCCTTTCGCTTTCAGCTCTTCTTCAATTATTCATCTGTCTTTGGTTATCTTGTGCGGGAGTGGACGGTGCGCATTTGACTTGCAGATGCGCGTGGCGGCGGCGGCGGACAGCGTCGCTCGCGACGCGCGACGACGGCCGCCGGGAAGCACTCACGTCGGATCCGACGGGCTGATACGCGTGCGGCGGCTCCGGCGCTCGGTCCCCAGACGCGGCGCGTCCTCCCCGAGCTGCGATTCCTGTCTCGTGTTGACACCGCGTCCGCGGGAAATCGTCAGTTCACTGGCTAACAGGCAACCACGTATGACATAGGGGTATCAACGTCTTACACACAAATTGTGGGAACATGTACAATTGTACAGTTAATATAAAGAAGAGTCTCATTCATGGATGAGAGCGGGACAGTGTTGAAGTTTTCAATCAGAAGCGCATAGCCTTACAAGTTACATGTGCTCCATGCCTTGCAAAGATTGCAAATGCAGTGTATCAGGCCATCAGTACACCAATTTCATCAAGCTTTTCTTTATAAGCGTTAGAAAGGAGCATTCACTCGCGTCACGGCCATTGCCTTAGTCACTTTCAACACGAGCTCCAACGAAAGCTGACGGGACATTGTCCCCCGCATCAGTACGCGTCGGTACTCTGACCGATGTGATCTGTCCACAGCCCGTGAGGAGTGATACCATTCCGGCCGCACGCCGCACGCCACCGCGCCCCGTACCTGCCCGTTCCGGCCGGGGTATCAGTCCTGTGACGTCACCGCACGCAGCGTCACGCCACGCCACGTATCGGCGCCGTTTCCCGTGATCGGAGCAGCGCGTGACCCCGTGACCGGCTGTTGGCGTCTGCTGGCGGAAGTCCGGTGGCGCGGGGCACGCCGCCAGCTGCGCCGGCCCACCTGGCTGCCCAGCTTCCGTGTATTTATGGCAAACACCGGCCCGGTACGAGCACCGAACGGCCGCACACCGGTCACGGGAGGGTCGCCGGGGTGCCAGGGCGGGGGCGGAGGGGTCGCCGGGGTGCCAGGGCGGGGGCGGAAGGCACGGACGGAGGCGGGGGCCAGGCGCCGCCAGAGTTCACCACCCACCGCTGAATCGGGAGAACGAGCTGCCTCTCCCGGCCGCTCCAGCCAGCGGACTCCGAGGCCGAGGTAGAGCCAAGTCTCATGCCAGGACAGCGCTTGCATTGCCGCCGCGGTGGATATTAACATCAGCAGAGAACGGTGGATCAGTGGTCTGAAAGACGCACTGCCGGTGGTGTGGGCCGCGTCTTCCTGTCGGCCCGACCGGTCCAATGGCAGGGAAGTAATGAACGACTAGTAGGAGCCTCTCGTGGTCGGACAGCGCGTGATATTGACGTAGCGCGAGGAGCGGGCCGTCTCGGCTCTGACAGAGCACCACTCCCCCGGGCTCCTCGCGGGGGAGGGGCAGCGAATCAGCGCCGATAGATATGCAGTGCTGTCCGGATGCATCGTATGATGCATCGATGCCTCGAGACAGTGGAGTGTAAATATAAGGTGCGAAGCATTGCCGCAGAAACATCTTTGTTAATGACAATGGTGACGGCGAAAGCTTTTTTGATAACTCTGTCAACTATCCCTGACATATCATGTATCAACATTAATAACCCTGTATTCAATCACGTACTGTACAATGTACATGACTGCACATGAACTTTGTAACGCGACACCCAACAAAGGAAATCAATACGGCACTGTGTGAGTCAACCCGGTGATTGGATAGCGGCTATCTGTAAGTACGCCTTTGATCCAAGTACACTATGTCTGGCCTCCGAGTGTTGGGTCACGTCCCGTGCGGTGCCGCCGGCCACGGTCTGTCATTACCTGCCGCCGTCCTCCCCCCAGCTCCCTGTCAGACCTGTATCAGAGACCGCCGCCCTGCCGTGCCACGCCACAGCTCAGATTACAGACACGACCGGTGACGGGTGTCGCGCCGCCACAGCCCCGGGAAGCTCCAACACCGCCCCCGGTGCGCCTCGGACACATCCAAGCAGGAGGCTCGAACGCCGCCAAAAGCCTCAAACACCGTCCAGAGAGCCTCGAACGCCTCACGGAGAGCCCGAACGCCGCAAAGAGAGCCTCAGGCGCCGCACAGAGAGCCTCAAGCACCGCACAGACAGCCTCAAGTGCCGCTCACAAGCGCCTCGAACACTGCCCAGAAAGCCTCAGACACTGCCGAGAGAGCCTCGAATGCCGCCCAGTGTGGCGGCATTCGAATGCTCGAATGCCGCCAGCACAGACTCCCCGGGCTCACAGCCTCCCTTGCACGACCAACTCTTCCCCGGAACACCCCCCCCCCCCTCAACCTCTGTGCCGACCCGGCGCCGTCACCCCCGCCGTTACACGCCACACGGACCCACGACCTGTTTGGAGAACGCCCCCCGGTCGACGGCGTGCGTCGATCCTGTCCAAACAATCGGCTCACACCGTGCCCGGCCGTAGGCACGGCCGTAGGGCACGGCCGTGCCGACGTGGCGCCACACCCCGCCGCTATGTACGCCAGGTCAAACGGCGTGCTGTGTTCCGGGTCGCGACGGCAGACTCGGCGCAGCGGTGGTACGGCGCATGGTAGGTAGATACA
Organism: Semibalanus balanoides; assembly: GCA_014673585.1. Lineage (NCBI taxonomy): Eukaryota > Metazoa > Arthropoda > Thecostraca > Balanomorpha > Balanidae > Semibalanus > Semibalanus balanoides. Next base: position 10,471 of record VOPJ01004289.1, on the reverse strand, counting down.
TACAATGTCGGGGAGCGACCTGGCGCAGGAGCGGGATTCCTGTCTTCTGTGACGGTGACCCTGGGTCAAATCCCTGGGCGGACCGCTGAAACAATCGACCGGCCCCATATAATAACCCTCTGAACAGGGTGAGAGTTCCAATTAGCACCATGATCCCAAAAGGATACGGTGCCTGGTCCACAACCAAACCAACATATAATGTCAGCTGTAGACTTAAGTGAGAACGGGCTGTCTGATAATCTCGTGTGGGCCACGCTCTGCCGGGTGGGTGGTAAAAACCATCGCTCGCTCTCGCTCTCGCTCTCGCTCTCGCTCTCGCTCCCTCGTGCTCTCGCTCCTCGCCTCTCTTGCTCTCGCTCTCCTGCTCTCCGCTCTCGGTCTCGCTCTCGCTCTCGCTCTCGCCTCTTCGCCTCTCCGCTCTTCGATCTCGCTCCTCGCTCTCTGCTCTCTGCTTTTCCCTCGCTCTCGCTCTCGCTCCGCTCTCGCTCCTGCTCTCGCTCTCGCTCTCGCTCTCGCTTCCTCGGCTCTCGGCTCCTCAGGTCTCGCTCTCGTCTCTGCTCGTCCTCTCGGCTCTCGCTCTCGGATCTTCGGCTCTCGTCTTCTCGCTCTCGGCTCTCGCTCTCGATCTCGCCTCTCGCTCTCGCTCTCTCGCTCTCGCTCTCTGCTCTGCTTCTCGCTGTCGCTCTCGGGCTCGTCGTCTCGCTCTCGCTCTTCGCTCTGCTCTTGGCTCTCGCTCTCGCTCAACGAGCTCCTCGCTCTGCGCTCTCGCTCTCGCTCTCGCATCTCCGCTCTTCGCTCTCGCTCTCGCTCTCGCTCTCGCCTCTCGCTCTGCTCTCGCTTCTCGCTCTCGGCTCCTCCGCTCTCGCTCTCGCTCTCGCTCTCGCTTCTCGTGTGCTAGTGGCGCTCTCGGGACTCGCGTGCTTCACGTACTCGCTTCCTCGCTCTTCGCTCTCGCTCTCCTCTCGGCTCTCGCTCCTCGGCTCTGCTCTCGCTTCTCGCCTCTCGCTCTCGCTCCTCGCCTCGCTCTCGCTCTCGCTCTGCTCTCGCTCTCGCTCTTCGCTCATCCTGCTCTCGCTCTCGCGTCTGCGCTCTCGCTCTCGCTCTCGCTCTCGCTCTCGCTCTCGCTCTTCGCTCCTCGTCACTCTCGCTCATCGGTTGCTCTCGTGCTCTTCGCTCTCGCTCTCGCTCTCGCTCTCGCTCTCTCTTCGCTCTCCGCTTCACCTGGCTCTCGCTCTCTGCTCTCAAGCTCTTTCGCTCTCGCTCTCGCTTCTCGCTCGTCGCTTCTCGGCTCGTCGCTCTCGCTCAGTGGCTCTCCCGCGTCTCCGCGCATTCTGCTCTCGCTTCGCTCTCGCTCTCGCTCTCCCTCTCGCTCTCGCTCTCGCTCTCGCTCTTCGCTCTCGCTCCGCTCTCGCTCTCTCTTCTCTCTCCTCTCTCCTCTCTCTCTCTCTTTCTCTCTTCTCTCTCTTCGTCCTCTCCTCTCTCTCTCTCTCTCTCTCTCTCTCTGCTCTCTCTCTTTTCTCTCTCTCTCTCTCTCTCTCTCCCCTCACTCTTCCCGTTTCTCCTCCTAACTCTCCCCTCCATCTCTCGCTCAACTCCTCACCCTCTCTCTCCCCTCAACTCTCCCCTCACTCCTCCCCCTCACTCTCCTCAGTATTCTCCTCATTTATACACTGCTCAGCCTTCTGTTAATTTCCTCTCATTCTCTGTTTCTGTTTCTTCCGTTCATTTTCTCACCTTCCTTTCTTACTCTGACCTTTGCTTTTTTCCAATTTCCTTCTATTTTCTCACCTTCCTTTCTTACTCTGACCTTTGCTTTTTCCAAGTTCCTTCTATTTTCGCATCCCCTCTCTCGCTCTCTCGCCTGCTCAGCCTTCTCCCTGCCTCCACACGCATAGAGACACGCGAACACTCGCTCGGGCGCAGCTGCGCATCAATCATCATCTGCGCTGCATTCGCGGCGCGCGGCGTTTTTGGACGGAGGTGATGCAAACGAGCGCGGCCGCCCATCCGACGGAGGTGAACGTCTTCAGTCACACACGCCGAGCCAGCCGGCACTCACGCTGTGTATTAGAACGACACTGCCGGAGTCGCAGTGCCGGTCAGGACTGAGCACCTGGATGGAGAGCACACGGCACTGGCGCGGGGCAGAAGACGCAGCCCGACACGGTGTACCTACTGTCCTTACTGATCGACTGGTGCCGCCCCATGTTGTCTGGGGGTGATAACCCGAGGTCGAAATGGACTCCGACTTTGCTGCATGGTTATGGACCAGGTATATGTAATTGTTAATCAATGGCGGATCCAGGGAGCAAGGGGCAATGCCCCCTTCAAGGTCCTGAAGCCATGATTCCTCCCCAAAACGGCCGGTCCGGCTTTTTTTTAGTGGCGGACGCCGGCCCACTAGCTTAACACAAACGTAACGGAGTAACGGACTTGATTATACAGTAACAGAGTCGGAAGTTACTTGGACCGTTACCTGCTTTAGCGATTTAAGTAGCGAGATCGTTACTCCGTTACTGAAAAAGTAGTTTGGTTAGTAACGGAGTAACGGAAGCTGCCTATCACTGAAATTCTGATTATAAAACTAATAATTTATTACTATTACCCTACAATTTCCGGGAAAATTCGTATATGCTTAGTATTTCTATCACTCCTTGGAGCTTCAATATTTTAAGATTAGCATGCGTGTACTATCTACAAAAGCCGGCATTGAAGGCTCTTGCAGGCTGCATCCGCAGGACTACACGATATACTGCTTAAGTCACGGTGTATCCAGTGGCTATACTTCAATCCTAGCAACGTTTGTCTCTGAACAAAGCTCAGGAAAAGATAGCCATTTAACGACGCAGTAAATCAGCATCACCTGGGAAGCCACGTTACGCTATCTAATCAGCTAATCATACAACAGTCATAGCTTCCGTGCAGGTGCGCTCAACATGGCGAAATGTCCGCTCATACTGACGTGAGTCAACAAAGCAACATGACGCAGCAAGCATACGTGGGTAGTGGGGAACTCGCAACGGCCCTGTCGCAAATGAATAGCGGCGGTCAGTGAATGCAGTTTATTTGTTACACGTCGACTGCTAAGACCCGCTGGTTCATTAATGTCAAGCGTAAACAAATAGAAAGAAAAAAAAAGTAAAGTAAACACACTAACGCGTGGAATGACCCTGCACTCATCCAGGCTTAGACGAAGCCAGATAAAAACTTAACACGTCTTGTTGGCACATGTAGCGATGCATCGTTTAATATTGCATACAGCTCACAGTGTCGCTTCGGTCAGGCCATATGCAAGTGCCACTAACAATTTTTTGTCAACCGTATATACTCGCGTTATTCAAGGAAGAAATAAATTCGGAACCAACTAATAGAGTAGCTTGATTGCTCAAATCGCATTGCCCTTAATTAGTGCCTACCTAGTTCATATCAGCAATACCTAATTTAAAGGCTGCTAACTTTACACACGTAATTTAAAGCCAGTCACTATTTAGCAGCGAACTTATCGTTGCCAACAGTTTGAAACTATNTCCCCATCCGAAAATGCCTTCCCGCCACCACTGAGGGAACCTGCTCGGGCGCTGGGCAAAATCCAGACCCGGGACAAAGGCTGTTCACTGCGCCACGATATCGTTGCCTAAAATTCGTGTTTTTTGTTAAAACAGTGCGCAATCTGATTCATACGACTGAGTGCAATAAAGCAACGGCCTCTAACAAAATGTCGTTTTGTAGGGCCCTTCATCTCCATTTGGGCCCCTCTGAGCGCCAAGGGCTCCTGGAATCAGGTTGGGACCCCCTTTGGCCAGATCCTGGCTACGCCCCTGAATAAAAACACCTCACTTATGGCATATTTCTAGTAAAATAGGCAACATTAAAAGAAAACAAACCTGTTTTGTTCGAACAACAGCTGCAGTTACCTAGTTGTTCCCAAAAATTCAATACTTTTAATGATTTTTATGTCAAAATTAAAACACAGCACCACCAAATTGTCAACGCTACAGGCCAAAGATAAGAGAGATTAGAAAACCACAAAACCTGATTGAACAGTGTGTAATAATATAAAGTCCTACTCCTTTATGTTCTGAAATGAATAATTATTTTGTGATTTATTGTAGGAATTGCAGATGATTCAATATTTTGATGAAGATTCTAAGAGGAAAGTGGTTGACAATAATAATGATCAAGTACTCGATCAGATATAAGTCTCATAAAACACAAAAGTTTGAATCCTGATAATTGCTGAAATAATGGACTAAATGAGCATTGAGGTGCCTTTAATCAACTTACCTGGTCAACTTACCTGGTTGGGTTCCCTGTGTCATGAGGAGGTTTAGGAAATATGAACATGTGATAGGAAGGAACCCTAGGACAAAGGACACGCCTAGCGCCCGGCTCGTTATGAGCTCAGGAGCGCAGGAAATAGGCGTCCGCTCAAAGACAAAGAATAGACCTACATGTGTGGAAAATATTTTGCAACGAGAAAAATAACAATAAATAGTAAGTGGAAAAGTGTCATCGACCTAGAGGAAAAAGTGTTGGGTGCAAATCAGGGTAAACCGGGACAAGGTGGAAACCGGGACAAGGTGGAACGGGAATTCGGGTACGGGTGGCAAGCCCCGAGGCGCTCTCCCCTGGTGGACAGGGGCGACTACACCAAGGGCGGAGTTTGAGGATACAGGATATATAGGGGAGGATGCATAGGACATGAAGATGATACTTTTTGACTAGGGAGGATAATCATATCATTAATGTCTTAAGCATGTTTGAAGATCATAACTTCATACAACTGCAAACATAGCTAATATTTATAGCAATGTTATTTATAGCATACATTTTTTGCAAGCTATCTCATTTTTTCCTGTTCTTCACTAGAGCCGAGTTTAAGGAGAGGGGCTGTTCAATCGCACCCTATCCCTCAGCAGGGCGTGAATGTGAAAAGCTCTAAAGTGTAACTGGCCCAGATTTGAAGACATGACATCTTATCAAACTATATCGCTCTGTAGCTGTAACAATCACTGAAGAACCTGACATGTTTCATTTCTGATTCCTACAATTGTTTCCGAGTTGTCACACTACCTCACAGCTCACACCGCTCTGCGATTCACAGTCATGTCTGCACCTGCCCTACCTCACCTTCCTGGAGACGTCTGGGATCACCATCCGTCCGCTGCAGCTCAAGTGGAGCACGCGCTCCCTGAACCGGCTGTTCCAGCGGTGGGGCGCCGGCGGTGGCCGGCTGGCGCGCCTCTGGTTCACTGCAGGGGTGTGGGTGACCTGCGCCCTTCTGGTGCCGTCCCTGCTGCTGCTCATCTACACCGTGTTCACCCTGCTGTCGCCGGCCGTCGACGCTGAAGGAAAAGCGGCACCGGCGCCCGCCTTCGTGCTGGAGCCAGTGGTGAGTGAAGACTACAGGAGGATGGTGGTGGGTTGGGAGCAGAGTGGCGCGGCAGAGGGTTCGGCTGCGGAAACTGAGTCATACTTGATGTCTGTATTTCGCTGCAGCGGTGACGGGCAGTACCGGTAGGTCTGGTGACCAGGACATCTTGTGGCAATAACTGCTGGTATTAGCTGCTACCGAGAGGAATAGTGATGGCGCATCCAAGGGCGGCAGTCGGTAACATGGCATTGTTTACATAGCACATGATTATAAGCGGTTCAGATTACTGCCTGCTATCATACGGTTGGAAGATGCGTGACATTTTGAAAGCACCAGCAGATCAGCCTCCAAGTCGCGATAAGTGTCTCAGGTAATTTTCATGATGCTGCTCGCCGTACCGGCTACGTGCGACTTACACTAACTCTATTCAAATTCCCAGTTCTCTACGAATCGTTTGATTGTGCTGCAGACTGTCGTGTGCCGTTGAGTTTTTGCCGTTTGTTCCGTGCCCAGTTGAGGGCGCTCTTCACCGACCCGTCCTTTCTCTCGCAGTTGCCGGGTGTGAACCTGCCGGCCGATGACGTGCCGTACTACGTCATCACCCTGCTCGTCTGCAGCGTCTACCACGAGTGCGGCCACGCCGTCGCTGCCGTTAGGTGAGCTGGCACGCGTCCGCTGGCTGGCGGTGATGCTTCAGCAGTCTGGTCTGCAGTGCGGCTGGCTCGTTTGTCTGCTGGCAGTGACTTCGTGTGCCGTTCTTTCATATGACCAAAGCAGCTGGGCAAGCTTGTCATATCTGATTTCTGATTTTGATTCAATTCTGATTTTGACAGTTGTGATCTCGCAAGTAAATTACACCAGTCTAAATATTGCCGATTTCATAAGGACGTTGGCCGGTGCGGCCAACGTCTTTGCGTCAATTCTGATGCATGCATGTTATCTCTATGCTTGCAGAATATCCTATGAATGGCTGCGGATATACATTATTCAATATCATGCTGAAAAATCAAATCACTGACAGCGTAAAGGAAGCTATAGAGTTTGTTTGCTGTGTTCAGCTGTGGTTCCTTCGACTTAAATGTTAAGCAGCTTGTGGAGAAGGGCAGTGGCCCTTCTCCACTATCATTCTAGCGGCCCTCTCTGGCAGCTTCACTGAACAAAGTCTTGGCCATCATCGCCTTCGCCTGTGTAATAACGTCTCTAATCTTCCGTTTTTTCCTTTTTCTCGTTTTTAAATATCAATGCCAATGATAGTCTTGTGTAACCGCGTGATATCATTCGGATAATGTATACCGGTTCGGGCAGTTCCAAGCGTCAAAAGAGAGTCTCGGTGCCTCCGTTACGGAGGACCGAACCGTTTCGCGTATGCAAATTCAAATGTGTATCCTCTCATGCCCTGGGCAAACCGAGACATCTCGGCCGTCGGGCTCCACGCAAGCGCAGTAGTAGCGGAGCTCGGGCTACGCCTACTCAAAGCACCCATCACTAATCAGCTGCGCCTCAGACGCTATGACGTCACCGGAGAGCGGGCTGCACGGTTACACCTATGATGATGATTGGGGTTTAAGGGCGGGCCGACAACAAAGGTCACATGCCGCCCAGCGGTTACACCTATCCCCGGACTGTACTGCCGGCAGGGAGCAGGTGCGTGTGTACGGCTCCGGCCTCCTGGTGGTGCTGGTGCTGCCGGCCGCGTTCGTCGACCTCTGCTCGGAGACGCTGACGGCGCTGCCGCCGTTCCGCCGCCTGCGCGTCCTCTGCGCCGGCGTGTGGCACAACGTGGTGCTGTGCGCGGCGGCGGCCGCCCTGCTGGCCGCGCTGCCCCTGCTCACTGCGCCATTCTATCACGTCAACCAGGGCGTCCTGGTCTATGACGTGCAACAGGTCAGTGTGCTCGAGGAACGACAGGGCCATGTACGATGTTAGATGTTGCAGCCGTCGTCAACGCATGCGTGCGTGCGTCCTTCCAGATTCCAGTGTATACCGACTAATATGGTTAGCTTAGGTTTAAATTGAAGACAATAACATTCGGTACATCATTGACCTTACAAGAAAACAAAACAAAATGATAATACACCACACATTTATATTGTTATCATTTATAAACACAACATTTTGACACAAGCAGCAGTCATTCGTAAATGGCCACTTCAATCCATCCCACCCGTATGACCCGCCATGGCAACCATTGTCTGTTGGACAACTGCCGGCCTCAGTACGATGGTCTGTGACTGCAGGACTCGCCGCTGCACGGCGCCACCGGTCTGTCGGTGGGCGACTTGGTGACGGCCGTGGACGAGTGCGCGGTGCGGACGCGGCGGGACTGGCTCTCGTGCCTGGCGCAGGCGGCCACCGAGTCGCAGACCGGCTACTGCGTCTCCACCGACCTGACCGCCACCTATGACGAGACCATCCGCCACCGTTAGTACTCCGGCATGAGGCATGTGGGGGCGCATATAGGGGGGGGGGGGCTTAAGGGCGCCGCAACTCCTCATGTGATGTGGGCGGCGGGGCGAATGTCACCGACAGAAACATAACTACCGCTCATAGCTATGAGCTATATTTTTAGCATGATACTGGATGAAATATAGACATATATCCGTCAGGCACAGGCAAATGCTACTCAGACTACTGATCGCAGTAATGAGCAGAGGTTATCGAAGGTAAATACAATGTAGGTGTACGTAACTGTCCTTTGGCAGTATCGTTATCATGTCACACCTCGTGCGGTGTGTACGTTACAGAGGTCAAGACGTGTGTTGCTTCCAGGATATTACAGATTCCAAGCGGAAATCCACCCGATGTAACCAATTTCGGCTTATGCTTATTGACATTCGTTGGCGGTTTCTTGCTCTTTAATCAGTATGGCTCACTACAAACTATCTTCCGGAATTGTTTCTGCTCTATGCGTCGCGTAGACAACGGACCTTCCCTTTTGCAGCGTACGCACGCGAGGACACTGGTCTGGTGGAGTGCTGCGAGGCCACCAACAGCAGCTCCCACCTCTGCTTCGAGTTCGTCGGCGACGACGCCAGTCCGGACTGGACCGCGCCGCCCTTCTCGTGCCTGCCGGCGCGCACCGTGCTCAGCTCGCGGCCAGCCCGCTGCCGCACCACCGCCTCCTGCGGCGAACAGGCGCGCTGCTTCGTGCCCGTCCTGGAGGCGCACGCCCGTCTCATGTCACTCCACCGCCGCGGCGGACAGCCGGTGCTGTTCCTGGGCGCGCCAGTGACCGTGTTCCGTGACGCGGCCCTGTCAGGTCACGTGCCGCGCTGGTGGCCGCTGCCGGCGGCGGCGCCGCGCCGCCTGGAGACGCTGGCGCGCTACCTGCTGTCGTTCTCGGCGGCGCTGGCGGTGCTGAACGTGGTGCCCTGCTACGCGCTGGACGGCCAGTGGATCTGGGCGGCGCTGCTGGAGGCGGCCGTCGGCGGCAGTGTCAGCAGGAGGAGAAGGGCGAGGCTCGAGGCGGCCGGCACGCTGGCCGGGTCGGCGCTGCTGGCCGCCAATGTGCTGCTCGGGCTGCGCGGCCTGTTTGCCGCGCCGTGAACTGGTTACTGCTGGTGACGGCCAGCTGGGGAAAAGCATCCGGGGCTGCTCGAGACTAAAAGTGCCACGTGGTGATATTGACGATGGGAAGAAGCTAGTCAACCAAAGTTCAGCTGTATCGGAGAGGAATGAGTTCCTCTCAGGGGTTACTGCCTCGTCGTAATAAAGTGAAGGGTACCCTCCATCGTTCAGGTAGGCTTCACGCCTTTTCGTCGCAGCCACTCGTGTTAGTTGCCCATGTGGTATTCCCTGTCAATGGCTATCATTGGGGTGGTTTGGTGAGGTTACTAAGACCAGTTGGCCTAAGTCACAGATTAGGGGGAATGTAATAAAGTAAGGGTACCCTCCATCGTTCAGGTAGGCTTCACGCCTTTTCGTCGCAGCCACTCGTGTTTGTGTGCCCATGTGGTATTTTCCCTGTCAATGGCTATCCTTGGGGTGGTTTGGTGAGGTTGCATAGACACAGTGTGGCCTAAGTCACAGATTTAGGTAGAATGAAGTATGCCAGAATAGCTTGTTTGATCACATATCTTGAGATGAAGGAGGTGTCCGGGTCTAAAAACATGACAATTATGCTAGAATTTGCATGTGTTTTAGCTAGACACCCCACATTTCATGACATCTCATCTGGGAACACTGCATATTTTTGGCATCCCTCGACCTAACTCTCTGAATTTGGCCACACTGCATAGGTATGTTCTCGCCCGTCCTAGTCTGCTCGTTTTTATTTTTGTATAGCCTTTGACCACTGCCCGGGTTTGTCATAATAGCGGCAGTAGTGATCTCGAGTTTACAAAGCCAGTAGGCTGTAAGGTGTTAACTACAGGGCACTCTACTCTAACTGGAAGGGGCAAAGGGTGTCTGAGCGTGGTTGCAGCCGGCCGCCATATTGGGTTATTATACCCACCCACGCTGGCTGAGGAAAGGCGTGTGTTATGAATGGGCGGCTCGGACGCATTTGATTAAACCTGTCATTTAAAGTTTCATGTTTGTCAAAATGAATACATTTTAGGTGGATATTAGACGGATTTGATTGCGCTTTACAGTTGTATAGTTTTTATCGAAAATCGTTTATATAATGTTAACACGTGCATACTCCGGGCCGATAATTTCTCTACACATCTGTCTGTCTGTCTGTGCCATATCCGTGCGACTCGTGGTTGCCGAGATACTGGTCCGGGATCGCAACCCCAACAACCCCCCACCGCACGTACTACCTGAAATAACACCTGTATGTATGCCACCCTGTGCTACAGGGCCGTTGTCAGACAAAGACAACTTCGCTCTCGATCATAGTGGCAGTACGGCATGCACCGGATCATGCATCACAAACACGCACTTGTATCGCGTGCCATGAGTGGGGGTCGAGTCGGGAGGTTCTGCACAATCGATTGTTTTAAGTCCTAACCAATGTTATGCAGCCTGCGAGGGTTGTAATTTCAATGATTATCGACAAGTTTGCGATAATTGTGCATTGCTGTCTAGTCATACAGTGATAGAAATAGTAATATTTCCAATTTACTCCGCACAACCAACCTCATAAAGGTGCCA
>VOPJ01004288.1:80000-98656 GCA_014673585.1 Semibalanus balanoides | reverse complement strand
GTTTTCCTTATAACTCCTAACATTAATGCAGACAAAAATGGAACCAAATGAAAATATGTATCTAGTTTTACTCAACCAAATGCTTATTTTTTGTCTGGAAACAATCAGCATTCCAGAATTGAGGCTCAAAGTTAATCTCCAATCTCTAAAGCATTAGCGCAGTCAGCTGCTGATAGCCTGTGACGTCACCAATAAAGGTACGGTAAACGCTCTTCTTGTTTCGCCAAATCAAATTTGCAATATTGCTCAGAAGGAAGGGAGTTATTATGAAAAGATACTTATTTTAAGAACTATAATCATTTTCTCTTTCGTTTGGTGTATCTTTCTCACAACGTGCATATACTCCATAGAAATCGCTAATCGACTAATCGTTCCACGCTGAATTTCATGGCACTCCGCAAGTAATCGGCACATTTATTAACTATCTTGAAGGTTTTCTCTTGTTTTAGGCTGCTCTTCTTTTACTTAAGTTGCAATATAATCGCTTACAAATATGTTATGTGTTTTGTTTAGTGCTACTTCAAATTAAGTATACTTATTTGTTTTACCTGAAACATAATTTCTCCAATTAGTTTTACATGTTCTAAAATTGCTCTTCACTTTTGGTCGCCCACAACCTTGGTGTTTCGTCGAAACAATTCATTTGACGACGCCCCCTCTTGCTTGGTGCATGCAGTTCATTTGAATAAAACAACGCAAGGGATGTTGACACCCCTATTATCATTTGCTGACATTGTTCCACCAGAGCTTACACGCCATCCACTTTTAAAGGATCATAAGACCTTTTGAATGTCTTTAATAATTTTCTGGACCGGGATGAAGCGATGCAACAATATTTTTCGAACGTATCTTATCCAGCTTTTCACGAAGTTTGTATAATTCAAATAAAGCTATTTGATAAGCTTTTGTTATTAGATTACATTCAGATTATATCAGCACTACCAATTCTTGGTCCAAATGCAAAAGAAAGCAAAAAAAAACATTTCGCTCTATAAATGCAAAAGTGAGGCCATATATGCGCCTGAATACAACAATGCACAAACGTAAACACGTGGTGTAAACAATGTTGGTGGCAATTGCCGATCATTGTGCGCTGCAATCGTCGAAACATTTTATCAACACTTGCTACTAAATTCATAACAGAACAAGGGACTTCGATTAACTGTTGAAGCAGGGCGATGCATACCGGTCATCAGCCGATCATATCGGCCTATATACAGAATGTTTCTAAGTCATCATCTTCAACTGATTTCTCATGAGGTGCCAAAAGGAATTATGTCTGCATTACCTTTAAATTTGTGATTTGACGGCTTAGAAATGGCGACCGGGGGGTCATCCCTTTCAACCTTTTTGTATTGGGGCGATTGGAAGTCAACTATTATTGGAAATTAAATACGTGTATGCCGAGTCATAAGAATGACATTGTAATTCTGATTTGCGCATGCAGCTGAGTAATTACAACTAGTTATGAAACAAATTTTGCCTTTTCCGCTCTTTGGGACCCAATCAATTGCAGGAATACGGAAGAAAAGGCACGTGTTTACGGTGTTATTTCTACGGCTCTACCATGGCAGCTCGCCGACAATTGAAGCACTTATTTGCGTGGAACGCTTACGAAGTTTGAACGTGATTTGTGTATACTGTAAGACATTTCAGCTTTAATGACTAAAATCTGCCATATAACTTAGCCCTGCCTTTCAGCTGGCGCGCGCTCGCCATCTCTCCAGCTGCGTGCCGGACAAATGAGCGGCATGGCCTCTTCCGTAAAAAGCCTGGTTACCGCTGCCACAATGGACCATCAGCACTGTCCGGTGCACCCAGTAGCCGTTCGTTGCACCACCTGCCTCCAGATCTGCTGGATGAACACGCCGCCGGGCCTGGGCTACTAGCCACGCCACCTGCGCACCTGACACTTCTGGAGAGGGAGATGCGCACGGCCACCTGTGCACCTGACACTTCTGGAGAGGGAGATGCGCACGGCCACAGGAGGGATGGTTACTGGCTTCCCCATCTCACGCCATGATCGCCATGATGGCGGAAGCGGCCCATCTCCGCCATGATGGCGGAAGTCCACCCCATCTCACGCCATGATGGCGCAAGCGGGTCTGGCCTCTTTGGCCGAGCGCCGACTGGCCCAGGCGGCACGGCTTCTGGCCAAGGCGTGCGCCCTGCGGAGGACGCCCACCCCGAGTGGTCGCGGAGGCCCCTGCCCGCCTGCGTACGGTGACCGGCTGGAGGAGTGTCGGCAGAGAGGTATGGAGAGCGGCCGGCTTCGTCCCTCCGATAGAGCCGATCCTTCCACGGCGATACCCGCCGTGGGCCCGTGGGAACCGCCCCCGCCCGTCTCAGTCACCTTCGGTCTGGATCTCGGGCCGGAGAGCCGCCCCTCCCGCCGGCGGCATCCGACTACCAAAGACAAGAAGCGGCTGCTCTCCACCTAGCAGCTCTCCCCCAGCGCGCCAAATGGGTGTGACTGACGGGTCCGCAGCCGCAGGAGCCAGCAACGGAGCCTGGGCTGGCTGACCTAGTAAAAAGTGGCGTGTCTTTGATCGTGACGACCTCGGCATCTTCCGCGTGAATACTGATAAAAGCACGGATGTAATAAGGATAAAACTGGAATTAACTGTCGCTGCGTGCGTCACTACCAGCCAATCCCATGCAAAACAAGTTGTTTATTTCACCATGGCCACCAACCAGACTCTAAAAAACTTCACTGGATGTCTCTCACACTGCCTAACGAAAGTGGACACTTATTTGTCTACGTTAATACAAATATGGGCCTCTACACGTTTGTGACACATAATTTTATTTGTAATACTTGTGATACCTGGCATGATCGAAGTTCAAATGCGATATCGGTAAAAACAGGTGAAGCATTGAGGTTGGAATAAACGCATTTGTAGGTGGCGCTAAGGGTCATGATCATTACATACAGATGGCGTTATCATCGATTCAGCTCGATGAAAAGGCTTACAGAAAATTATATCGCGCTCATCGAATATCATGTTTGTGTATTTTGTTCTGGATAAATTATTATTTTAGGCCCATGCGCAAAATAAAATAGCATTATGCTCAAAATCCAAGATGAAAGTATGTCCACGACACAGGCTACTGGGGATGTTACAGATGTCAAAACCAAACTCGAATTTCTCTTTGATTCGACCTCAGTGGTTGTTTTAACTTATACCATACATAATTTCAATGCCAAGCACGTAAAATGGCTATCTCAACTCAAATATAATGTTAAGGTGACAGTGTCCCTTTAATTAAACTAGTGGTTGTGGAGTAAGGTCAGCGCTCATCTATGCAGACTTTACTAATGCTTATGACCTGCGGTGACCTGCCCTGACCTCGAAAATTGCAATTGAAACTACATGCATTATCTATCATTCGATTTGTGGGCCAAAGAAGCACTGGTGGGGAACTGGTTTACTGGTATCGAGATATTTTCACCCATGCGCGCAATGTAGGATTTCCTTATGAAACGGGCAGCATTGCACACTTAGCTGACATGGAAGGTCAGTCAGCAGGCACATATACGCAATATATATATTTACAGGAGGTTGTATAGTAACTGTATGCAATAGTTTCATACGTATATGATACCAGGAAATTGTCACAAAGTTGGAAGGAATCGGTCGATTTTGTGCTATTTTTACCAAAAATTGAAAACTTCAAGCTCGATGTGCGACCCATAGAAATCTTTCTATTGCTAAAGTTGTGGTACCAGTGGACTCGCAACACCTGAAATAATGGGAAAAAATCTTCCAACTTATCAGGAAATGGTCAGAAGGTTGGAAGAAAATTAGTCGATTTTGTGCTATTTTTGCCAAAAATTGAAAAATTCAAGTTCCATGCGTGACCCCTGTAAATGTTTTGATTTTGAAAATTGGAGTACCAATGGACTTGCAACACCAGAAATAATTGGAAAAGTCACCCCCACATATGGATTTTTTTTTATGAACCGCCCTATTCCGCATGGACAGGGACACCATTTGTGTGTAAATTTAAAGATAGCCAGGACAAAGTTTGTTCTACTGATAATGCAAGTGGTTATATAAGTATTGTCTATATGATTCCTGGATTAATAAATTGTGAATTGTGCTCTTAAAGCATAGACCCCTCCCCCTCCCCTTGGCTGATTTATAAATACGCCTCTGCAGAGGTGTGGTTTTATGAAAATGATTGTGGGTGCTCAAACTGAAATAAATTCCCCCCCCCCAAAGTCCCATTACAGCAGCCACCCAAAAATATTGGTGCTGGTTTTTCGTATGTAGAGAAATGTGAAGGAATTTGTTAAATTGACTTTTAGGCACACATGGGCGCCGATAAATCACAACATAAAAGCGTCTTCATAAAACTAGATCAACTTCATTCAACACTCTGAAACAGTGGTGTCATTTTCTGAAAATGATTGGGGGGCAATGCTTACTTTATAGATTATAATTCCATTCTGACCATGTAAAACCTTAGGCCTAATGATAAAAATGTGAAATCATTTTTTTTTTTTGGGGGGGCGACCCCCAAAAGTATGCAAATCGACACCCATGCTCTGAAACTATAAGGTGTGCATTTTTTGCTAGTAAGACCTATGTAACTCCGTATTTCAGGGTTACAATTTTAAATTCCACTGATCCTTACACGCCTTCGGCTTACACAATTTTAATATTTTCGGAGAAACGTATATGGACGTTGAAGTAAACATGCACATCGAAGTTTTCAGTATGAAATCAAACATGATTTTAATACAAAATGTTCAGTTCCTTGACAGCTAGTGCCAGGTAAAATGTATTATGTTAATTACTGAAACGAGAAGTGCGGTCATAACAGCTAAGAAAGATATCATATGGATGATTGGCATACAAACCTAATATTCAATCACTGAAGTTGTAACATCTGACGATCAGCGAAAAGCTGCCCTTAAACATATTTTAGTGTTTCATTATTTTTCATTTGAAACATTGTCTTGATTGTGGGTGCCGAAAGACTATTGTGGGTGCTCATTTCAGCTTTGTGGGTGCCCTGGTACCCACAAAGAGATAGGAAACCACACCCCTGCCTCTGTCTTATGCATAGTGATGTCATTACAATTATATCATTATATGTGTTACCACTACCAGTGGTGGACATTGCTACTAAATAATGAAGTTCCGTTACTCGTTACTCCATTGGTCATAAAATTAGTTATGCTACTTAGTTAGTTAGTTATGTTACTCCATTTCTTTGCGATAAATGTAACGGAAGTTACCTTAGTCCGTTACTCCGCTAATTTAGTGTAATTCTCTCGCAAGTGCATGGTTGGATGCAGGGACGTAGCTCCCCTGAAAAGTTGGAGGAAGGGGAGGGCTGAGCTAAAAAAAAAAAAATCGTTTAAATTGCCATCAAAATTCACATAACATATATTTCTCCCCGGATTTAACCCCGTTCATTGTCCAAGTTGGAGGGGACGGGGACGGGGGTTGAAGCCAAGCTGGGGGCTGAAGTCCCTCCAACTGAATGCCGAATGGATTCCTACACCCCTGGGCGGATGCCACCCCACCTTTTTATCGGGGGAGGGGGATGACTGGCGTATTCATCAACCGATTGCCATGAAGCGTTCAGTAGCCTACTTTATAACAATTTGGCACGCACCGTACTCTGAAATTTGCAATGTTTCTCAAGGTCGTATCAGACGCAACTGGCGTCCCGTTGTATCGATGCTTGTAACTTGTGCACTTTCCGAGTGTTTGCTGTTCATGTTCAGGATTCAGGAACATATGAACAGGTGCTGACAGGTGACATTTGTGGTTTCCATTCATCATAATGGATGACCAAGTTGGCCATTTCAGAGGTCAACCGAAGTCACTAACCTCATATGACCTGATATGACTGTTTTGGCCTCTGCCAGTTTGTAGGGCACTTGGTGACTCTAATTTCAAATTTGGCTTCCATTTTACACTATAATATGCTCCACTGGGGTCCATGTTCTTACACAGGTCAACCAAGGTCAATGATCTCATATGACCTAAGTTCTAAGATGAGATTCGTTCGGTAAGAGATCGGTTTTACATGCTTATTATATTTTGCCCAGCTCTATTGGTGTGAGTCCTTTCCACACCGACCCATTATCTCAACCAAAATTACGAGAGTAACAGAGTAGCGGACTTGATAAAAGTACGGAAGTATTTGGTCCTTACTGTTTTTAATAAGTAACGAATCGTTACTCCGTTACTGAAAAAGTTGTTCCGTCAGTAAACGGAGTAACCGAGTAACCGGATAGCAGCCCTAGCCCCACCATGTCAGTACTATTGTCGCTGCACTTCACATTAATGTTTCACACAGCACCATCACCATTTCCCTCAGTCGCTCAAAAGTCTTCCCAATTTGCTTGCAATTGCGCGTAAACTAACACGCAAATATTCTCTCTTCTGCATGTAACACGTACACGTATTCTGATTTCAGGAAAACTGCAGGAGCTCTACTACTTCTACGTGCCAATTTTCATCATCACCGGCGTGAACATTGTCTTCTTCGCTGCCACGGCCTGGATCTGTACCAGGCGATAAAAGTTCCCGCATCCCTCAACAGAAACGGACGGCGCGTGACAGGTTGCGTTAACTGCGTACGTGCTGTGTAAATAACCTATAGTGGCACACCTGAGCACTCTGTCAGCTGATATTGGAAGTTTGAGAGGAAGAAATATTTAACACCTTTTCGGTGTTTGTGTGACAAAATGGCTCGTAGGACATGTATTTTATTTGCATCTACAATGGTCTAATTTTGAGGTTTTCTCGGACGGCTGTTCTTGCAAAGTCGCTTTTTCTGGACGTGGTCGAGTCGAGGTCATTCGTTTGACTTGGAAGGTCACCCGTTGGCCTGAAACATAAAAAATGCATACTGCTCGATTCCTCACATGACAGGCAGCATGCTGGTTCTTACCGCGTTGTTGCTCTATGCTGCTTGGTTTGGAAATTAACAGGCGGGAATGTTAGGCCCCCGTAGGGCGAAGGTGAGAAAGCTCCCGTAGGGTGAGGGTTAACACGCGCCCTGGAGAGAGGGGGGGGGGGCGAAATCCGCCTACCCATCCGGTTTTTCGACGACAGCGAAAAAACGTCGATGCGCAGCGCCGCCATTTTTTAATACCTGTTGGAAAATTTACTACTCACATTACGTAAAGCTCTTGGTCTTGGGTCATTTTAGGTCAGGTCACCAGACCAGGTCACGTGATGACCTCACCTCCAAAAAGTGTTTGGTGGTATGCAGACAGTTTTAAAGCGATCGGTTTCAAACTTGCAGAATGTCACAAGGACATCAAAACCTATAATTTGTTAATCTTGGATTTCTTATATCGGTGACCTATGGTCAGGGTCAATTTTGTGACCACCAACACTTGTTTGTCAATAATTCTCTACATAATGAAAATAGAGACGTGAAAACGGTACCAATGTGTTTATCTCGTCGAGACACGTCTCAAAATATGCAGCATGACCTTCTTGGGTTACCATTGACCTTGACCTGATGCTAACTTTGCAAGTTGACCTCACCTGTGAAAAATAATAGTATTCGAAGCGCCTGAACGAAAAAATATGATGGCGTCAAAAGAACTGCTTTATTCGAATTAGTTAAAAAGTTATTCGCAAAACACCTTAAAAAAAATCAATGACCTCTGTAGCCTAAAATATCCATCTGAACTCAAATTTGAGAACAACTTGGAACGACAGCAGCATCACAAATTGCAAAAGCTCTCGATGTTTTTTTTTCGTTTCCTCCTAGCTATCATAGTTAGGTACTGAGATAATTGGGGGTATCTACTCATCTAGAGCCAAGTCCCAAATCTGGAAAATCTGACCTTTGATGACCTCTGGTGACCTCGATATTGACCTGACTTAATAAAAGACCGAAGTACTTTCAATAGAGCTTGCCTCGAGCTATCTAACTCTGTTTTCCGCTTGTCTTTACGCAGCGAGGTTTTTGAGATCATGGGTGGGGGGCGAAATCCCCCCTCCAGGGCGTGTAATTCCAAGAGGCCCTCCAGGGCGTGTGTTAAGAAACGACCATATATGCGTTCAAACCGCAATACTGAGAGCTTCAAATGAATATATTGACGTATTGGCTTACCTTATCCATTGTCTGCTTTTAATCAAACATCTGTTTTTAGCGCTTTGCGTTGGTAAACTTGGATTTTTGCTTAAAAGCAGCCAATGCACAGTGGTGAACTTTCCGATTTAACGCGCATAAATTCATGTGGCTCGCTTACGGTACCCGAAACATACCATGGGGTAATTTTGGCCACTGAAAACGATTTTAATGATAAAAGGGCTCCTAGGTAATGATAATTTGACAAACTCGTGACATTTTATGTTTTTGGAAGCATAAGACATACGAGCCTGAAATTCTCCCTTCCGCATAAATTCACCGGGGTCGCTTACGACACCAAAAATGTTTCCTGGGATACTTTTGAGCACTGAAAGCGAATTTTGCGTTACAAATTACATCAAAATTAAAAATACAATGAGTAATTGCAATTACAATTAAAAATTATCAATTACAATTACACAAAGTCATTTGCATAAACCATTGCTATTTGTAGACATCATGGGCCAGTTGCAAAGCAATGCATGCTTTTGTGCAAAATACGGCACCATCCTGTATACAGCTATTTTTCCAAATTTGCCATGTTTGAGCGTCTATAACGAGCAAGGCTGCTAAAAGGCTGCAAAAGCAATGCATTGTATCCGATGTAACTCGAGGTGCTGTTTACGGCTGTACGTACAGGTTTCATCTGTCACGAGCGTTGTATTCATTGTTGATTTCTTACATCAAAATGCAAAAAATCAACGAAATTTATGTGTGATATAAGAACTCTACAAAACCGGACCTTCGTATTCCGGGAAGTTATTGGTCTTGAAATAGATTCAATGAAGTCTCTGCTCACTGTTAAAAAACTTATTTGAGCTGACGGGTTCCAATTGTCCCGTATTTTTCATGTTTTATAACATCCGACATTCTGCCTGCTCACTAGCTCTGTGCGGAAGACACTACTTTGATCGCAATTTTCAGTGTCATAAGGCTTCAGAATCACTTTTTAATACAGACAATTTCCGATTGGTATCGGTAAAAGAAATTGAGATTCTCAAAAACATGCTTCCGGACTTTATGCGGGCTAAATCGGAAAATTCACCACTGTGCAATGGTTAAGGTGAGCCAATGTGACGATATATCAATTTGAAGCGCTCAGTAGTCAGTAATGCAGTTTGAATGTATATGGTCGTTTCTTAATTCATCGTCAAACATATGCTAGGTTAGAAAGAAGCCGTACCTTAGTGTGTACCTTATCAACTGCGGGAGTTACTTCAAAATGGGTGTGTAGTGAAAGAAGGTATATGTGTGCATGTTTTGGGATTTATTCAATTAAAAAATTGTAACTTTAATCACACCTTCTAACCATCGCCTTCGGTGTTTTTTTATGTCGTATTTGGCGTCACGACACATTTCTTCCTTGTGTTGTCCAGAAGGTACTCTTAGCATTGTTCAAATATGTGACATAAAACTGATGACTGTTGCCGATAGATCGACTGCAGCTGCGAGTGCGAACACTGTTAATGTGTCTGCTGTGTAACGATCGTATGATGTTGCTGTCTTCAGACTGAAGGTGTACATCAACCTCTTCATCATCATGGAAGTCAGCTGGATTGCCGAGTGCCTGTCGACTCAGATCGGACCTATTCAAGCATGGTAACTTTATGTGTCTGCTGCTGTGTCTGTTTCTCTGTCAAACATGTGTTTTTTCGCTGACATAATTACCTCATTCTGCTTATATGTAGGTGATACTTATATATACATATATATATATATATATATATGTATATATATATATATATATATATATTTATATATATATATATATTGCACACTGGCGGATCCAGGGGGCATCAGGGACAAATGCCCCCTTTCCAAATCCGCCTGAAATCGGCGCAAATTTACACATTTTTTGATGCAGGACATCTACGCAAACTTTTACAAAGGAAATGTTTATTTTGAACACGTCTGGGGCATTTCCAGGACAGATCGACAAGCGAAAACCCCAAATTAACACCCTCCATCTCCAATTTCGATAAAACTCCGTTATCTGGGGTCTGATAACAGGGGTTATCTGGGGTGCTGAATCACGCTATGCGAGTTTCAGCTTGATTGGAGCTACGGCTGCCGAGTTATAGCCTCCGGATTTTCGTGAGGCACCTTGCATGACTTAGCCAATTAGCCAATAACTCCAAAACAAATATCCAATTCCTAGAAAAACATACATTTTCTGAATGGCAATGAAGTAAGGAACATCATTCCAGACACAGTTTTTATTTTTGTTTTGATTCTGATTAAATGACCTTTGACCTAAAAAAAATAAAAATGGTGAGCTGTCTTTGCACAGAATAAAAATTGGAGATAGGTGTTTTCGATAAGTGTACTTTTTAATTGCTCAAATTAACTCGTTTTTCTCTATTCACCAACACAAAAATTAATAATTTGTCCCATGATGGCACTGAATGCGGCTTATGTGTCACGCGTTGGTTTTAAGCTGCATATAAGCCACTGTCGAGATTAATTAGAGTGAAATTATTAATTTAACAGGTGAAATTGTTGCTCAGTGACCTCTGCAAGGTCAGCTGAGATCATCAAGGGGTCACCAGCGACATTTTACCACAAACTCTTAATACAGTGTAGATAGAGACGTGAAAATTACACCACTGTGTTTGTTTCGTCGATTCTCGTCGATATTTGCAATATCGACGACGAGCAATAGTCGATATTTGATATGCAACATGACCTACCTAAGTCACCAAATGACCTTGACCAAAGGTCAAAACTTTGAAGTTGACCCAAGAAGGTCACCACTGACATTGTTCGAAGCGCCTTGAAGAGACGAACACGTTGGTGTTAAATTATATCTCTATGTCTTATCTACGAAAAGTTATTCACGAACATGTTAAAGTTGTTCGTTGTTTGCTAGTAAAAACAGTTTTGCGTGCATAACTTTTTATTTATAAAACATATANCCAAAGGTCAAATTTTGAAGTTGACCTAAGAAGGTAACCACTGACATTATTCGAAGTGCCTTGACGAGACGAACACGATGGAGTTAAAATTATATATCTATGTCTTATCTCCGAAACGTTATTCACGAACATATCGAAGTTGTTCGTTGTTTGCTAGTAAAAACAGTTTTGCGTGCATAACTTTTTATTTATAAAAGATATAGCAAAACTTTTGATACCATCGTGTTTTTCTTGTCACGGCGCTTCGACATATGGTACTGGTGACCTGGCTAAGTCAAATGCAAAATTTGACATTTGACCTTTGAAAAATAAAAATTTACCTGGGTCATTTGGTGACCCAGTAAGGTCATGTTGCATATCGGGCGACGCGAACGACCGATACAAACACTAAGTGGTGTATTTTCACGTCTATATACTATATTTATGTTATAGAGTTTGTTGGCAAAATGTTGCTCAGTGACCTCAGATGACCTCAGCTGACCTTGCAGAGGTCACTGTGCAACAATTTCACCTGGTAAAATCAATAAATTCACTCAAACTAACCTCAAGGTGGCTTATATTGCAACCTGAAACCTTTGTGTGGCACATAAGCCGCTTTCAGTGCCATCATGAAACAAATTAATCATTTTGTGTTGGTGAAGGGAGAAAAACGAGTTAATTTGAGTAATTAAAAAGTACATTTATAGAAACTCCTATCTCCAAATTTTATCCTGTGCAAATACAGCTTACTTAAGAATATTATAAAAATATAAAACAACATTATTTTCACTGCGCTTTAAAGGTCACAGTCAGATCACAGAGGTAAAAGGTCCATTTAACTCAGAATCAACTCAAAAAAGACAAACTAAGCCTGGAATGATCTTCCTTTACTCTCATTGCCATTCAGAAAATGTGTGCATTTCTATGAATTTGATAATTTGTTGTGGAGTTATTGGCTAAAATTGGCTAAGTCATACAAGTGTCCTCACGAAAATGCCCAACGGACGGGCTATAACTCAGCAGCCGTAACTCCAATTCAAGCTCAAACTGCACCAGCTCGCATTTCAGCGCCCCAGGATCGAACCCCCTACAACGGAACTTCTATCGACAATTGAGTTCTGTAAAGTGTTACCCCCTTGTCGATCTGTCCTGAATCCCCAGCGACAGTTGACATAGTTTTGGCTCAGTGTAGGCAATGTCGCGAACACCAAAAACTGCAAGTTGACATTTTATTAATATCCCAAAATGTAACGAAAAATAAAAATCCTTGCGAGACTGCAAAATACAGTAGACCCAAATCTGGAAAGAAACTAGAAAATTTTAGGGGTAGGCAAGGGTTTGCTAAAAACGGTTAAAAAAACGGCTGGCTGGATCCGCTCTTGCTACGCCTACAGGACGTCCCTCAAACCACTTTGGCGTCCCTATCAGAATGGCAGCGCGCCCCTCAGACCCAAGGCGCCCCTAAATTGGCCTGCGGCCCCCCTCCTAAAAAATCCTGGATCCGCCCCTGCGGTAAGGGTTGAATATAGTGACTGAGTGGAGAAGAGGTGTTTTTCGTGCAAACTACATCCAAGTGACTTTGGGGGGAGGGAAGATATGTTGCCCCCTCCCCTCATAGGCCTTTGGGGGACATACCCCCCCCCTGCGACCGCCTCTGGCTGCCAGTTTATCAGACGGCAGACTGACGGCAGGAGCTGAGGAGACAGACGACCCACCGGGCCGGAGCCTGTCTGGGCCTTCGAGGGCCGGACGGTGCCGCTTGGAGCCGGAAGTGGACTGGCGGCAGAACTGACGTAGCAGAGACAGACGGGACCCACCGGGCCGGAGCCTGTCTGCGGGCCTTCGAAGCCGGACGGTGCCGCGTGGGAGCGGGAGTAGGACTGGCGGCAGACTGACGTAGCAGAGACAGGACGATCCCACCGGGCCGGAGGCCTGTCTGTGGCCCTTCGGGGTGGGACGGGCCGCTTGGAGCCGGGAGTGGACTGGCGGCAGACTGACGTAGCAGAGACAGACGACCCACCGGGGCCGGAAGCCTGTCTGGGCCTCGCAGGGCCGGACCGGTGCCGCGGTGGAGCCGGAAGTGGACTGGCGCAGGGACTGACGGTAGCATACAGACGACCCACCGGGCCGGAGCCTGTCTGGGCCTTCGCGAGGGCCGGACGGTGCCGCTTGGAGCCGGGAGTGGACGGCGCAAGACTTGCACGGTTAGCAGAGACAGACGACCCAAACCGGGCCGAGCCTGTCTGGCCTTCCGAGGGCCGGACTGTGCCCGCTTGAGCCGGGAGTTGGACTGGCGGCAGACTGACGGAGCAGCGAGACAGCGACCCCACCGGGCCGGAGCCTGTCTGGGCCTTCGAGGGCGGACGGTGCCGCGTGGAGCCGGAAGTGGACTGGCGGCAGACTGACGGTTAGCAGAGACAGAACGACCCACCGGGCCGAGCCTGTCTGGGCCTTCGAGGGCCGGACGGTGCGCGTGGAGCCGGAAGTGAGACTGGCGGCAGACTGACGGTTAAAGCAGAGACCAGACGACCCACCGGGGCCGGAGCCTGTCTGGGCCTTCGCAGGGCCGGACGGTGCCGCGTGGAGCCGGAAGTTGGACTGGCCGGCAGACAGACGGTAGCAGAGACAGACCGACCCACCGGCACGGAGGCCTGTTCTGGCCTTCGAGGCCGGACGGTGCCGCGTGGAGCGGAAAGTGGACTGACGCAGACTGACGGCAGCAGAGACATTAAACGACCCACCGGCCGGAGCCTGTCTGGGCCTTCGAGGGCCGGACGTGCCGCGTGGAGCCGCGGAAGTGAGACTGGCCGCAGACTGACGCAGCAGAGGACAGACGACCCAGCCGGGCCGGAGCCCTGCTCTGAGGCCCTTCGAGGCCGCGACGGTTGCCGGCGTGGAGCCGGAAGTGGACTGGCGGCAAGACTGACGGCAGCAGAGGACAGACGACCCACCGGGCCGGAGCCTGTCTGGGCCTTCGAGGGCCGGACGGTGCCGCGTGGAGCCGGGAGTGGACTGGCGGCAGACTGACGGTAGCTTCGGTGAGGGAGCCGGGGCTCCTGTGACACCGGGTGCCGCCGGGTGGGTTCCAGGTCCGGTGGGAGGCCGGACGTTAGGAGGAGGCGGCTGACAGCGGCTCGGCTCGGCTCGCAGTGGACTTTGGTGTGGACGCTGCAGTGTCGGCTGCTTAGTTTGCAGCAGTGACGTCACGCTCGCACGTGACGTGAGCGTGACCGGCGGGGGATCTGAGCCTCAGCCGGCCGGCCGGATCAGATGCCCCGGTCGGCTGACGGCAGACCGGACACGTGACCCAGAGCGCCTCACATATCAGCTGACCCCCATCATGACCGACCGGTCTGTCAGCTGACAACATGGAGGGACGTCGTGGTAGAATCAAATTTGGCTCCTCAGTCCTCAGCCATATGCTGTTGACCGGGGGAGGGAACGGGAGGGGGAGGGAACGGGGGGGGGGGAGTAAGGTCGGGTCGTCAGATAATCTCATCTTATACCTATATTGATCTAGTGTGTGAGAGCGTCACCCAAAGATTCGAGGCACTGATGTAAACTTATATTATCATTCAATGTGAGGCGAATCGGTAAGCAAAGAGACAAGCAGCCCGCGCGGGCGCGTCGAGGCCGCGAGGGCCCCGCTCGCGCATGTCGACTGCCGGCCGGCCGGCCCGGTCCGACCCCGGACCGAGTCAGGTCACGTGGTGGCCGCGGGCAACGGCCGGCCGCCTGCCGCGGGTCGAACGCGGCTGGCGCCCGTGCACGGCCGGCGGCACGGCAACCGCAAACCACCACATAGTTTAAATTTGTTTTGCGCAGAGGGGCTATGGCCCCGTCCCATATACCAGACATATGTATGTGCGGATCCCAAAACGGATCCAGTAAAGAAGCTTGATAACAAATCTACTGAGTTCATAGTATCAGTTTATAAATATTGTAGATTTACCGGGATGGGATCGGGGCCTCAGATACTAAACAATTAGCAAGGGATTTATTGGAATCCAACGGCACGGGTAAACAAAATAGTAATTGTCGAGTGGCAAACCTCTGGACGTGGTCACTAATCAACCTACCTCCAGTTTTTCCCTCAATTTATCCGCGCGGTACAAATTTCCGCTCGACCCGCACCGACTCCGGTCACCATCCTTCGCCGGTCACGTGACCGAGCGGGTCCGTCGGGGCTGGCAGTGAGCAGCGGTCACGTGACCGAGCGGGTCAGCCGAGGCCAGCAGTGAGCAGCGGTCACGTGACCGAGCGCGTCAGTCGGGGCCAGCAATGAGCAGCGGTCACGTGATCGGGCGGGTTAGGCGGGGCCGGTGGGTCGTGGCCGCAGCCATTCCAGCACGAGCTGCTGATTCACACATCGATTATCGACCCAGATACCAAGGGCCAGGCATGTAGCCAGGATTTCGTCCAGGGTGGGGCGGCGCCTCAAAAGGGCGCTTCCCGAGCGTTGAAAAGCCCTCCCCCAAAAGAGCTGGATATGAAAAACTCCACGGATTTCGGCCACTTTATCTTGTGATTTGTAATATTTTTATTTTTGTGATTTTGAAGAAGAAAAAAACTTTTGATGAGCTGGATTAGACCTGGACCTCAGGCTCAGGACCCTCAGAGAGGCCCATCAACCAAGCACTTAGCCAGGATTTCGCCCAGAGGGGGAGACCCCTCGAGAGGACCCATTCACGAGCGTTAAAAGTAGCCGGGATTTCGTCCGGGGTCGGCGCCTCAAAAGGGTCGCTACCAAGCACGTAGCCAGGATTTCGCCCAGGGAGGGGCGCCTCGAAGTCGAGAGGGCTCCCAGCCAACAATTAACTTGGGCACTGATCGGACACAATGGTTTAATCCCATTGTGCCCGATCAGTGCCCAAGTTAATTGCTGGCAAGGATATTACCAAGCGTTGAAAGGGCCAGTAGAAGGGATAAAAAGGTTTGCCCCCTCCGTACTTGTGAGTAGCCCGTTTGGCATGTTCATGGACCCTTCTGACCCACCCAGGGTCCTTTCGGTCTGTTCAGGGGACCCTCTGACCTGCACAGGGGACCTTTCAACATATCAGGGGCCCTCTGGTCTGCTAAGGGTCTTCCAGCCTGCTCAGGGGCCCTTTCGACCTAGTAAGGAACTGCGCTGACTGTTTTTTTTTGCCCTACCGACAGGCTCAGGGCCCCTCCGACCCGCTCAGGGGTCCCTTCGACCTGCCCAGGAGCCCTTTCAACCTGCCCAGGGGCCTCTGTGCTGGCTAGGGGCTCATTCGACGTGTTCAGGAGGCCCTCTAACCCGCTCAGGGGCCCTTTCGACCTTCCCAGGGGCCCTTCAGACCTCTCCAGGGGCCCTATGTGCTGGCTAGGGACCCATTCGACGTGTTCAGAGGGCCCTCTGACCCGCTCAGAGGCCCTTTCGACCTATACATGCCCCCCCCGATCTGCCCAGGGGCCCATACGACCTGACCAGGGGCCCCTCCGACCTTCCCAGGGGACCTCTGTGCTGGCTAGGGGCCCATTCGACGAGTTAAGGAGCCCTTTGACCCGCTCAGGGGCCCTTTTGGCTTGTCCAGGGGCCCCTCTGACATGCAAAGGGCTTTTGTGAACATCCAAGGGCCCTTTGGTCTTTCAGAGAGGGCCCAGGTGGCCCTAGAACCTCTGAAGTGCTCTAAACTCTTCAAAGACCACGCTTCGCGTGAACTTAGACCCAAAATACCGCGCTTCGCGCGGTCTCTTTCATTTTCGACGCGCGTAGCGCGCCAAAAAGGACCCGCCAGGCCTCCAGGGGAGGGGGCGGCCGCCTCCACCGCCCTCCCTTGGCTACGTGCCTGCCAACGGCACCGCAATCTTCCGAAAGTTGGCGGGGGAGGCATTCTGATTCTGAAGTCGATTCTTCCCATGCACCGCCCATATATAGGCGTTATGTCAAAATCTGAAAATGCCGGGGCGGCTGCCCCCCACCCGGTTACTGCGTCCTTACCAGAAACATTGCATCCCTGGTCATCACAATTTGACAACCCAGGCTCTGATTGTTCATTCATGTGGTTACAGTTGAATTCCGTGTGTAATTGGTAGTGTCACCAACCATGCAGATGCCACCTTAATCGAGATCAGATCACGGCTAAGCAGCACAAAGTAAATAGTCACATTTTCGGATCCATCCTTCACAAGACCACCAAAACAACCACTGGTCATGCGCCTACTCCCCATTTATTGAGGCAACGGAACAAGATTTGCATATTTACAGAATTACATAGTTTTCATGTGACACGCTGTCTCGTTTTACAAATACATCAACACTGGGCGCAAGAGCACGGGTTGGCAGGGGCGCATTGTGCGGGGGCGCCCACCGGGTCCCTATGCCCTCTGCGCGATACCATGACTGTCATCCAACTCGCCGCGATAAAAACCTTTCATGATCCACTTAACCAGCCGGTCGCCGCAAAACCGGCGACCGCAGCGCCACCTATACCACGACCGTGGCGCCGCCGCGCGGCCGGCGCCCAAAACTCATATGTACAGACACAAGGCGTCACTAGCTACAGTTATCACAACATAACGCCAAAAGGGTTAGTCGCCAAATCTGCGCACGCACCGGGGCTGGGAGCGCTGCGGCACCGCCTTTGTACAGATTAGCGGGTGGGGCTTCGGCCAGGGTTAGCGGGCGACTGCGGGACGCTAGGCGGGCGCAGACAACATGTGGAATGGTTAGAAAACACAACAACAAACGAACGTAACACTGTCTCTGCGCGACCGGCGTCGGTTGGAATCGGGACCTCTAACCACGCCGGCTGTTCCCTCTGCGATATGGATGGCGCGTGAACACGAGCGGCGGAAAATATCTGCGCGCGCGCTCTCTATCTCTCGCACTCCCGCGCTCTTTCCTCATTGGACCCGACTAGACCTCGCTTTGCGCGCGCTCAAAGGCCGCCCCAGACTCGTCGATACCTATTGCTGTCTTTGTCTCTTTCGCAACGTCGCATAAAATCACTTTTCGCTAGATCTCAACATGCTCTCGCACACACCCAAGCACGCTCTCTCTCTCTCCCTCTCTCTCTCCTGCTTGCTCTCTCGCTCTCTCTCTCTCTCTCTCGCTCCTCTGCTCTCTCTCTCTCTCTCTCTCTCTCTCTCCTCTCTCTCTCTCTCTCTCTCTCTCTCTCTCTCTCTCTCTCTCTCTCTCTCTCTCTCTCTCTCTCTCCCTAGCTGCCTGGGCGACGACCCACGCAGCCGACCCGCTCCGCGCGGGCCAGCACCACCGAAAGACCATCTCATCATACACGGCCGCCGGGTACGACGGCCGGGCGCCCGGGGCGCTCGACGGGCGCCCGGGCTCGCCTTTTGGCACAGTCCGACCGCCGGGCGCCAGCGAGCCCTCCACACCGCGCCAGGCTGCTCGGCTCAGCGCCCGGCGGTCGCATCACAGGCACCGTCAGTGGCGCCCTCTTGGTCCATCGCGCCTCCACCACGCGTTGAGCACTCCTCTGTCCACCTCACCGCCCCGAGCACCACTCTATAACGCTCCGCGACCAGCGTCCGGACACACGGCCCTGCTGCGCCACGATACGCCGCGCAGCGCCACGAGCGCCACGAAGCGCCGCGCAGCGCCACGATACGCCACGCAGCGCCGCATTACGCCGGGAAGTCGAGCCGGTCCCACTGCATGGC
>VOPJ01004288.1:0-75000 GCA_014673585.1 Semibalanus balanoides | reverse complement strand
ACATGACCTCTGTGTGACCTCTGAATGACCTCTGCATGACCTCTGAATGACCTCTGTGTGACATATATGCACCAATGTGACCAATAACACCTCCTATGTGACCTCCTGACGTCTCTGTGTACAGAGATGTCTGCCTGTGACCTCGTACCACACAATGTGACCTCTGTATAATCTTTCTATACTGAACTGTCCGTCGGTGACCCGTTTCACCGCGTATAACCCCATATGACCTCTGTATGACCCTGTGTAACCTCTGTATGACCTCTGTGTGACCTCTGTATGACTCTGTGTGACTCTGTGTGACCTCTGTGTGACCTCTGTATGACTCTGTGACCTCTGTGTGACCTCTGTATGACCTCTGTGTGACCTCTGTATGACCTCTGTGTGACCTCTGTGTGGACCAGGAGGATGCCCTCTGTGCTGACGGAGGAGCTCTGTATGACCGGTGCTGGTATGACCTCTGTGTGACTCTATATGACCTCTGTGTGACCTCTATGTGACCTCTGTGTGACCTCTGTGTAACCTCTGTATGACCTCTGTATGACCTCTGTATGACCTCTGTATGACCTCTGTATGACCTCTGTGTGACCTCTGTGTGACCTCTGTATGACCTCTGCATGACCTATGTATGACCTCTGTATGACCTCTGTGTGACCTCGTTATGACCTCTGTGTGACCTCTGTATGACCTCTGTCTGACCTCTCCGTGTACTGACCTGGCCGTCGGCGACCTGCAGCTGCCCCGTGTCCAGAATCAGACGGCTGACGCCGGCCGGGACCGTCGTCATCGATATCGGGATGCTCACCTACACAGAAAACAGAACAGACAGATACAGACAGAGAGCAGTAGCGGCCAGCACACTCCACAGACCACAGACATTGACAGAACAGATCAGACACAGGGCAGTAGCGCCAGACACACTCCAACAGACACAGAAATTGACAGACGGGTCAGACACAGGGCAGTAGCGCCAGACACACCCACAGACACAGACATTGGACAGACAGATCAGACACAGGGCAGTAGCGCAGACCACACTTCCAAGACACAGAAATTGACAGATCAGAATCAGACACACAGGCAGTAGCGCCAGACCACACTCCACAGACACAGACATTGTACAGACAGAATCGACACAGGCAGTATGCGCCAGACACACTCCACAGACACAGACATTGACAGACAAGTCAGACACAGGGCAGTAAGCGCCAGACACACTCCACAGACACAGACATTGACAGACAGATCAGACACAGGGCAGTAGCGCCAGACACACTCCACAGCACACACACACAGACAGTCAGACACAGGACAGTAACGCCACACTCCATAGAACACACACACAAACATACGTCTGTGCACAAGTGTTCTTGCATGAGGAAGTTTGCAGCGAAATGCGCACCCTTACGATTAAACTATCAACTGCTCCGCTTTATGCAGTAACGCATCTGTAAGTTGCTGCACAGAAGCACCACCAACATGACAATGCTGACATTAGTATTGTCCCCAGCCAGCTCTCGCGTACACCGAACATGACCAGTTACCATGAAGCCCTCAGCCAGCCGCCGCAGACAGCAAACATTCCCAGTTACACAGCCTCCGTCACTGTCTGATGAACTCACGGTGGTCACAGCAGAGCTGGGCACTCCCGACACGGCCGTCATCACAGCTCCAGCTCCAGCTCCGACGAAGGCCGAGGGGCTGGCCGCAGCTGACCGGACTGCCGGCGACTGGGCCCTGCTCGGCGCGGAGATCTGGTCCACGAACGGTTTGAGCCGCTCGATAAGCTGCGGTTTACTGCCCGAGACGGGCAGGTTCCGCTTCTTCAGCTCCACGCGCAGATCTGATACTGGAACAGAGGCGGCGAGGGGAGGGTCAGGTAGATGGAGAGGAGGGGGAAGACACAGGTGTGTACAAAGACGAAGAGAAGACGAAAAGAAACGAACAGAGAAAGACGAGAAAGGTCAAGTAGATGGAGAGAAGAGGACAAATAGACGAAGAGGAGGGCCTTCGAGATTAGAGGAGAGAATAAACGATTATGAGAGCCGAGGCGAGACATAAGACGTGAAGAGGTGGATATATAGACGGAAAGGACGGACGATTGCAAACAGAGGTGGGAGGCGAGGCGAAAGATGTAGCAAAAGGACAGGGTCTGCAGTATCGAATCACTAGTATATACAATGTGAAAGGTGACGGGAAAGCCGAGATATAGACAGGAAAAGGCACACAGTAAACGAAATGCTTTAGCGAGAGCGATAACACTACAATAAGCAGCAAAGACCGGAAAGCCACCTCAAACCCGCACCGAATGCTACAACAATCACTCCCCAACAATCCCTCCCGCACACCACCTACCCTTCATTTCCTCCAGCTTGGCGAATCTGGGGTCGGCGGGCTGCGGCGGGGGCGGGGGCGGGGGCGGCGAGGCGGAAGCGGACGACACCTGGCTGATGGTGACCGTGGTGCCAGCCCCGACGCCCGTCGAAATGGGCTTCTGAGATGCCGGCAAGATGATCTGCGGGTACTGCATACACACACACACACAGAGTTAATAAAACGATATTTGGAAGCAGAACGTCGGACAGTGTACAATGTACAGTGTAAAACAAATAAACAAACCATCTACACAAGCCAGATAAACTGATGAACACCGACGTCATGAATACTGAACAGATCGAGATCCTCAACTTACACCTGGTTGGCCGTCGAACGGCGGCAAAATCGCCGTATACTTCTCTGCGCACAATCGGGGCAAACAATAACCAGAATTCATCTTAAGACTGCATCCAGCCGGGAAAGCTGGATGCATCGCTCCTGCCAGGGAAGCAGGAGGGATGTCTGCGCATCTCTTTCTCTCTCACTCTCCTTCTCTGATGATTATTTGGGTGTAATGGCGCCGCAGCTACTAGGCTATGTGGTGCACTCTCTTTCTCTCTCACTCACTCTCTCACCATCTCGTATTCTCACCTTGTGCTGCCACTCGAGTTGCCACTGCAGGAACAGTTGCTGCTGCTGCAGGAGAAGCTCATACGAGCTTTCGCCGTCTGCCGCTGTCGGCAGTGACTGCGGACATTTGGTGGCGTTCGGCGGACCCTGGCGGCAGACAGGGGAACTACAGTTAGTGACGGTCGCCGCGGGGAGGCACATGAGTCGACGCAGGACACTTATACTTATACTTATATAGTACGGATTAAGAAGGGGCCACTTGGACCTACGATCCGGAAAATTAATGAGCTCTTAGCAAGATTCTCTTCTTCAGTCGTTTATGGTGGATACCGTGTACTCTCATGTCAAGCCTAAGGTCGTCACTGTCCAGAGGGTCTAGCCTTCGAAAAGCGTTGATGGCTGGGGGCGTCGATAACCGAGGGCGGCAGCGCGTTTCCAGCTCGTTGATTTACGGCGCACGCCTGTAAGGCGTTCCGTGCGGACCATGGAAACTGCCCTAGCTTCATGCAGCTTCAACTGGTGGCCCCAGGGTAGTACTAGAAGTCTGCAAAGTAGGCAAAAAGAACTTCGTCGCATCAACTCCACTCCCCTGCCGCAGCACCTGATACAGCCGTGATCATATCGCCACGGCCGACACGATAATATAGCGACGGCAGTTTTGAGGACCGCGCTAGTCGTCTTCCTCGTACGGGCGTTCCACGGACGCCGGCGACCAGTCTTGTGGCTCGGCCCTCGCAACACGCTCGATGCGCTTCTGAATAACATATTATCCGGTTGAAGGGCCCCAGACACGGTGTTGGCGTATTCTTAGGTGAGGTCGAACCATCGCCCGGAACAGTAACGGCAGGTAGCGTTTCGTCGATGACGCCTGAGGATCGACGTATGACTGCCAAGATGCGCGACGCTTGAGATAGCTGCAGCCGCCTGCTCTCGAACTTTCAGATGAACAGTCCAACGTGAACCCCAGTCCTTTTCTAACTGATGTCTGGATCAGCGGCTGAACGTTCCCGCATGTGGTAGCACGTGGTTGACTTCGCTGTCTTCCCAGGTGGCTTGTTAGCCATTACATTATACGCGGTTGAAGAGGAAGCTGCCTCGATCTGACCAATTTCGCGAGAGGGCTTTGTCAGGTCACTCTGAAGAACTTGATGTCCGAGGCCTGGCTGACGCTGCCTGTAGACTTTCGTGTCGTCCGCGACATTTGATACGGATGACAGCTACCTTTTCTCCCAGGCAGGTCGTATGCGAAAATGAATGAAAATAATCAGCGGCCTAACACCGGTTTCCCTGTGGAACACCGAGCTTGGCTTTAACCAGGCTGCCCCAGTCCGATCTGGAGCTATTGAAACGTGTCCAACCCGCTGTCGTCGCCCAGTCAGAAACGCTTTCCATACAGATCAGAAGTTTTCGCGCCGACCCGCAGGTTATTCGTAGCTTAGTAGGAGTACGCTGATGATTGGCACAGAGTTGCACGCCTTACTGAAATTTCTAAGTAATACCGCATCGACTGGAATCACCGTGCTGCAAGCATGCTGGTCCACTCATCCAGGGTTTCGCCAGGAGCTGGTGTGAGGCATTTGAATCTCTTCCGCCTAAACGCCATGCTGTCCACCATTCAGCTGCTCCGTTCGAGTGAGGTGATCCATCAGCTGGTCACGAATCAACGACTCGAGAACCTTGTACGGAACCGCCGTCAGGGTTACGGGTCTGTAGTTAGCTGGACATTGCTTCGGACCTTTCTTGAATATAGGGACGATGAGACACGTTGCAGATTATGAAGGCACAATGTCAGGGCACATGAAATAGACTACACGGGCATGTGATGATGGTGATTGTTGAAAAGTGTGTTCGCTTATATCCTGTGCACAGTCAGACAAACTTGTAATCCTCAGGTTGACGATCTATCCATAGTTTGTCGAACTGGGAATCTGTACTAGGTATATTGGACTACGCCTGTCATTCTGGTTGGTACCACAAATAAATAAATACAAATTCATAACTTCTCTGTAATTAACATACATGTACAAATCAACTCCACCATACAACAGCAGAAAATTATACTATTCACAACCCAAAACACAACCCACAACGTACAACCTCAACACACCTTGTACTCGTGGAACTTGATCGTTTTGGCCTTGGGCGTCATTTTGGTGGACTTTTTCTTCTTTTTATGATGCAGCTCCTTGCCGGGCGCCTCTGACCGCTGCGGCGGTGTTCCCAGATGTGAGAGCACAGAGGCAGGCCGTGTGGATAGGATAGACGCTCCGGACACGCACGGTCCTGTACAAACACACACACACACACACACACATTGGGGTCAGCAACTAAGCACGGCAGCCAGCTGGTGTGGTGTTTCAGGGTTGCAGGGGTTACTTGCTATGGTTATATGTTGACGCGCCCTAACCCTCCAACAACAACACAAACAGCTATGGTTAAGTGGCGTCCATGCACATTGCTTGTGGGTGTGATTCTTTAGTCCAATGTTTCAATACCAGGAGGAGTCGTATATATACGGAGCGGCGCAACGGGTCGCGGCTTCCAAGCCCCCGATCAAACTGAATGCACTCAAAGATTCATAACATGCCTAATTGTCTATCGGTCCGCCTGCCTCATCCGGTTACTATGTACTGATAATTGCGTAAGAACATGAAATTTGTGCCTCAAGTAGCATCAACTGAAAGTAATATCTATAGCATTCACCTTCACATTACGTTGTTATTCGTCACATTCGATGTAACAGACATAATATTCAAAAGTTACGAGTTCACAATAATAATAATATTTAGCAGTATACATGATTAAAACTATCAAAATCCGGAAATATAGTAAATTAAATGTACCACAAACGTTCACGAAGGACTTATTTTAATGCTACGAAGCAAACCCTTGAAACCCACCACATGTACTTCACATCCGACAACTTGACCAGCTCCCCCTCCCAGCATCTCCCTCTCCCTCCACTCCCACCCCCTTTCCCTTCCTCTCGGCTGACTTGGGCTGACCTCCCTCTCTCCCTCCCTCTCGGCTGACCTGGGCTGATATTCCCCATCGACTGAGGGCTGCTGACACTGCTGAGCGGGCTCAGCGTGCTGATGCTGCTTCCTGCGCTGGGAGAGATGGCCGCCAGCGGGGCGCACACCACTGCCGGCGGGGGCGGCGGCGGGGGTGGCGGCGGAGGCGGCGGCGGTGGAGGTGGAGGTGGTGGCGGCGGTGGCGGTGGTGGCGGCGGCGGGGGCGGCGCCGCGGCCGGGGATGGCGGCGGCAGGCCGTCAGGACTGCCCGCCTCAGAGCTCGAGTCCTCATCGAGCCGGAAGAAGGCGGTGCCCGGCTTCCGCCGAGTTTCGCCCAGGGACGTAGGTCGGAAGTCGATGGCACCCTCTGCGAAAGGGTCAGGAAGGTCAGGTCATGGTCACAAAGCTTGGCCAAGTCGCAAGTTTTAAGTGAGCGCAGCCCACGCAGTCACGGACACTCCTATTCAAAGCGATGAACATTGAGGACAAGGTGTACTTCAGCACTCGGGGAGCCGCGATGGCTCTACCTCATCACCTGGCTGTCCGTTCTAACCAGACGCCGTAACCAGCTGGGGCATCACACTCTCACGATCACGAAGTTGGACGCGTTCACCGGCAGATTATAATCACCCTGACGTGACGTCACAAGGGGTTATCGGTCACACTGTTAGGCCACAGTCACAAGAGGTCACTGTGACACAACACTGTGATCCAACATCTCTCAGTTTCTGGCGCCGAGCCATGATCGACATACACACATAGACCTGACTGAGCGACGCCGAAATGATAAACTACCCCACCCATCTGCCATCACACAGCTATTTTCCTAATGGCCCCACACATCTCAAAGCCACACATCTAAAATTGAGTAAGACATCATCTAACGAAGGGTAACAACCGCGAGACGGTACAATAACAGACACACGGACGCCACATTAAATATGCCAGACGAACTCCACACACCCGACAGGAACGAATGGGGACGGCGTAGCACTCAACGGCCCGCCGCCCACAGCCAAGAGGGGATGATATTTGGGGTTTCTGGGCACATCGACTAACTTAGGTAGTCATGTGGCCCCCCCAGTCAAGAGTGAAGCCAATGCCAAGCGATTCGGGGTCCAGACACATTCGGAGGTGATGTACGTCATAACAGAAGAGCAGACCACGCGACGCCCTTCAAAAGGTATGACGAATACGTCGAATGAGCGCTATCGAGTTCGCGATGAGGCTGAAAAACTGTCATAGCCATTCATAGCGCAGATATGCATCGCAAACGTCAATGACAACGTGCTCCGATATGACAGACTCTTGTATGATACACAACAACCTTCGGAGTAACACCACTGTCGACATTTATAGCCCAGTTAACACACGGAGAAACGTCTTTACACTATTCACCACACGAAGAAACATCACCATACCATTTATCACACAGAAGAACAGGAACTGACAGCACGACCCTCACATAGCACCTGGGAACATCCACTCAACATCCTGGAGAGATACTCAGCCTGGAGAGATATCAGACAAGATACCTGACACAGGAGACAAATTTGGGCGGGGACAGGGAGACACGTCACCTATGCTTAGTGATGACGTCATGCATGATGATGAGACCCAAGTAACCCGATGGGACATCTGCATTGTCGTCGATTGAACTCTTCTTAGATACGTGATATCCGTCTAAAAACGTTCACCATCACATTAACAATCATGTATACTGTCGCGTATGCTAACATCACCTGTTCTTGACCATTTAAAGTGAACACATCCAAGGTGGCGTTACCAACATGCATGCTACCAGTATGCTTAATAAAACCGCCGCGAAGTCTCCTCTAAACATTCCTTGAAAATCGCCAACAAAAAATATGCCTCACTTCACATATAAAACACGATATTTAACCCTCCCTCTTTTTCACACATTTCCTCCCAGCCTCTCTCTCATCTCCACCATCTCTTCCCTCTAACTAACCCCTCCCCAACCTCTACCCCTCCCATCCCTCACCAACCCCCATCCCTCTCTCCTCTCCTCTACCCACCTTTAACCGCCTTCTCCACCGTCTCATCTGTGTGCAGGATGTTCGCCTTAATCAGCTCCAACACTCCTGGCCTGTGAGACAGCTGTACATTCAGCGCGTCTGCCAGCCGCGCCTTCTTCAGCTGCCGCTGCTTCTCCACCAGCGCCGGGTGCACATTGCCCGTGTCCTCTAGAATGTGCTGTCGGACCAGCTCCTGCCGGTCCGGCCGGCGCTGGATCTT
Source organism: Semibalanus balanoides (assembly GCA_014673585.1). Taxonomy (NCBI): domain Eukaryota; kingdom Metazoa; phylum Arthropoda; class Thecostraca; order Balanomorpha; family Balanidae; genus Semibalanus; species Semibalanus balanoides. Next base: position 66,781 of record VOPJ01004288.1, on the reverse strand, counting down.
CGCCTTGAGCAGGTCGCCCGTCTTGGCTCGCTCCAGCCGCTGGCGCTGCTCGTACAGTGCAGGTGATGCCTTCAGCGCTGCGGGTGGAGAGAGGTCAGGTCAGGTTAGAGAGGGATGGTGTTGGGGAGGGATCAGGATAGAGAGGGTGTGTGTGGGGGAGGCGGCTCGAGGCTCGGCGCCCCCAGTAACGGGCTGAGCAGGGCATTGTCAGTCCAGCCTGGCTAACTAGTCGCTGCCCGGTGTGGAAAAAATGGCGGAAACTAGCCACTCGGTAACAGACACTGTTTAATTCATGTTATGAATCCTGCAAACCCCAAAGGTATATCGAAAGTCTCCAAGGTCAGAGGGTTCGATATTTTTCGAAAAATACATTTGGCGGGCTGGTTATCACAGCATGAAGTAATTTATTTTGAATAAGCTTGCAAGTTGTCGTTTTCTCTGGATGAGTAATCGGCGACCCCGTACTGTGGAGCAGCGCGACCCCAGGTCAAAGATGACGATGTCACTGCTGATATACAGGCAACAGGCAATGAGGTCTGATGGTATAATATAACCCTGATGTGGCGTCTGCCGTTGTTTCGCCTCATGTCCATGGGAATGTGCAGTCCCACTTTCGCCCTGCCGCCTCAATACAAACCTACGATGCTCTTCGCGTGTGACAGGGCAGATGGATACTGTGATATACTACGATACTAAATCTCAACTGCATTCAACTTCACGACAGGCAAGATGAGTTTGCACGCTGAGAAAATATCCCACACATGCCTCCGCGGCTCCGCCAAACATAATCACAACCCGCAAAACTCTACAGCACCCAGACCTTGGACTCATCTTCACCCTCCACCTCGCCATTCTTCTATCCCTCTCATCGCAGCCTCTCGTCTCTCTCGTCTCTCGAGATCTGACGGAGACAATGGCTCCAGTCTCCGCCTGGCCACTGTCCCACTCCGTCCACGTGCCATCGCGTGCGAGCCGGTGACGCAAACGCGTTTCGAAACGCGTCAGGAGCGTGCGGACCGCGCCGTCGGAAGGTGAAACCGCGCCGGGCGCCGCGCCGCGTGTCGCCTCGAAGACGGGTCATGAAGACGCATCGCGCTGATCTTACCGAGATCACCGCATCGGTCTCGGAATCGGCGGCCTCGGTGGGATTCCGTACGTTCTGCTCGGGTTTGGAAGATTCGGCTCGAGGTCTATGAACTGCATGGTGCAGTATACTGCTGGCCGCTGGGGCTGTATAAAAAGAGGAATCTCTAGCCTCTGCCGGGGCTTGAAAGCTTCCGCCAGGGCTGTAGCTTTTATGAGCTGCAAGATGCTGTACACTGACCATTCAGAAACCTATCCCAGGAACACACCTCTACTTTAGCAGGGCGTGTAGTCTGGATTTCTATAACCGCCACATGTCTCGATAACCTACGCGTGAGTATGCCACACCAGCAGAACAACAAGAGCTACATTAACATCGGTATCTTAACTTGCACCTAAGCAGCATTATTAGAGTGGCGAGGTTTGAAGAAGTAGGGAAGTAAAACTGGAATACGGCAGAAAATAGACGAGAAGATTTGAGTAGAATAAGTGTTAAGTTGAGCTGAGTTGAGATGAGACGAGGTTGGATTGGATCTGACCAGGTGAGGAAGGGAACAAGCCTCAGATGGTACCGATACCGCTAACGGTCCCCATCCCACATCCCCGGCGGTCTAACTATCAGACAGACAGGAGGTGGATCCCGTGTCCGAGCGCGTGCCTCTGTCGCGTCTTCGTGTCGTTTTTCTGCCGATACTGTCCACCACTGAGGAAGAAGAAGAGGAGAGAGCAGGCTAGCGACAGCGAAAGGGTGGGCAGAGCCACGGCCGCGCGGGGGCGGGGGCGGGGGCGGGGGCGGGGGCGGGCAGGGATCACGCGGGAGAGGATTGACACTAATCAGAGGATGGCAGTGGCCAAGGGTCCGCCCGGTGAACGGTGAACCAGTGTCATATTTGTCGTTTCATGACTGGTCCCGGAGAGTACACATCCATAGGTGGAGAGTAAAATGGTATTGTTAGGAAAACAAGATTATTATTATAAAGTACTTGGAAAGTAAAAAATCCTGAATCGTAACAGATAGTAAATTCATGCGAGAGAAATGAATTTCCAGAAGAAGAAAAAAACATACAGAGAGACAAATTCTTTTGACCAAAAAAGTCCAGGAAATGTCTGAAATCCCAAGGCTGCGGTGGCCCTCATGCTGTACCTGCACTGCGGCCTGTGTGTGTGTGAGTGTGCCTGTGACTAGGTCATGTCAGCAGTCCGGCCAGCGGCGACGGACGGCACACCAGCATCATATCTCTCGCACGCGTCCCACACACACATCCTCCCAGACAGCAGCCTTCGCTTCTGTGGGCGACCCGAGACAGCAGCCCGACGCGTCTGGGCTCAGCCATCGTACGTCGGCCAGATTTACAGCTCCCGTCACAGATGTCTCACTGGGCACGACGGCCCGAAAACAACGCGACCGCGGCAAAACAGGTCCGGTACGACGCGACGGCTGACTTACTCCGCCAGCGCTGGCACAGAAAGACGGCCTTCTCTCCCGAGTTCCCGACCCCAGCCCCTCAGAGCCGCTATAACCCCAAACACAGCCCCTAAGCCACCCCAGATCCACCCCTGAGATGCCTCCGAGCTGCCCCGTGCCAAGACTAAAACCAATACCCCCGTGTCACCCCGAACCCCTTGAGCCCAACCACCTGATTTCCCACCTGGCACCCACACTGAGCCACCCCGAGCGGCCAGTGGAGCTACAGAGCGCCGATATGGGAGAGGCGGGCGACAAACTGACTGGCATCTCTGTTTGGCCGACTGATTCGACCTGGCCACAGCGAAACTAGTCCCATTGTCAGCGATATAGCGTAGAAACTGCTGGTCATCGCTTGTCAGGTTATAGCTTTATCCCCAGAAGTTTATCGGGAAAAATATCACAATGGAGGGTTAATAGTCGGGGAAAATCCTCTTCAGCTGAGGGTATAGTCAAATCTGGCAAAAGTTGTCGGGGTTAGGCAAGCACGCAGTTGGTGGGAAAGTGACATCATGCAAAGGAAAACCCACACATGTCAATAACCGAAAACTGGGACATACGTGATTCTTTTTTCCACGACGGCTATGGCACCACCAGATGAATAGGAAATAGGACCCCCCTCCTGTGCCTCTGGTTGGCATTGCAGCATCCGTATCGCCTCTGTGCTGAGAGCGATGCTACTCGCACGGCTCGAGTGCTGATGGTTCGACTGCTGCCACTGCTGTCCCGTTCTCAGGCCAGACAGCCAGAAACGTACGTCAGACCAGCTGCAGCTCAGATCGCCACGCAGATAAGTTATCCGTAAGGCTTTAAAGGGTGTGTCGACAGTAAGTCCAAGGCAGCTTCCGTTCTGCTGGAATCGCACTGCGTACCTCGTGCAGCGCGCTGGTCAGATATGCACAAGTGTAACACGGGTCGCCTCTTACACCGCTGCCGCCGTCAGCTGGCCCAACTTAGGTCAAGGAAAGGACTCATCATTAGTCAAGGACTCATATTAGGCGATAGCCACCCATCTTCTGCAGTCCTAGTTATATCCCACTGTGGGGTAACACCACAGCCTGTGCAGTACCTATCCCTACCACTGACAGCCCTATCCACAACCGTCCCCGCTATGATGAAGCTCACTATGTGAACAACACGTTCACCAGCCCCTTTGCCGCCTTTTACAGAGGAACAAACTCGCTCCTCCTAACGAACTCCAGGGCGTGCCCATGACAGGTCCTGGCCATAGAGTCCAGTTAACCACGCTATAACCACAGCAGACGACCCTTACGCGCCTATGATGCATGACGTCCCATAGTCGCCTGTGACAGTGGCGGTATACGGCCCACCCGGTCCGGAGTCAAGACACTGTCCTGGGAGTGGGTCGGTAAGATTTACAGGCTATACGGAGAAGTCAGGTACTCCGCCGCCTTAGCACAGCTGCGGGGGAGGGGGTTGGGGATAGATAGGGGGTGGGGATGGAGAGGGGGATGGGGAGGAGAGGGGGAGAGGCGGGCGGACCCAAGCTTCAACTCCGCCGTTCGAGTCGCAGAGTCCTCTGTCCTGATGCCAGACTGGCGTTGCTCGATATTTTAGCACAGGAGGCCCAGGAGTGGACTATCAATTCAGCAGTAAGTGGGGGCCCTCGTGCTGTCGACAGATTTGGATCAGCATACTGCATGACCCTGAGCTCCTCTTCCTCTGAATATCTCCCTGAGTACGATACACTGCGATCCATCACGACAGACATTGGTCTTTTGAGAACCCTCTACTCTTTGTTTGTTGATTGAGTTAAGGGCGCGCCGGCACCTTGACTCCATCACACGGATGGTACTTTGAAGTACCATCCGTGTGCTTTATACACCAATGTCTGACAATGATGTCGTATAGTTATGTCAGCAGCCCACTATCTGGAGTTAACACCAGTGGCACCTGCATTTCGGCGCCCGCCCCCCCCCCCTCCACCACGCGCCTCGCGCCGTCCCCGGGTCGTGTCGCGGTGATGTAGATGATGTCAGAAAGGTGTCCCTCCCTGTGGTAACCGCAGTGATGACGTTTCCCCGAACCGACGCCGTCATCATCGCGCACTCACCCGTGTAAGTAAGCAAAACAAACGGAAAGCCGGTGGTAGGCTACACGAAGGTGGATCGATATTTCTACGAAGCTGACAAGTGTAATCTAAAACAGCTCAAGTCTAATTGCAATTTGTGAGATATCTATCGAAAAATACTACGACTAAAAATTAAGTTTTATGTCTGAAAACAGACGCCACACTTTCAACTTTATGCAAACCATGCATGCAAGTATGGGCTTATCGATTCTTATTTGATAAACTAGCCGTCCGGGAGGTTTCAGCTCCTCGGTACAGAGCTTAAGATCAACATCAGCTGCATACAAAGAGCAGCGGCGGTGGCGGTTTTTCCCATAGCTGTGCGGTTCTCCCTTTGTGGAGAATATGAGTCAGCTGGCGTTGAGCTGTAAAAGCTGAAATGGGACACCATTGGCTGTTGCTCATACATAACACTGTAACACTGTATGAAAATGTGTGAGTGAGGTTGTGCGTCGATGTGTGAAGAGATGGGAAGAGATGTGAACTAGATGTAAATGGATGTGTGGGTGAAGATGACTTACACGGCAGGATGCCCTGGTCGACCAGCTGGTTCATCGGCCTCCTCGTCATCAGCTTCACCTTCAGAGCTGCCGAGAGCACAGACAGAGCGGTGTCACGAAACAGATCAACACAAGGAACAGACGGAGCAGTGTCACGAAACAGATCAACACGTCAAGTGGAGTTGTGCTGACCCCACATCGAACAGTGGAGCGGGCTCTGCTCCAGAAAAAAAGCAGGTCAACACAACTTATGACTTTAGGGTTCCCTTCGGTAGCATATCAACTTAAGAAACCTTCGGGAGTCAGCACAACACAAGGGTCGCACCCCATACAAACTCTTAAGTCAGAAACAAATTACAATGCAGGTAAACTAGCAACGCATCAGGTCCATCAAGAATAAAGCTCTCGATTATTACGAAAGGGTGCAAATGGACAAAGAGACACACTTTTTTCAAAATGGTGGACTCGCAGATCCAAAGAACAAACCGACCCCGTTGAAGTAACATTAGACTAACAGTTTTGGCCAATTGGTCGGGCCTAGAATATGCCTCTGCAGCCTAAACGATCTCGATAAGATCACACGGGCGGCTCAAGGAAAGCGTCGGTTTATCCTAGAGTGCCGGCCTTGACTACGGTGACTCTTCCAATTTAAGTATTACGGATGGATTCATGCATACGATCACCCGAGTCAGAGTAACTATCTCATAGGGCGTCCATAGAGTAATACCCCTTTCCGCGTCTCTGACAGATGATTTTATCTCGCGGCACGAGGACAGCAGCAGGTCAGAGTATGTTGCTATGGATCGCGTACTAACCATGATCAGCACAAATAAGCAAATGATTATACGAAACACTGGATCCGAATGGTAGTGAACTAAGTAGTAGCTTGTTTTCGCGGGAGATGAAAGCACATCTGAGACCGCAATGCGCATGTCCCAGATTAAAGAATCAAAGGCGGCAACTGAGACTGTCAAAGCCTATCAAGTCCACATACTATTTTTGTTGAGTGGGCTGTGACCGAGGAAACAGTCTAACCATGGTTTGTCCAGAGGGCCAGAGAACAATATGTCTTCCAGGGACACACGCCAAAAAGTAATAACAGCGCCAGCAAAATTCTAGAGTCCGAGCCCACCTAAACTGAGATAAATGCGGAGACTGTATCTCCCCACTCAGAGAGGGATCATCGCCACTATTGTGTTTGTTTAATATGGGGCCAGCGGGGTTGGGCGCAAACAGTCTCAGGTGCGACTCTACGCGTCGTCGCGATACTCAGAGCGGTGGCCCAAATGCCCCAGAGTTAGGGCCCTCCATATTAAGTCAGGCTAACTTAATAAGACATCGCATACTTAAATTAAACGACGAGTTAACATAGTTCAGCTATCTTGGATGATGAGTCTCCGATAACTGGGTCGCGGCACTAACCCTGCGTTTGCTTAGTGCAAGAAACATAATCACAAGCCCCGCCGGGCGCCAACCTAGACGCTCCATGGCGATCATACAGCAACAGTGTTATTCCGGGCGCCGTGCCTGCAGCGTGCGAATCGAGGGGTAGAGTGAGTTGGACCTTCGGAACAAATCAATCGCGGGGACTTTCATCAAGCAGGGTTTTCTATACGAGAACGAACGCCAATAATCATAGACGAAGGACGCAGCAGCCATATAACTAAAGAGCGCCATGCCGTCACAATAGGTAAGTGAGTTTTTAGCGGGTTATGCCACTTCACGTTGAAACGTGGCGAAGAAAGACAGTCAGCAGAGGAGGAGAGACTGGCAACGTCCCACATTGTAATCGTTGCTCTCCAACTGTATTTTTACACCGTTAGCAGGGGCGGCAGTGGGCGTGCGGCATTATCATAATACAAAAAGAAAGAAGGAGTCAAGAGAAATGATGAACCATCGCAGCAGCTTGGTTTACCCTGCTCCACACCTATGTCTCTCGGCCCCTATTTAACCGTGCACACTCCTGGACGTTGGCCGTCCTTGCGATGGCTCAGCTGAGAGGGGTGGGGACGAATAACTCACCTGACATGACAGTCCCACAACATGTACTACGGTTTTCCACCCTTTCCGGGTACAACGAGATCACGCAGCGGCCGGCCGATCCGTCTGCATACAAACACCACCCACCCACACCGATCCACCTTCCATTCAGCCAACGACCCAATGAGCCGCCGAGCAGCCCCGCTCGTACCCTAAAAAATACTCCAGAATCGCCTCTAACACCACACAGGCGGCCGGCGGCCCCTCGCGACCGTCAAAAACACCCGAATCCGTCGACGGTGGAAAAGCAGGCGCCCGGCGCGCGCGAAGCATCTAGGGTTATGCACATACGAAAGCACGCTGGCATGGTACGCGAACCACGGTGGCAAACAAAGCGACGTGCCATTACGAGTGAACTAAGCGACACCGGAGCGAACCAAGGGGCCACTCCGGTGGGAGGCGGGACACTGCGAGGCCGACCAATACACACCCTTCTGCGCTGATCTGTATCTCCCCAGCGTCTGGTGTTTGTAGTAACACCATGCGAAATCATTGGATGATATTATGGGCCCGTCTGGTGATTTATGCCCTCATCTGGCGGCTTTTGAGCCAGACTGACTCGGTGCCGTCTCGGGCCCAGGTGTGCTGGGGAGCGGCGGTTGGCTGGGTGGTGTAGGGAGTTCGATGGGGAGTGACGGCGGCGGGGTGCCTCAGCTGCTACACGCCGCGGCGGCCATGTAGGGAGCACATTAGCCGGGGTACATCAGGGTAGCGCCGCGATACGTCAGACTACCCGCCGAGCTATCGTAGCCACCACCGCTGCCACCACCGGATGGCGAGGTTCTGAGCATCAATACGTCAGGGCAAGTACTCTCATTGTGACTTTCTGAATCCCATACAAACATTTGGATTTTAATAAGGAACGCGTATTTAACAGAGTAGAGCTCAAATACTCTTTTAGAGTCGATTGGTTGCATGGCATGGCGAGCGTCACCGTAGGAAATTCGAAAAAGTGACGTGTCTTGCCCTAAAAAGCACTCGTTTGTTTAAATACGCAATCTGATTTGATGATTTTCCAGGACACCCTGGCTTTGCTGCCGCTCTGTATTTCTGACTTCCCGAGCTATCTGCGACCAGAACTGCTCCTGGAACTTCCCAAACTTCTCAGAGTTCTCAGTAACCCACAGAACCCTCTGTACCAGTCGAGTAAAAGGTTGAATTAACGGACTTGACTGATCTCTGTCGCACGGTCAGCACGCTGGGTCTCGTTAACGACTTAACGAGAGGAGGGGTTAACGACTTAACGAGGGTTCACCGACGACCCTTTAACTGAGTTCCAGGCTTGGTACACAAACCAGGTACATTCTTGACCACAGAACATGCGTAGTTAACGCACCAAACGCGCATCTCGTGTAAGTACGAGACAGTGAAGAACCTCAATGTCCATCAAGACGCGACGGGTGAACAGCGTGACGGAGTATAAACCGCACCAACGACCCATCCTCTCACAATTCTCCCCTACACCCCTGTCCTCCTGCATCCCACCCCTGACCACCAGCCGATGCCAGGAGTGGGCGGCGGCAGGGTCGGGCGGCATGGGCTGGCGGCAGAGTTAGCCATGCCAACACAAACAGACGTCCAGCCAGCCAGCCGGCCGGCCAGCCAGCCAGCCGGACAGACAGACACACATACAGACAGACAGACGGACAGATAGACAGACGGGAAGGGACGGCTGCCGGCAGCCCCTGACCCGGGAACAGACAGACAGACAGTACGGCTGCCGAGAACTATAGCCGCGGCCCACAGCCTAGCCGACCGAGGCAAAACACATTGTTAGCAAAGGAGGTACGTCCAGGAACGTTAGATAACACGCCTGGCGGGCTTTATCATCTTAATGATCAAGTTCGCATGGACTGTGGCTTCACGCTTCATCGAACCCTTTCTCCTCACGATATTAATCCAACGGCATGAAGTCCACACTGTTGAAATTCGGAGGGTTCTTTTTGGCCCCTTCCACTTCTGACTGTGAATAATCAGGCAACCGAACCGTAACTCGACATAAACAACACCGAACTGTAAAACCGACATCAACACCCGAACTCACTTCGAATCTAACAAACTGATCAATTACCAGACCCCGGAACTAACGCCTAAACGAGCCCTGCCGACAGTGTTACATTCCTCAAGGAGGAGCACAGACACTCCCACCTAGACCTAACACAGCAATGTTGATCATGCATGTTAACTCCACCAGCCGATGCAGGCGGCCCGAAATCTGTCACATTTATCCCGCCATAAATAAGCGGTCCGCAGATGAGAGCAGCGAACAAACGACGTGCACCGGCAGTATCTCGCGGGAGAAAATACAAAAAAGAGAATGACGAGGGTCGAGGCAAAAGTCTAGACCTTAATTCAAATGCCGAGGGAAAAACACGTCCACAGGGTTGTGCTAGTGAACAAATAGAAGCATTCGCCCCATATTTTTTGAGCACAGCCTTGTCCGTTGCTGACTTCGTTGCACGACCACACACGTGACCGCAATGACACAGACACAGGTGACACATGACACAGACGCGTGACACGACACACGTGACACGACACAAGTGACACAGTCATACATGACGCAGGCGCGAGACACAAACACACGTGACACATGACACAGACGCGTGACACAACACCCCTAATAGCACATAACGCTGTCACAACGTCATGGCAACGTTGACAACGTCATGACAACCTTCATAAGACGTAATTACGTCGTGAAAACGTTGCTACGACATCTTGAAGAAATGTGTGCTACTAGAGACAGGTGACACAGGACACAAACCAGTGACACTGGTTGACACTGGTTGACACAGCGCTCGGTCTACTCACACTCCTTGTTGCGGTCCATCTGTTTGTGCAGCGGCGATTCGTCCACCTCTGCCTGGGGAGGCGAGAGGGGGATGATAGGGGGCGGAGAGCCCCCTCCCTCGGCCATCTCCAGCTGCTCAAAGTCGAAATTCTGGGCCATGGCCACCAGGCTGGGCACGGGCAAGGGAATGAGATCAGCTAGGGGACAAAGTCAGAGGATCAGGGAGCCCCCTCCTCGGTCATCCTCCAGCTGCTCTCAAAGTCGGAAAATTATGCCGGCACAGGGCGCACGGGAGGGACGGTGTCAAAAGGGGACAGTCAAGAATTGAATCAGAAGCAAACCTCCCTCGCCATCCAGCTGCTCCATAGTCGAAAATTCTGCCGGCATCAGGGCACGCGGGAGGGAGCGGTCACTAGGGGAAACAGTCTAGAGATCAGAGCCCCCTCCCTCGGCCATCTCCAGCTGCTCAAAGTCGAAATTCTGCCGGCACAGGGCACGAACAGGGACGGTCAGAGGGGACAGTCAGAGGATCAGAGCCCCCTCCCTCAGCCATCTCCAGCTGCTCAAAGTCGAAATTCTGCCGGCACAGGGCACGGGCAGGGACGGTCAGGGCGAGTATGTGAGTCCCTGCTAGGGTCGGAACTGTCATGGGAACAGAATAAGGACTACGGAGGGAACTAGTGGGAATCATACACGAAAGGAAATCGACCAATATGGTGGAATGGTGACGCTTACATTAACTTCTGCTTAGAGCGGGACACTATGATCTTGCGGAAAAATCCACTCCACAACAATATTTGGGATAGATCTGACTAAAACGTTTAAAATGGCCCGACAAATAAAAAATAGATGTGAAGCCAAAGCTATTGAATTTCCCACTGGGCAATCATTCATACAATACACATATGCAGCTATTAAAATGCTCTTGGCGTCTTGGCGAACACTCTGCGGTTACAAATGGTGGTATTTCAGCAATTCAGGTCTTAATTGATGTGATTTAGGTGGCAATTTAGCCGACAATTAATTTCCCAACCACGACACTCAAGGGAAATGAGCACCAGACTGTTGTAAATAAATATCACAGCCGCCATCTGGACACAAAACAAACACGCCGACACGACGTTTGCTAACCAGACAGAACATAGCCAGTTACGAAAGACAGACGCATATTTAGTATTTACCACACAAGACCACGCCGACTATCAACACGATTAGCATTGGATTGTCCCAGCGCGAGCATCACTGATGCGGCTCTCCCAACACCGCCGCGTCCATCTCCGCCTCCCGGCCGCTTTGTTGGCCAGCAGAAAAGCGACACCCCTCTCAGACGCTTTTTTCCGACCGCGGTCGATTCAAAAACGCCATCCGGACACGTGCTCGCCCCATCATCACCATAATCCCCGCCAACGACGCGGCGCCTCGAGATTTCCATCCGCGAGGTGGATGTGTGAGGCGGCTGACGCGGCAGATGCGCCAGATATACCACCCACACGCCGCCGCTCGCCGCCGATAGGCTGACGGCTGTGAGGACAGCCCCACAGATCAGCAGCCGGGGAAAAACAGGGCTGGCTGGTGACCGGGAACGGCGGGGTGAGATGGTCCCAATGACCGCACTGACTGGACCGCTCTGGTGTCGAGAATCTTCCGGACGGGAACTCCTGGCTAATCCTTATTGATCGATTAGGAAATGTCTATTTCCGATGGAAAGATCGACTGTAGGTATTATCCTTTCGGTTCACACCCTTTATCATTTTACTTTATAACCTTGTCATTTCCATCCAGGGATGCAGGAACGCTACGAAAAATGGGTGGGTAGAGTGGGGAGTGCAATTTCTGATCGGTCTTGAGAGAAACCCAGCTTCCTTCCTATGCGATATATGTTCTTCTCGTCTTATTTTGGTGATTTGGGTTCTTCTGGTCTTAAGCAAACCTTTTGCCATCAATCATTTTATCACCAAGCAGCATTAACTATTGTAGCAAAAAAATGACGAAAACTCACGCTTTTTTTCTTTCTTTTTTTCTTAACAAATTTAGTCCGAATGCTTTTCCGGGGTCAGAACCCGCGCTAAGCAGAGCTTGTTGCGCTGGTCCTGACCTCACCACCCGATCGTGCAATTCCGTGTTGCCGCCGGTCAGAATTTAGAGACGAAAGCTTGTACGTGCCCGACATACCTTGGACACGGTCCGCCCCGCTCGCTGACGTCACCTGGCCCCTTTGAGTGCGACTGCTGCCACCGGCCGCAGGCCATCCCAGTCAGGAGCAAATAGCGAGCGCCGAAGCGACTCGAACCAGGCTGCCACTACTGAGATAGGTCAGAAGACCAGCGCTCTCCCACTGAGCTACAGGGGCGGACATGATCCCCTCTGATCGATCCTACGCTTATGCTGGTATCCCTTCTAATCTGTATCAATTATATAAAGCCGGTGCGTCGAAATATAACTTACATCCTCCTTAGGTATGCTTATTAGTTTGTTAACAGTTTCAGGGTTAAGCTTCCGCATGCGTTTCCAGCGTGAATTTTCACTACGCCTCAGCATATAGGTATTGCAAGAGCCTTTCCATCTATTTAAGTCCTAATTCTTCCATCTTTAACGTCCCAAAGCGGGACGAATCACCACAGCCGAACCAACAAACCACCCACTCCAAACGGCAAAGGTCAGAACAGCACGAGGCTATGTTCGGGGCAGCGGGCCGAACGGATTTATACCGGCCGGTGATTGGCTGACGAGCGTGGTGACGTCATTGAGGGCCGGCTGCCAGCAGACCGAGCTCCGAGTCCACATAGTCAGCATTCCCCGGCTGGAGAGTCAGCGCCGCCAGCGACTCAGTGCCAGCGAGTCAGTGCCAAATGCAGCCGCCGCCAGAGACTCAGGGCTAACAAGCTCGGAGGCTGCGCCACACAGCCGACACCTGGGCATGCCCGAGTCATTAGAGTCAACAGCGTAAGGGTTATGTCACGCTGGCAGCGGCGGAGCGTTCCGGAGTCAGAGTCAACACAGGGGATTGTAGCACGGTGGCAGGTGCTGCCATCTGGGTACGGTTTAGAGAGTCGCCGGCGCAGCAACAGAGTCAGAGTGACGTCATACATTCACAGCAGCGAGTCAGCCGAGTCAAGCATGACGTCACGGTATGACTGCTGCCAGCCGTGCCGAGTCTGACGACGGCAACTCGCATAAAACGTGACGTCACACACATGGGCAGCACAAACTTTACTCTACATATGACATACATGGAGGTAAAAACTCGACCATGCCCCTAACCACAGCACGACTGCGCCAGTACCTGACGAGGGCAGACATGCCACGAAGACGGATGCCAGGACGGGCGAGGATGAGAGGATCACTTCTCAAGGCGTCACCAAGGATCACCAGCCGTCACCAGCCGCCACCAGCCGCCACCAGCCGTCACCAGCCGTCACCAGCCGTCACTAGCCGTCACCAGGTGCCACCAGTCTTCATCCGACCGCCGTCTTCTAGCGCCGCCTTCGTCGGGAAGATCCCCTCGTCCCGACGTGAGGCCAAATCCACTTAACTTCGCGATAAACAAACAAACAGGAGCACTGATGACGGACAGCGGCACTGAGGAGGAGATGAAAGAGGCGCGCACAGACACACGCTCGCTGGTATGGATGTAGGGATGGCGGGGATTTGAGTGGTGACGGCTAAGGGCCACAAGACCGATGTTGATGTAAATATTGAGACAGTGGAGCACCAAACAATCCACTGAGATGGCAATCGAGGAGTTATAAGAACGAGATTGAACGAACTATTGACGAGGTTGGTGGAGCACACTTTGACAAGCAAAGACAATTACCGAAGTTGACGATAAAAACAGTTAAATACTACTGCACGTTGATACAAAACCTGGTCAGAATACGATTATCACAATCATTAGCAGCGTGCCACACAGGAGTTTCGACAGACAAATAAAGTTTCTGATTTACGACTTCGTTTACACTCCTCCCAAAGCCATGCCGACTGAAGAAGCAGAACCACAAGCAGGGGAACATTTTTCACCAGAACCATTGACGACACTACACGCACGGTCAAGAAAACAGTTCTAGAGACAAGGATATGGAACAAGGTTGACTTCCACTCCGGGCAGAGTGGCGGAGCGGCTCTACCACTTTGGGTGCAGCACCAGATCTATTCTACTCACCCTAAACCACTCCGGGTAGAGTGACGAGATGGTGAGCAACAGGTCGGGGTCGAGCTGCACGCCCCAGTACCAGGAACTCGCGGCTCATACTCACCCTAAACCCACTCCGGTTAGAGTGACGAAGCGTAGCAAACAGATCTGGGTCGACTGGCACGGCCCCAGTACCAGAACTCGCGTTGTTGCTGATGATCCTCAGTTCCAGACTCTGAAAACGACGCAGAGAAACGGCGTAGCGGTGTTTAGCATGCGAGTGTCGATGACGTGGCGACACAAGGGGTTTCGCGGTTCGATTCTCATTGACGGCCACTTTTCTTCACTTTTGAACTCTTGCACAGGCCAGTTATATGTAGCTATGAATTAGGATCAACCCCTGAACGGAACAGCTGCCAGTAAACAAATGCACCATTGAACCAACACCGAACCATCATTTAGACATCAACCAACTCAAAATCTCTTGTGCAAACCAAAGCGCTGCACCAACCGGTAGTAAGTGCACCTTTACCGTCCCGCACATTCCCACCGGTTACGCGGCACGCGCCACAATGATGCCGGAACGCAGTTCAGCGAGGCCGAGCAACATCCACCTCTCTTATCGAGTGAAGCCGGTTAGGATAGTATAGGTACGGGTCAGGCACGTGAGTTGACAGAGTCAATCAAACAAACGAAGCACCAAGCCGTTTCAGTAATAGCCGCATTCCTGGGTCTACGACTTTCACCCCAAGAAGGCGGAATTCCATAGGGCCCAAGGGGGAAGTCAGAGCAAGCGAATCGGGCTCACGTCCCTCACCATATCAGACTAATGGCAGAGCTCGGACAGGAATAGATTGTCACTCACAATCCTATCTGAGCGAAAAAACGCATACACCTTTATATATATATGATAAAAGAAGATTAACAGATACAAATGGAGTACATGTTCTATATTTCAGTTAGTTCATTTTCTGGTTCGACATAGATGTAAGCAGTGAATCTACTAGCAGTTATTTGACACTTGCTCTGTAGTGAGCGAGAAGCCTAAAATCAGTTTTTGAGCCCAAGCTCCTCTCATTATACAAGTCCAATAGAGATGAACTCCTGAGCACCACACTGGCAGCGTTGGACCTGCCCTCTGTCTGGTATATTCCCGCATACACCATTTCAGGAACATAGTCCCAAACCAATGTTTTTCATCCGGAATCGCGGCCAGAGCCGCCGCCCAGGCTGGCTGAAGCGGAGAGGACGCACAATCTAACAGCGCCCTCCTCCCTATAACAATCACCTAGCAATCCTGGCTTTTCCACTCCGTCATGGCTGCGGCACCATCCACGAGGGCACACCGCCAAATTAGGGAGACTCCCGGACAACAGACGCCGGACATCAGTTTCACGACACTGAGTGCAAGACTAGCAACAATATGAGTTAAAATAATGAGCAAGTATAGAAAGAAAGCGAGCGCGGCTACCACAACAACACTAACAAACCAAGCGAGCTTGCAGAAATCAAGTATCTTTTTCTCTGTTTCTTTTAATGATCATTTTATTTGTAGCTCTTCGTCTATCTGGAGTGGCAACGATAGCGGCCCGATCGTACTATTTAGCTACGAGCGGAATAACGCTGAATAATTTTTTCGTCAGGACTGATGGAGTTAAGGATGATCTGCTAAGTCTTCTGAGTCGTAGGGTTTACGCGGGCCGGCGCTAAGGGCTCATATGTCACGGTTTCCGCACCTAACAGTCGGCTGACTTCATCCACTGCGCTCAGAGCAATCATTGCGGTACGCAGCACATCTACTTATCCTCCCACCGCAAGACTGAGCACGAGTCCCATCACGCCCCCACTATGTTGCCACCAACCCGTTCTGAGACACACACCGTGTCAACGTTTCGCGGCGCTACACTACCCCTTCCCCTACCCTCGAGTCGTCAGCTACCGCCAACCTATGCGCGGTTCTAGGTGCATAGTATGAGCGCGGATACGGGCTGCTGCGACCAGCTGGCCACTGCCAGGACTGACTCAACTTTAGTCCTGAAGAGCAGGACAGTCATTTATGAATATCTGCCACAAGACACAAGGCAGTGACATGCTGCTGCCGGCATTTCGCGATCGTCATCACTGCAGTACGCTTACAGTTATCTTTGCCAAGAACCGTAGCATTAATGACCCAAGCTTAGCCGACAACCTTTCCTGCATACGATCCTGTGATAGCTAGATTACTAGACCAACATTATAGCATTTCTATTGCTCGTCTCTCCGCTGAACTGAGCTGGACGCAAGTGAGTCACACTCCGTGACTGATTCTTCTCAAGTTGGATATCCAAGAACCTGTGCGACGTTTGATGTGCTAGTCCTACCACCACAGCATCAATGATCAGTCTGGAAAATCTACAACTGTATTATGCTCAATGTTCTTGCGAGATTTAACATTTCGCATTTATAGATATCACTAGACGGAACCAGTACTCTGATATCTGAATTGGGAATGCCACCGGACAACTTTAATTACATCTTATCTGCTTACATCACCGATCTGTCTTCCCATATGTCCGCTGCGCTGTACACATCACACCATGCACTACTTTCTCACTGACACATGCCGAGTCGATTGATTTTGAGGAGCCGAACACCTGCGGTACTTATATCACATTACCACACTACCTACCCACAGTTTCGCGAGCCGCGCATGACGCCCTTTTATCACAGATAACAAGTTCACATCACTCGATCCACGCGCTGGCATATAGTGCTAGAACGCTGGCTCAAGTGCTCTTCGACACCTGCTTCACGCCTAAGTAATATGCATCGTGTACTAAAAGTCTAAGCCCTACTGAATAGTGGTATTGCCGTCAGTCTGCTGCTTCAGTAAGTGAGTCAGTGATTAGAGTTTCGTTCCTGCTACATCGACTTGCGTGTGAACTAATCAATAGATTACGCGAACAACATTCGTGGAGTAGGTAAAACCGGTGCCGCGTCACAGGGAATCCCTGACCGCTGAAGGTGTCCGGGTTACGCGCAACAGCTGGCTGACTTCCCAGGCTGTGGTCGGATAGCTGCTTACTGGGCGTCGGGGGTTCCAGCCGCTGCAACGGCTTGGCCAGCGCGCTGGGATGGAGCCGTAACGCAGCCGTCAGAGGAACGATACCAACAAATAGCTACTGATCATGAAGCGAAGTACTGTTAAATTTTGACAAAACACAAATCAGGCGATCATATTGCATCGACGCGTCTATGCGCAAATAACTTATCAATGGAATCACGGATGAAGGATAGAGTAGAGCCGCCACACTGCTTCTCCCACCAATCCCATCATCAGTCAAGCCTCCCAGACCTCCAGCGGCCCTGACAACCATGAGCGGCGGACATCCCCGCCCCACTCTACACATCTGCCAAACATCAACAAACCTACAGACAGCCAGCCGGCCATGCCGTGCCTGTCCGGACCACCGGGGAGTCGCCTCAAACACCGCACCCATCACAGAGAGCGGCTGTCCTCAGCCAGTCCTCAGCCAGTCCGCCCGGCTCCGCCCCGCCACCGGGCCAGCCATGGAACTTGGACGAGACACCGCAGCGGAAAGCCAGAGTATCCGGCGACTAGGGCTCACGTAAACCAGTGGCGGTGCTTCAAAGGGAGAAAGTATAATCCCGACAAAGTATCTCTTCGTTATATATAATATAGTGTATTATGCCAGCATAAAGACCGTATGTTTTGTAGTATGTATACTAGTATAGTGTACATATAATGTCATAGTATATTTTAAGTCTCAGCCAGCATCATAAGCCCAGCTTAGACGGGACCGGCGGCAATCAGACACCCATCTGATATCGTGATGGCATCAATTGTGTGCCGCAACCCCCTCCTGTGAGTAAGATGGAGTGCAACTCATTCAGTGTCATCCATCTCGGTTCCGTTCGGTTCCGACAAGGCAGCACCAACAGCGGCGGATTCAGAACGGAGTTGGGGGGGGGGAATTAAAGAAGTCTCACACAAATATGCAAACTTATCGGATTTCGCTTGCTTATGCATTGGTAGCTGATTTAAAGCAAACCTTCCTTTGTAAAAATTGCTTAAATTTCCTTCTGCATCATGAAATGTCATTTTTGCCGATTTCGGACGTTTTTTTTCTTGGGGGGACATTTTTTCGGACGTTTTTTTCTCGAAATTGCCCATTTTGCCCAGCCGTAGATCCACCACTGAGCAGCAGCAAATAATGCACTAGCACCAGCAACACCAGTGCTTCCACAACCACCGGCTTACACGCTATACACAAACACAGCACGCACTACATACACGACACGCTTTCACCATCGACACAATCCCCTCACAACCGCACAGCAAGGAGGACCAGCCGCCGAGAAGACGACCCCCACCGCGGCGGTCACTCATCACTATCAGCACCTGTCCTCTGATCTTAGCCGACACTTAAACCCTCACTAAGTGCACCACCGGCCACTCTGCTCATCACGCACACACGCGCCGACGGAGGGGGGGTTCAGCGAGAGAGTGGGCGGAGGATGGTCGTCGTGATGATGCGGATCAAGCGGTGGGGGTCGACAGACTGGTCTGAGGGGGGGGGGTCGGCGGGGGATCAGTGAAGGGTCAACGAAGGGTCGGTGGGTCCGCGGGAGAGGGGGGGGGGGCTGCAAGTGCAGACTAGAGGGAACGGGTTCTTGTGACTACCTAGTCAGCTTCTCTAACCAGCTCCTGCCCAACTCCTCAGCTCAATCATCTATAGCTCCAGTCGCCAGCCAGATGAGCTGAGGGAGGAGTCGGGTAGAGGTAGAGCTAATCGTCTCAGCGCGTTTCGACATAGCTGCGGCGGCTGTGCGGGTTTTGCCCGGCTTAGCAGTCACTCAAGTCATTAACGCGCCTTGTGGTGAGGAACGGCATAGGGAATGGGTTTGCCAGGGTTAAACGCCGACCGTCCGACGTCAAGTCGTTTTACTACAATGCCACCATGGCTTTACACAGCTGGCGATATTACCTCGGAAAGGTATAACTTATAAGTTTGTTGTTTGCTTATTAGAGTTTTAGAGTTAACGGGCGCGACAATTACTGTATGGTCATTCGCAAAGAGGCACATTCATTTTACAATAATAACATGTATGGTTAGATTACGCGGCTTAAAAGGGTTAACAGTTGGGTGTAACACCAACGCGTAGGTTAAATTGAATTGCCAACAGTAATGCCAAAAATGACCACCTTCAAGGGAATCGAACCCACGACCCCAGTGATATAAGTGCAGCAGCACTTCTGCATTGCTACATCGCCACCCCCTCTCAGTAGCTGCCGCATCATCGTACTGAGTGCGGCAGTATTTCTGCACCTGTATTCCCCCACTCACTCCCTTTATATCCAGCGCACTCCCTTTATCCCCAGTTCACTCCCTTTAGTCCCGAATCACTCTCTCCATCCCCCACTCACTCTCTCTATCCGCTCCACCGCAGAGGTCAGCCGGTGGAAGCGCCATAGTGTCTCTGTGTGGGCGACTGTCCAGACTCCAGCCCAGTCCAGACAGACTCCAGTCTCACGCGGTCCTCAGCCAGTGTCAGACAGTGTCTGCGTGTGGGCGCCTGTCCAGACCAGTCCAGTCCAGACAGACTCCAGTCTCACGCGGTCCCCAGCCAGTGTTAGACAGTGTCTGTGTGTGGGCGCCTGTCCAGGCACGTAGCCAGATTTGCTCAGGAGGGGGCACGTCGGAAAAAAATCACATTTTGCCTCCAAAATTTCATTCTATCTAGTGTAAATCACATTTTGCTTCCTCAAGCCAATGGTTGCTGACGGGTGGGGGGTTAGGGCGTACTTAGGTTATGTTAGGGATCCTTTAGGGTAGTTGGGTCGGGTTTTCACAGGAGAAATCTCATTTCTATCTATAACGTGTGTGTGGTTTGGTGGAATATTTATTTCCGTCCAGGGCTCATTGGATTGGGCCCCCGTGCCCCCCCCCCCTCCTTTGCTACGTCCCTTGCGGCCTGTCCAGACAACCCAGTTGTCTCACGCGAGGTCCCCAGCCATGTTTAGACAGATGTCTGTGTGTGGGCGCCTTGTTCCAGGAACAAACCATTGGTCTCACGCGGGTCCCCAGCCAGTGTTAGACAGTGTCTGTGTGTGGGCGCCTGTCCAGACAAACCATGGTCTCACGCGGTCCAGCCTCCCACGCAGAGTCAGCGTCCGGCCCCGCTGGCCGCTGACCGTTTTTGTCACCCCTCGACTGTCGCTGTCGCCTCGCCTTTTTATCCGCCCCACTCTCCGAACACTGACCGGCGCGGGCCGGTCGGCATGGCTGGCTCAGCCTCCGACACACACGTACACGCACATAGGCACATAGCAACCGACTGCCTCACCACACACAACACACAGCATCCAGCTGCCGCGCACACAACACACAGCACCCACTGCCTCACACACAACACACAGCACCCAGCTGCCTCACACACAACACACAGCACCCACTGCCTCACACACAACACACAGCACCCAGCTGCATCACACACAACACACTTCACCCAGCTGCCTCACACACAACACACAGCACCCAGCTGCCTCACACACAACACACTTCACCCAGCTGCCTCACACACAACACGGAGCACCCAGCTGCCTCACACACAACACACAGCACCCCACCGCCTCACACACAACACAAGTCAACCAGCTGTTTCACTACAACACACTTCACCCAGCTGCCTCACACACCACACACTTCACCCAGCTGCCTCACACACCACACACTTCACCCAGCTGCCTCACACACAACACACTTCACCCAGCTGCCTCACACAGAACACACTTCATCCAGCTGCCTCACACACAACACTTCACCCAGCTGCCTCACACACAACACACAGCACCCAGCTGCCTCACACACAACACACAGCACCCAGCTGCCTCACACACAACACAAGTCAACCAGCTGTTTCACTACAACATAGCACGATCTGCATTTCACCGCCAGATACCTCTGACCGTCCTGTGCTGATAAGCGCTGCAGTCTATACGAGTTATATCGAACGACGCGTATCACACTGTCACGGAAGTAAGCGATAAAAAACTCGGTGCAGAGCATTAAATTGTCCCAGCCCACGGGCAGGAATCACGGAAGCTTGAATTACACTATCACGGAAGCACGTCATCACTGGCCGTGATAACTTACGACGAGAAGTCAGCACAACCGCACCGAGGCCCATGCGGCAGATCCTTACTAAAAGTCCGTGCATTTAACATAGAATATGAGTCATCTGTCATAGAATATGTCTCATTTAACATAGCATATGTATTAAAATATGTGTCTAAAAGCGTCTCTAACCGCGGAGGTGTGATTTCCACACCCATTTGCATCCTCGGTGCCATCACACCAAACGCGTCTGTCTCGCCATCCTCGCGTCTCCGCCATGATTATCCTCCATCATCTCCGTCATCTTCCGTCCGCAGTCAGTATCGTCACTTCCATCTGGGCGTCATTAGTTATTAGTTATGAAGACGGACGGCGGACGTCAGCCGCCGCTGAACCTGCGACCTTCGAGTCGGCGGCGATTGTTCCACTAACCGCGCCATCAGTGATCGATTCTCTACAACAATGACGCATTAGTTACGGCTGAGAGCGGCACAGAGAGGCGCCACGCCCCTGCGACTCTGAAGACACGGCGGCGGACACACGGCCGATACAAACACGAGGTGGTATATACCCGGGGCGGAATATACACACGGTGGAATATACAGTATACACGAGGTGGACTGTGGAGTATACATGGAATACCCATTTGACCAGCGAATCATAGCGTGTCAACTTTAGACCCAGGTGATGCAAGTTGGCGTTCCGTAGTTGCCACTGGATAGAGTTCCGTGTTGGTAGATGGCTTCCGGCACAGGGAGTACATTAAGCTGATGAGGTGGGAGGTACCGGGGGTTTCCATGGATTAGCCACCGTTCAAGGGGTACGGTTGATCTAGAGAATTATGGGCGGACTCGAACTGACGCCCAGTTGGCGCACCTCAGTGTCTATCATCACTTTCGACTACTAAGCTAATTCTTAGGGGCAGGTGGCAAGATGATTGAATCCGTAGGCCCGCAACTTTATAAAAATTAAGGTTATCTATCATGCCACCTCAGGGACTATTCCATGCTAAGATATACCGAGGTTTTGATCACCCACGTGGCACGTACTAACTAACGTTTGAGTAGGTAACTGCTTATATTTCCTCAGTAACTGATCAATAAGAGTAACTGATCAAGAAAGTATTTCTCTAGTTAACACAGCGACTGTGCAAGTGTATCTCTCCTTTCCTCTCCTCTCCGCTCTCCTCTCCGCTCCTCTCTCCTCTCTCTCCTCTCCTCTTCTCTTCTCTCTTCTCTCTTCTCTCTTCTCTCTTCTCTCTTCTCTCTTCTCTCTTCTCTCTTCTCTCTTTCTCTTTCTCCTCTCCTCTCCTCTGCCTCTCCTCTCTCTCTCTCCTCTTCCTCTTCCTCTCCTCTCCTCTCTCTCCTCCCTCTCCTCTCCTCGCCTCTCCTTCCTCTCGCTCCCTTCCTCTTCCTCTCCTCTCCTTCTCTTCTCCTCTCCTCGCCTCCCCAGACCTCCTGACGGCCCGCCACCCGCAGTGCGCTGCCATTGTGAAACGCGACAAACCTGGCGCGCGCGTCGCGCCGATACCATCTCGATGCACCGCGGCGGTCGTGGCGGCGCGATGCGACCTCGTCCGTTCCTTCTGGCGGGTCAGACGGGCCACCCGGGGGGCAGACGGGTCTCGCTCGGGACTCACCCAACAGCGTGAGACTTCTCCGGCGCACAGGGCGGAGTCTCTCGCACGTCGAGCAGACGAGCCTTTGTGCTTGGCTGGCTGAAATGAGCGATGGCGGTCCTATTCGGCTCATCTTTTGGCCATTAGAAAGGTCAGTAAATGGCCACACGTCCTTTTACGTACTGGGTGCCATGTATCAGATGAAGACACATGCTGTAGATAGATGAGCATAGCGCCGCAGAAATCGCATTAAACCACGACATATTCTAAGACGCACTACTCAGTACTCATAGAGTTTATGAACATGATACAAATCTGGTAACGATGAAGACTACGCCCCAGCGCTAGACGCAAAGCAGGTCTCTCTACACCTACCCTCTCCAGATCCACCCAGATACTCTCCAGATACGTCCTCCAATACTGTTCTATCCCCGTGTGCGGATCCCCACACCGTTCACCCATTCCACCGCCCACAGGAGAAGACCCAGCTCTACCAGCCACCAGCCTGCACCTTGCACCAGCCTCAAGCCGCAAGACCAACTCTCTCGCGTCCAGTGTAGACAGCAGCGGCATCTGCAGCCCCCTTCCATCGCTGTTCAACAACATCCGTCATCGCACCGCCTGTCGACGCCTTTGTCGACAGCGCGACAGCAGACTCGACAGCGTCGACAGCAGACAGCATCACACTGACCGACGACGATCGCTGGACCTGCCGACCGCCGTCCGCAGCCCGCCCGAGGCGCTCAGGGCGAGCGACAGCCCCGCCGGGCGGAGGGGGTGAAGGGAAGACGGACAGACAGGCAGAGAACAGCAACAGAGCAGCAGCAGGCAGGCAGACGGGCGACAGGGCGAGGGTAAGAGCGAACATCAGCTACGGTGCGCACTGCTGTCACACTGGTGCACACTGACGGTACATTTTACAACGGTACATGTTACACCGGTATATGCTGCCCGTCGAAGACTGACGACCACCGTGTGGTTCCGCGGCTGACTGAGCATGATAAGCGTGATAGACGTGATAGATAGAGGGATGGTGTTTGAGTGAGATGGCGGACACACTAGCCTTATCCCCCTGGCTCAAGAATGGGGGACACATCCTCCGTCTCCCCATGTGGCAGAGCCCCTGACGTTAATAAATGCATGCCTATTGCCTACACGCACGCACCGGGGCGGGCACGTTCAATGAGAGAGTCCGAAGTGCACTGGAGTCGGTGCCAACAGCTACACAGGGGTCGAGGAGCCAGCTGTCGAGAGCAAAGCGGCCACCACGTGGTATCAGCCTCCGGGCAAATCACCGCCATTCAGAGCGAAGCATGGCAAGGAGGATATGCAACAGAGTCGGATTTCGTTCACATAGAGGGATATACATTAACCTTAAATGAAATGAATGGGTAGTTATGCCGAAACGATCATGAGCTATAAATCTAAAATAAGCATATATTTCCACCCACCAACTGACTAATTCACGTAGAAAAAGCATTCAACTGAGCAACCATTCTTATGTATTAACTAGGAGCGAGGTGACTCGTCACCATCCCTCGCACAATGCCTAACCCTTGGCTAATCCAACCCCATATAGAGCCTAATCCCACTCTCCCTAAGCACGAATCGTAAGGCAGTCTCCTTGACCAGCTGAACATGGTCAATGAGGCACCAGTATACCACCCGCGGAAAGTCAGTCATCCTCATCTAATACTCCCCACTCTCTAACCGTGAGGCGGCCGCCTGGGTGGGGCATCCGTGAACGATCAAACGTAGACTATCAATCGGTGATAAAGCAGGCCGCAATCGACCGGACTATACCCGGGGTTAATCAACTGCAGTGACAGCCGGGCCGGGTCCAGACGGGGTCAGACGGGTCAGACGGGTCAAGGCAGGTCACGGAGCCTGCTGACTCTGCTGACCACACCTCGGGGTTAATCAACTGCAGATGACCGGTCAGACGGGTCGACGGGGTCAGACGGGGTCAGACGGGGTCAGACGGGCTCAGACACGGTGGTCAGACCGGGTTCCAGACGGGTTCAGCAACGGGGTCAGAACCGGGTTTCAGATCATGGGTTTCAAGACGGGGTCAGACGGGGTCAGACCGGGGTCTAGCCGGGGGTCAGACGTGTTTGGGGTCAGGGTCAGGTCACAGGGCTGCTGACTCTGTCTGAGCTACACCGGGGTATTATCACTGGGAGCAGTGCACGGCGCGAGATCGGGTGCAAGAAGGGGTCAACACGGGGTCAGAACGGGTCCAGGCTTCGTTCGCGGGTCATACCGGGTCAGGCGGGGTCAGACGGTCACTTGGTCTGCTGATGGCTGACCGCTTTTGATGTCCTGCCGGGGTTAATCTAACTGCAGTTGGCGGACGGGCCGAGAGCTCCCTGTGGATGTCAGGTGACGGGTGGCTCCGTAGGCCACCGGGTGGTGCTAGGACCGGTTCGAGCAGGTCACGTGCTGACAATGTCGCGTGATGCTGATTCTTCCGGTTAGACAGGAGTTGCGAACTTAGACTATTGACTGTTGGAGCTAAGTGGGTTAGGACACGGGGTCAGAGGCAGCGGATGGTCCAGCAACGGGGGGTGCGCATTAGCTTCACGTCAAACGGGAGGGGTCAGACGCGGTCAGAGCGAGGCCAGACCCGATGGGTCATGGCCGGGGTTCATGTAGCGTGGCAACGTCTTGCGTGGACGCTGGTGACGCACAGGAAGGCGTCAAGTTGGGCCGGGTTAATCAACCTGCAGTCGAACGGCCGACCGCGGGCTCACGAGGGGTCAGATCGGGGTCAGACGGGTCAGCGGTCTGTGACCTGCTGACCACACCCGGGGGTTAATCAACTGTCAGTGACCGGCCGGCGTCAGGAACGGGGTCGACGGGGTTCAGAGGCTCACGGTCTCTGACCTTGCTGGACACACCGGGGTTCAATCAACTGCAGTGACCGGGGTCAGACGGGGTCAGACGGGGTAGCAGGTCACGGCCTGCTCTGACCCCTTGGTTAGGACGCGTGACATGGAGACGGTACGGTACAGACAGGGGAGAATCGGGGCTGCGAAAAGCGAGGGAGCACACGGGTTTGGAGTGATAATAGGAAATGGGTAGCAGTGGTGTGGGGTGGTAATCGAACATCGGGTAGGATGTGTCAGAACCAGAATAGGGATCATTGGTAATGATTTTACCAGTCATGATCCTGGATTGCTACAGTATTTTGGAAACAGGAAAGTATGAAGTATTATATAATTTAAGATACAGCATTGGGTGGCCAGGTGGCTTCAATAATCTGCGCTTAGAACTAGAGCGGCAGCATCTAAAAAATTCTGACATTTTATATCACGTGACCCAACACATTTACCTGGAATACCTGGAATGTTCTAATGGCAACATTGAGCCACTCTATCGACCGCTTATGGAAAAACTTCCCGCAACGCATGCGTCAATACGGAAAAACTTCCCGCAGCGCATGCGTCGAAATGGAAAAACTTCCCTTAGACAAACGCTGATCCGGTTAGCATCAGCAACTCACTCAGCAACGGCGCACATCATGCATTCATGAGCAACACGCATGTTGAATGTCAATGGCCACCGAGCGGTCCACCGGACACGGGCACTCCACAGTCAGCACGCGCATGACTGGAGCCTTTTCCGCCTCACCGGACCGCAGCCCGCTTATGAAACCATTCTGCGTAGCGTTGCTGGACAATGCGCAAGACCGGATTCCCTTGGAACTTGCCGCCTATCCGTGCCTTCGTCGTCGTCGCCGCCGAGGTATCGCAGAGATCATACGCAGGTTCGCGTCATAGAGACTTGGATAGATCGTCCTGAGGTGGGGTTAATATGCAGGCACGTCACAGAATATAGGCAAGGACAGCGTCCACGATCGCCGTTCTGTTCTTGTCCGGTTGAGTGCGCTTAGCGTAAGATCCGGTGACGGGGTGTTTAACTTGTAGATGGGATTAATGGGATGTAACCCGGAGTTAATTCGCTGTAGCTTAACTGATATCGAGTGGTTCGTTGCTCAGCTTCTTGTGCAGCGCGTTTGTTGAAGGGATTTTTAGCCGATTAGGTTCGATAGCCTTCTCTTCCCAGCATAGCGTAGGCAGGTGGTTGGTACGGCAAGACAACACAAATCCGTTACTAACCTGACCCTGCCTGATGACCTTAGTCAGGTCACCGTCGCCAGCATCCCCGGGTGATTCTGCTCACATATCGCACCACATCACAGCACGTTCACGTCACGTACATCACGTCATCATCACATTCCCCTCTAAACCACTCCGTTGCTCACCACACCACCACAAGCACAAACACTCCCTCAGCCCTGCCTCAATACGAACCCACTGTCCACAAGCCACACCACACCACAATCCTACCAGTCCACCCAGCCAGACTCGACACCAACCCAGCCCACCGCGCCCCCAATGTCCCCTCAGACGGGGGATGTGCGTGTGATGCGCACGTGCGTGCAGCTGATGATAGGCGTCACCAAGGGCGGGCCGACCTCCGGTAGTAATTTGAACAGCGATCAAATGCCCTCGGTCAGCAGGTGGATGGATGCCAGACACAATAGGCAGGCTCACGAACATAGCCACGCCGGTTTTAAACTGATCACAAATTATGAAGAGAAAGCTCGGGAGCATGTGTTTACGGTAAATGGGATGCTTTTACTAAGTTTTTAAAGTTCTAGCTAAGCTAAGCTCACATACTCGTATGTGGAGAGGAGTAATACCATAAAGCAAATCGTGATAACTTATACATTTAGATAGCAATCACGAAACCTCAAATCGCAAATCAGGAAGACACAACTGATGCAGACAAGCTTTTGCGAAACACCACCGGAAATAACTCCAGAACACCAGCTGCGCATTCCCTATTGCCCTCTGGTATAACCCAGCTAGCCAGTCCTATGTAATGTAAACAACTATAGAAGTAAACTGTTAACACCGCGGTGTCAATCACTGCAATGAGCGCGTCGCGCAACGTGTCAAGCGTACTTGCGCAACAAAATGTATGCACAGTATAGGAACGGTGAAGGACGGTGAAGGACTTAGGATGAGTCATCCGTCGCCGGAATGGATAGTTGATTGATCAAAGACGCCGCGGGCGCCGCGCCGCCCGGCTACAAACCGCAAGGATACAGTCGACTCAGACGTGAGCCGCCGCTGCTGGTAGTAGTATGCGGGGGTGTTAGAGGGGCTCTCTGGAAAAGATGGGTCACATTTTCAGAAGCAGAAGGCGGTAAGGGAAGCGAGGAATGGTGCAGACACAGCAATAGGTGACAACGGTGGGCAGAAGAAGAACGAAAGAGAAGAATCAAGAAAGATGGGACAGTAGAGAATATGTTGACCAATGATTAGGAAATGAAATGGATTTTGCATTTGAGAAGTCCACAACTGCTGCGATTATCTGGCACTCAATATTGATTGGAAATGGGAAGACAGGAAATGGTGTTTTAACGCATCAGTCGGTAGCAGGACCCATATATCTGGCTAACCGCTCCAGTCATTAAGACTGACAGGCAGGTGCTATATCTCCTCCGACATTGCCCAAGATCCCCAACGATAACGGCGGTAACCACCACTCGGCCTACATAACTAACTAACGTGGCGGTAACGACTCTAACCACCACCACCTCCTCCTCTACATGACTAATGCAGCGGCTGTCAAGCTGACAAACCTGCTGATGACGAGGATGATTCGCTAAACGAGCCCGACATACAAACCACAGTCTCGGTGGTTAGCTCGCATGAGGGCAGTTTATTCTCATTTGTTAACAACTCACCCGGGCAGTTCCATCCACTCCCAGACCATTGCATCAGCCCTCAGCTGGGGAGCCCTCTTGTGCCCAACGCGCTCCTCATCAGAGGGAACATCGTGCCAACAGGCGAAACAATAATTGTAATCATCTGAGGCGCTCCGGCGCTGTGGTCCAAGGTTACGTAGTTAATGACAACGGACGCCAGACATGGAGAGTGGCGCATTAGACTCACCAGCGGGTCGGAGACTGTGGCGTACCGCCCCCCCCCCCCCCCCCCCAATGTCGTGGTGAACTGATTTAAATGGATGAACCGGCCCGACCGAGACTCTCTCCCGTTTTTTACCGACGGCTAAATGATCATCAGATGATTTCCACTTGCTTGTCTAACCGTAATAGATGACCAATGCATAAAATAGCGAGCACTAGCCGGCATGGCGACTCCTAAACTGCTGATCGCAGATACATGGGCCTCACCAAGAGTCAGACGTCATTACCAAATGAGTTAGCACGTTAAACGGACCGTGAATTGGACCTCACACACCGCCCCGGCACGCGTGGCTTCCATCAGCCGGCGGCACCACTCTGATCGACCGCCGCTTATGACCTAATTTATTTAGCGCTCAGTATAAACAATGGTACGTTTTCCACATCTAATCGAAAGATAAAAGAGCTCGCCCGCGTAGAATCCTAGCCGACGGCTACCTGAAAGGCGATATGAGGTAAGGCGTGCGATTCACGCGACCAAGAGAACATGGGGGAGGAGGGGGATGACAGCGATCCCTCCCTCGTCTTTCGTCGAACGCAGATCATGTCAAAGCGCGATAAAAGCCAGGAGCATGTGTTGCGCCACCGTGACACGAGGCGGCGAGGAGTCATTGTGAAGAGCGTTTAACACCCATGTGAAGAGCGTTAAACACCCATACCTCGCCTCGCCTCGCCTCGCAGAGCCGAGCCGAGGCCGAGCTTACGGCAGAATAAACACGGCGCTTCACACAGGCTTTCGCAGGTAACTGCCGCTTCTCGCGGTAGGCACTAGCAGAGATGCAGAGATAGAGAGACGAGATGTGTCGCAACGCTTGGTAAGTCGTGTACTTTCCCAGCGACTCCCGTAACCTGAGAATCGTTACAGCGGTCATAGCCACTTAGTGCGCGACGTGCTGGCTGTTCTTGGAAGGCCTGTATGCAAGCCGTAGGGGTACAGTAATCACATGTAATCGCATGCAGATGAGAGCATACGAGCTTATTAGAAGGATGCGAGCTTATTAAAAGGATCGAGGACGAACACATTCGTATTATTATCGTTCCATGTCATTTGACAGGTTGCGAAACTTCAGAAGTTATACCACGGAAAGACGAGCGAGCGCTTCGCACTCGCTCGTAAAAGGCAAAAGGCAAAATTATGTCGCCTCAAGGATCTCGGCGCACTTCGAGTTACCTAAGCCAAGGAACTTTTCTCACCGTACTGGTACGACACATCCCGCTGCGTGCATTAAAATACCGCTGTAATTAGCACCATTCCATCATGCAGCTGGCCGACCGTGGCTTCCTTCACCATCCACCTTTCCGAGCAGTGATACAACCATCCTCTAATGAACCATCAAGCCAACACGACGCTGCCAGAAAAACGCAGGCCCTTTTTACACGCTGACGGCGCGGGCCCGGCCGTGTTGTGCAGCCGCCGGCGGAGAGAGTGGCGGGCAAAAAGGGCACACGGCCGCGCGGTCGCACTGAATGACGGATGGTTGGTACGGTTGTGACGTCATCATTCTCGCTGTTGGGAGGCGGTTTTTGCCCGACATATAATCGGCATCAGCTGGTAGTCGGCGGACCTGCTGAAGCAGGGCTTTAAAGCATGAAGCTTTGAAGGAAGGCTTAAAAATCAACAGGAGTCGACTGGGGACGGGTGAATGAACACCGCATGAAATTGGTTCATGAATCCGCATTTTTGTCCAGGCGAAAATGAACTTTTGCTTGGGTTACCTGGTAAATGCCCTTGGGTACTTAAATCACAACATTCCTCATTGATGAACCATATCGAACCCCAGGGTAAAACCAAACGCTTGTCACCTGACCCTAACCCACCCACCAAATCCCCCTCCAACCCCAGCAAAGCTGGTCCCCGCGCCCTGACGCGTTGGACCCCGCACCATGTGCCGCCCTCACGGCACGTCAACCTCACATTACGCGGCGACAAGCATGGTTAACACCTCACTAAACGGCGCTGTAGGCGACACTAGCTGAGACCGACCCGATTCGCCACGCTTTCGGCACGCTCGTCACCACATATACGGTCCGTTCATCTCTGGAATGGCTACACTAACCACTAAATCAACGGCTGAACAGGGTTGTCACCACCATTACTATGTCGAGCGGCGTCGGGAGGCCGTCGGGAGGCCGCTGGAGGCCTTGGAGAGACACCTCACACCGTGCGCGTAACAGGCAACAATTGCGACAGGAGTAATACGCTGTCCGGCCAACGGGTCAAATTACAAAATATATAACGGATTTACGTCGGATTTATGTCGCCGTAAAAGTGCCGTAAAGGGAAGTTAGAGCCATCGTCACCTCGGCGTCGTTTGGCGGCTCAACGAGGGAGAGCCGTCATGAGATTGAGGGCCCAGGGCACTCAGGATAATCAGCATCTGACGCACGTCCAGAAGCTTTTAAGGCAAATGTGGAACGGTTGTGCGCTGTCAGAAAGGATGTTCAGCAATATAACTTTGCTAGGGACCATCCATTCACAGTAGGACACCGATTTTCCACAACCCTAGTGAAGCCTTGAAGTCAAAAATGATAACAATGAAAAAGTTGAAGTTGAAAATAAAAACAGTGCGGAGTATGCATCGATATAAAATGTATAACGCATACATCGCACTGGCATTGCTAACGACTGGCAAACGAGATATATTTCACTTGTCTCGCTTTGTTACATGACGCTGATGTGCCGAGCAGAATCATAATGCCCATTTTCACTCCTGTATCTTCAACAAACTAAGCCGAACTTCATCTCATCAGTTCACATCTC
Organism: Semibalanus balanoides; assembly: GCA_014673585.1. Lineage (NCBI taxonomy): Eukaryota > Metazoa > Arthropoda > Thecostraca > Balanomorpha > Balanidae > Semibalanus > Semibalanus balanoides. The sequence continues at coordinate 35,180 of VOPJ01004288.1, read as the reverse complement.
TTTATGGTATTCTGCTAACCATTCCTCTTCTTAAAGGACAGTCAGCCCACCGCTGCTGCCGTGCCGCGTACCCCTTTCTAAACGCATCAGTCATCTCTGCTCTGCCCGTGCGGCCACACCATCCTTTTGGGTCACCCTGCCGGGGCAGACGTTAGGAGTCAGCACAGACAGGTCAGACAGTGCCGAGTCAAGCGGGAGAGGAGGGCGGATGAGCGAAGGAGGGAGGAGGGCGGGAGCGAACGAGGGAGGGGGCGGTGGAGCGAAGAGGGAGGAGGGCGGGCGGAAGCGGGAGACAAGCCATGGCGCGGCGGTGTTCCGCCGCCTGTGCGGGTTCATTTGGAGGCGGCACCCCGCGCCGCCGTTCGCCGCCGCCAGTCCGGACCGCCGCGCCACCTCCGGGACCGCCCAGTGACTGTTCCGGATCTCCAGGAATCGGCTGGCTTGCTCGGAGCCGAAGGGGGTGGGTGCCATGGGGCGTGATGTGGGGGAGTACAGACAATACAGAGACTACAGAGAGTAAGAAGACTACAGAGACTACAGAGACTACAGAGACTGTGCAGAGACTGCGCAGACTACAGAGACTGTGCAGAGACTGCGCAGACTACAGAGAGTATGGAGAGTAGCGGGGTAGAGAGGAAAGGAAGCACAAACGGTACATACAGAACAGGGAAGCGTACAAAGTAGTGATGTCATTTTCCCAAAATTTCCTGACCAAAACCAATCCAATACCAAACAGGAAGCATTTTGGTTGTCCAAATATTGCCCGATTTTGGTTGAGGCCAAAAATGTCCAAGATTTGACCGATTTTTTAACAGTATACTTTTTTAAACAAGATTAAGCTGACCGAAAAGTGTCCAAAAATTTATCAGCCTGACCGACCGATTACCGAATCGGTCACAAAATTTTCCGGTAACCAAAATTTTGGTTACCGATTGACACCACTAGTACAAAGTACTCAGACGAATATGACCTATTTCCATGGGCAGTTTAAACGGGTTTAAAACGGATGTCTGAAAACGGATTAGTTGGTTCCCGGCCATGTAAGTGGGGCATATATCGCCAACCTGCCAAGATTATACGCCTCCTCTCGTACTCGATTGCTGGCGAGATATGCTCACTCACATGGTCGGAATCCGTTTGAAGTCATCCGTTTTAAACCGGTTTAAACTGCCCATGAAAATTAATAGTGTCAATCAGTGCAGCGAGATCGGAGTGTACCGAGACGTGAAGACGGAGAAGACAGTGTACGGAGAATCAGCAAGAGACAACAGAAATGGCGGACATTATGGGGAAACGTCAAGACAGCTCAACAGAAGGCAGCGAGCTCAGTGAGCGCAGAGACCAAAGAGGATACTCTGGAGACACTGCAAAGACACCGGGAGTGTACTTCGACCGCCACAGGTCCAGTTCACAACAGCTAAGCCGGCCTGTTCAGAGCACAGCTTCACAGTGCGCTGTGGATGTTCACCGAGAGCGGCGATCTGATACTCTGATAACCAAACCAGCCCCTCTCTCCCAGATTCCAGGAGGTACCATGCATTACCGCTGGTTGCCACAGCGCGGCGGAGGCCGCTGGGGAGGCCGCCGCGGAGGCCGCTGGGACGGTGCGGCGTTTAATTGGTCACCAAGAGCGCCACACAGGGGGGCCACTCGGTCTAACAGATAACGCCACCCGCACTCATCATCCATCAGCGCGGGAGACCGCATCGCCGTCTCCCGCGCCCGACCAGCCGCGTTAGCGGAGCTGTAACAGACGCGTTAGCGAGGCCTTGCCAGACGCGTTAGCGAGGCTCTGACAGGCGCCTTGGCCTTCGGAGGTAGGTCAGCAGTCAACGCTGGCCTCTGAGGGATCTAGGCGACCCGGAGCCGACCCCCGGCAACCCAGAGACGGATGGTGTCGTGCCATCCGTCCTTCATTGTCTCCGGCGACAGATAGAGCCCAAATTCAGATATTAGGGGAAAGGGAGGTGGAAATTATTTCATCTCAGAAGTGATAGCGTGACATGAAGTCTCCACTGTCGAGCTGAAAATATTAACATTCTGATTTCATGTTTTACGTTACCCCTTTGCCTACATCTTTCACGCTATCACAGCTGATTAAGTTAAACAATTTGACCTCCTCCCTGCCCTTAAAGCTCTGAATTTGACCACCACCACCCTCCTCTTTCGTCGCAGCCTCCACCGCCTCCCCGCCGAGTCAGCCGAGCAGCCTACCCACGGGTCAGCCGGGTCACAGGAGGCCTACCCACGGGTCAGCCGGGTCATAGGAGGCCGCCAGCGAATGGCGCTGTGAACACCCCGGCTCCAGACGGAGAGTACGGAGACTACTCCGGCACCAGCCGACCCCTATTAACGTCACCCTTGAGTAGCACTAGGCGTCACTAGGTGCGGGGAGCGCGGTACTGGCAGTGGACAGGTTTCGGACACCCGTCACCCACCGCCACCGCCCGCCGCTGCTGCCACCACTGCACCGCCCACCGCCCGCCGCCACCGCCCACCGCCCGCAACCACCGCCATTCGAAGCCCGCTAGCCGGAGACCGGACACTGTTTGTCAAAGTCGGGCGGCGCGCGCCGCGCTTTGCGCAAACTGGTGTGCGAGGTTTTGCAACGCAACACACAACACAGACACACACACACAAGCAGGCCGTGCCCGGCCAGGCCGCACAACAGCGCCGAAGTGATGTAAAGGCAGATTGGAGGCAGGGCTGGCGGAGAGAGAATGGGTAGCAGGCAATCGCGCAGCATCCATCACACGGACATCGCGCAGCCCACTTCAGAGAAAAGGGCGCCCCAACGCGTGCCAGCCGCCGAGAGAGGGAGAGAGAGAGAGAGCTAGTCACAGGTCAGATAGACGCTGTATCGATACCGCAGCTAGGCACGTGTCAGGTCAACACTTTTATCCCGGGGCTAGACACAAGTCAGATCAACGCTGTGTTAATCCACTGTAGAAAGGCACCAGTCACGTCAACATCGCCTTCAACAACGTGTGCTTATCCGCTGACTAGTGACTAGTGCAGCGTTCTAATGCAACATTCCTGATTGCAGCAGCGTTCACTGGCGACATCAGTATGAGCCGTCAGTCGTCACCAGCATTGTTTAATTGGACCAATGTTTATCAGTAACATCAGTTGGAGCCGTTGGACAACATCCGTTAGTTGGAGGCAACGTCACTGGGGACTTGACGGCAGCGATCTCAGCCGGAGGCCCCTGGTCAAGTCGAACGCAGATGAGCGCAAAAACCACTTGCGATCCGCGTACGTCCATAGAGCCCCATCAAGACACAAACCGACTTACATACCAACGCCTGAAAAGCCTCAAAAGGCAGCTTTTTCTACCCGCAACGGATGAAAAACTGGCACCGGGCGCTTCGGCGACACATATCCATTAATCTTCACAGCAAGAGCACCGAACTCACGCACGCTCAGTCCCTCACACCAGCCCGCTGCGAGCCAGCACGTTCATGTTACAAATGGGTTTCCGCCCCGGTTACCACCCGAGTTACCACCCGAGTTACCACCCGAGTTACCACCCGAGTTACCACCCGAGTTACCACCCGAGGTTACCACCCGAGGTTAACACCCGAGGTTCCCGCCCGAGGTTACAAACCGATGTTACCACCCGAGGTTACCACCTGATGTTTCCACCCGAGATGCCACCTGATGTTACTGCCCGAAGTTACCACCCGAGGTTACCACCCGAAGGTTACCACCCGAGGCTGCGGAGCATTGCAGAAGCTGACGGCTAGTCACCGGCCAGGGCGTGCGCGGCTCATGCGCGCGGGGCGGGTCTCTCCCGTCACGTGCCTTATGTGCACCCGCTGCACCCGGTGTGTGCCCGTTTTGTGTCTCGAGTGCCCCGGTGTGCGCCCCGCTACCCGCAGAAATCATGGCTCAAATCAGAGGCACGGCGCCATTAATGAGGTCGTTAAGATCACGCGCTCGAGTTGAGCGAGCTAGACAACGGTAGCTGCCGGGGGAGGCGGCAGAGCTGGGTCAGCAATGTCACGAAGGTTTGGAGCAGGCATGTCACGGCGGTTCGGGGAAGGAATGTGACAAGTCGGCACACAAAACACGGGTCAGACGGGCAGCCAGGCACGAAGTAACGAGCTGCGGCAATACCTGTTGACAGCGTGAATACCGGTATAAAGAAATAAACATTGGAAATATATTAGACTCAGTACCAACGTCGCTGGGACTTACCAACGTCTCTGGGATACCTCTGGACCCCCAGACATTGTAGAGAACACATCCATATGACGGATAATATAGTGAATGCCTCAATAAAATATACGTAGATATTAGGAAAAAATGCAGGAATTACTTCTCTGGAACCGATCAATCAAATTATCAAGGCTAAAACCGATCAATCAACACTCTGACAACAACAAAACTCTTGGCCAACGCTGACCATGACCGCCTCTTCTCCGCGAAAATCCCGTCCGATCTTCAGCGTGACGACCCGTGACGCGACCCGTGACGCCATCCGTGACGCCATCAAACGCTGTCATTCAGCTCCCGCTCAGCGGTCGTGACACCACGTCACCCGCGGCCACAATGCCGCGTTGTGCATACCGGCGTCATCCCCTCGCGTCGCAACGGCTCAGCAATCGCGGCGCATACGCTGCCGCGCACGCCGCACCGCGCCACACACGCCGCTGCGCTGACCCGCGCCGCGCCGAGCGAACCAAATGACAGCCGAGTCAGGGGGTCACGTGCGGTCCACTTTCTCGCGCGGGGCGGCAAGGTCGCTGCTCAGATGGACAGCGGAGCCGCCGGCCGACCCTCCGGCAGGTCACGTCGCCGGCGTCGGCCAGGCCAACGCCGGCGGCGATGGCGGCCCAGTCGAAACCTGCAGTCTCCGTGGTAGAAGCACAGGTGCGCCCACAGGCGACGTCGACATCCATGGCACGCGAATGATGATTGGGGTTTAAAGGGTGCGGCAGCGGCGATCGGGCCGATTTCGCGATGGTATCGATAGCGTTTTCATCTGATAGCGTCGATGGGTTGTTACTTGTTTCTGAATCTGCCGGCGGCGAGCAGGTGCCTTGGCTGTGACGGCGCTGTTCGTTGGTTTAACTAATGCTTGCGGATGATGAGCGAGCTTCTGGTTACCCCCGACGCCCCGCGGCGGCGCGGCGTGCGGCGCTGTAGTCGACAGAAGTCCAGCTGACATATGGTCTGCTGACTGTTCTAGCAAAACAACAGATCGAGTTCGTTCCGCATATCAACAGCCAGACGTACGGAGTCTAATGCACCGTAAAACAAACATTCCATAAGCCTGACCAGCCGGCGGGGCTGCTGCCGTGGCAACTACAAGTTGCTCAACTGGCAGCAGATGCAGGATAGATTACAAATCAGCCGGTATCAGATCCAGCATAGTGTGCACATCTAACATGTCAGCACACACTCGAACACACACAAATCATTAAAACCCACAATCTCCGCATACTGGTTTTGCAATTACCACGCAAGCAATAATGCGATTTAGCTTTCGGTGCATACCTCCTCAAACCGCCACTCAACGTCAAATTCGCTTCTACCAGTTAAGTCCACCGGTTCCAGTCGCTCTCCTGACGTTGCCCACCTGGGCCCGTACCCGGCGTCTATGCCGTCTAACTGAACGTACGGGGTACTGACGTACGGCATGGGACACACGGCAGCGTACACAGGTGTGCCGGAGTTTACTTGGCGTACAGCCTACCGGCGGGCGTACCAGCCCCGTACTGGGCGTACTGGACGACGTACCTCAAAATGACCGGGTGCAATCCACCGCTCATGCTGCCCAGCCTACGGCCAGGAAAGCCAGCCAGCAAAGGCACCGACAGGACCGAGAGCACCATTATCTCCGCACTTAAAATATCAGACTCACTGAGTAGGGGCTCAGGTGCGCCATGATTGAAGGAGGTTCAACAACACCAACATGAGGATCGTCCCACGCTATTGTATTCCGGACACACAGGGTAACCGGGAAATAGCCTCCAACAGTCAGATGGTAGAGGACAATATACACAGAGGACAAATACCACATTTTTATCCGGACCACAAACCGAAGCAAAAGCCGTCTGGCACGTAGTCGGTGAAGTATGGAGGTCGACACATACATTATGTTCAGAGAATGTCCGTGGTTTAGGTGGTAGGTACTGTGCATCACTGTACTAGGCGCAGCACTAGGTACACAGGTGCTCGGGCGTCATGCAGGCTGCCAGTCGAAGACAGCGTCACATAATCGACAAAAAACACCCTCAAGGAATAACAAAGATGAGCGATGCCTAGCTTGTTGTGATAGTGATGTTCCAATATACTAGAAAACATAATTATTAGATATAAAAACGCATAGTTAAGCAACAAAAACGGGTAATTAGGCACACAGCTGTCAGGTAAAACTCGCACCACGTAGCACAGCTGTTCACAACTTCCTCCCATACCGCTGGTGGGCGTCGAAAACCCACATCGGGTGGAGTCTCCTAATTGGTCGTTTTGTCACGGCCCTACTGACCATGTCGGAGGAGTGGGGACCAGACGGACTGATCATACAGATCACCTCATATCACAGGACCCAGAGACCCGGACGGAGATGTGGGGACAGAGGGACGGGTCACTAAGTGGGAGGAACAGTCGCTAAGTGGGGTCAGATGACCCGCCCGAAACGCCCAACCCTTTACGCCCATAGCGACCGGTTAACACCCGAATCTCGAAAGGGCGGATACAGGGCAGCGACGACCTGGGAGGTCCCCATAACGACCTGAATTGAACTACTCAAACTGTAGCTGGACAGCCCCAAACGCAGATGGAATGCACAAACTGCCGTCATCTAAATATCCAACTGCACTATGCCGTGTGCAATTGTGCATGCATAAATCGTATGCGTATCGGTAAATCGTATGCGCATACTGAAAACTTCAGCCAAGGCAACCCAGTATTCGCATTTGGGGGAACAATGGCAAACGTGTACGGATCACCCGCAGCCTCCTCGAGTCTCAACCAATCTACCCTGACTTTAATTGAGCCACGCGACCTTGACTAACATTCACAGTCCTTCTCGGACCTCAATTTTTTTAATCTACCTTCTTTGACCGAGAATACGAATCAGAATCACCAACCTGAGGCGAACTATGAGCTAAGCCTATCCTGACTTGTATGTGGACAACCCGCCCCAACTAAAGGTAGCCTCCTCCACATCCACCACACCCAAGCTCCCACCCAGCGCTTCACAACCCAGCGGGCCCACATGCCCACGCCTCCTTACCGGTCTGCATGAACGTCAATCCTGCGAGGGTCATACTGGCAGTGACCGGCTCGTGCCACCAGGGGGCGTCCTCGCCGTCCACCGGCGGCGAGCACGAGCGGCGCTTCTGCGCCCGCGGCCGCGGAGGCGGCGCCGGCGGCGGGGGCGGCGGGGGCGGCGGGGGCGGCGGGGGCGCGTCAGGATCTGGCTTCACACGCACCAGACACTCATCAGGGTCCCTTTTCACACGCACAACGCACTCGTCGGCGTCCGATGTCGGTTCAGTTTTCACTCGCACCAAGGGCGGCGTGTTCGCGTCCACCGTCGGCGGCGGCGGCGGCGCCAACGACGTTGGCGTCATCGACACTGGAGTTGCCCACGCTTGAGTCACTAGCATTGGGGTCACCGTTGTAGGAGTCACTCGCGACGGCGTCCCTTGCGGCGCTGCCACTTGCGTCGATGTTACTTGTGACGATGCCACCTGGATGGGATTCATCCAGATCTTCGCCATCTCCGTCATCAACGTCGGCGTAGTCGGAGTCGACGGTGAGGGCGTTAGAGGCGTCGTCAACGACGCTCGTCGGCCGGGGTCGGTCGCGCGACGGCAGCGTTTCCGCGGTGCTCGACGCGGTGACCTGACCTGTGACCTGAGCTCCGCCGCCGGTGACCTGAATTCCGCCGGGGGCGATGAGGTATCACAGCGTGTCCGTGGCTCGGGCAGGTCCGGCGAGCGGGGGTCCGCCTCCTCTGCGTAGTTGATGTCGGGCTCCAGGACCGCCGTCTTGGCCGGCGCGCCCTTCGTCTTCCCCTTCACCATGGTGACGCCAGGCGAATCCAGGCGGTCAGGCTGAGCTAGCCGAGCTAGGCTGAGCAGGCTGACACAGGCCTAGGCCGAGCCTCGCGGCAGCCTGAGCCAGGCTGACGGCAGGCCGAGCCTCGCGGCAGCCTGACCGCCGCCACGCGACAGAGTCTCTGACGACAGCCGAGTGTCCGCTCGACTCGCACTATCTCCGACACTTCCTTCCTGCCACCGAGTCCGTTGGCAACACCGTCCAGCGTCCGGCCCTCCTCTGTCCACTGCTCCACTGCTCACTGGAGCCCGCCGCCGTCTGACCCACGCTCCACCGTCTGCGGTGCCGCGGTCTCTCCACTCGCTGGCACAGCACGCACACCGCACCGCACACGCGGGCCACCGGACGGCGACTGCGCCGTCACGCGCCACGCCGCGCCGTTGCACAAGAGATCAATCCTTTATCCTAATTAAAACACGGATTTGTCGCCGCCGCAAAAAGCGCAAAAAGCGCCGGCGCGCGCAGAGTGGCCAAAAAGCTGCGCCGGGCGCCGTTCGGCAGTGGCTCGGCAGCGGCAAGCGGAGACGGAGGAGGCAGCGGTGGTTGTGGTGGTGCCACCGCTTCTAGCGACGACGACGCCGGCGCGCGGCGCCCGTCGCGCGGCCGGAGGACGCGCTCGCCGTCGCACGGTCACTGGTTAGTGGTCGAGCGGGCAAGCCGCCGCGCAGCGCCGCGTCAGCGCGGGTCAGCTGGAGGTCAGCGCGGGTCCCCGAGGTCAGCAGGGTCAGCAGGGTCAGCGGCGCTCCCGGAGGTGCCAACTGGACACGGCGCGGGGGGTGGTGTGGACGTGATTCGGGCTGGCCGCTGGACGGTCGGTCACGGAGACGAGGCCCGGCTCCGCGGGGTCACCGAGCCGCCGCTAGGTCGGCGGGTCACGGGTCAGCTGGAGGTCACTCGACAGAGGGCGCTGTATATCGACTCTGACTCTGACTCTGAGTCACAGTGCAGCGCCTCAACCGCCCGACTCCTCTCGGTGCGGCTCAGAAACGACGGACTTCTCTCGGATGGTGATTTTTATGCGCTGAATCGCTGAAATGGCAAGTTTCCGCAGTACCAAAGAGGGCAGAGTTTAGTGTTGCCTAACAGGAAGGATGCTGCCACAGCTGTTCACTTCAGCGGTATTGCAGGCGTCACATCCACTCCAGAGGATAACTCATCGCGGCAACTCTAAACACTTGCGGATACGCAACTCCACACTCTGCCATCGAGTCGCTGAGTGTTAACCCATATAACCGACCACGTACCACGCACCAGCGTTTGTCCACTTTACACATCCAACGCGCTCCGTCCACCTCTCACATCCTCTGATCCACCTTTTCACCTCTCAGCTTCCACCAGTCCACCTATCTTCAGTTCCACCGGTCTACCTTTCCACCGGTCTACCTATCCACCTCTCCACCAGTCCACCTCTCCACCTCTCCACCAGTCCACCTCTCCACCAGTCCACCTCTCCACCAGTCCACGTCTCCACCAGTCCACCTCTCCACCTCTCCACCTCTCCACCCAGCTGGTCGAACCCAGCCACCACCGCCGTCGCCGCAGCTGGCGCGTCGCGGGGTGCTGCGGTGGACTAGACAATCCCGCCCATGTTCCGTTTCCGGTCCCGGCACCCTCAGCACGGCGTCAGTTCCGCCGCACACTGCCCTATCGCTCCAGCCTGTATCAGCCGCACCAACACCACACACGTTCACTGACACACACAAGACGCCGGCACCCCACACACGAGACTGCCGGCACCCACAACTATGCATACACCACAGGGATTCACAAGCTGCCGGACGGCCGACGAAACGGACGCTGAAGTTTGTTGCCGTTCGGTCCGGTTTTGGACAGCTGAGAGATGTGGCCTCAGATTTGTTGGTAGTTTGAGGAGACGCTGCACGCATAAGCAGCGCGTCGAAATGTCGGGGCAGGCGGGCAACAGTGGCGCGGAACACGGGCGAACCACTACGGTGCTATAACCGATTGTGATTTTTAGAGTGGTGGTGTGGGTGGAGTTCAGCATACAGTTAGTGGAGCTGTGACATAATTACCTTGTGTCCGCTGTAAAGGAATCCTGTACAAATTAAAATGTCCTAGCTTTAGCCGCACAGACGTGGTATTTAACCCTACCAACTGCAGTTTTAAAACCCTCGCTAAAACGAAACGGGCATCATTTATACAGAGTAATTTATACATCCTAACCAGAGCAAACTAGCCTGCAACACAAGCCGATCAGTATCCCTCATCAATTCCCCATATATCCCCACTCCACGCACTCAGCGTGAGCTGACGTCACAGGACCGGGCTGATGACGTCACAGGACCGGGCTGATGACGTCACAGGACCGGACTGACGACGTCACAGGACTGCGCTGATGACGTCACAGGACCAGAGAGCGCCGGCGGAAGGGCGGCACTGCTCCGCCGTCCGCGGAGCGCGCCTTGTAATAGGCGTGGCCGCGCTGCTGTCAGCGCTGACAGCTAGCCGGCAAACAGGCCGATTCAGCGAGCAGGCAGACACCAGCCACGACCACCTCTGCAGGCCCTGACTTAGGATACCGCGGCACAACCAGGCCGTACAGAGGAAGAACCACGCATGTCAATCGACAGAGAAATGGAGGGTGAAGGCGACGGGTTAAGTGGTAGCCTGACAGGGTCAAGAATGCGACTCGACCCGATCAAAGGTGAAATACTAACGTGACAGCTTTATAGGCACGCTCCAACGATCGCAACCTCACGCAGTATCGATAACGCATCTGAATATCCATTATCTACCCAATCAGTCGATAACCTGATACTACCAAGTGACAGCCAAAAATCAGTTTCTGAAGGCCCGAATCGGCGTTAGACCCACTACCCAAACCACACTATTTTCCACCCTTTGATCGTCGAAATCATTGCCACATTTCCTTCCCCAGTTGCTCCCGAAAATTCATTGTGGTGTGGTGTTTTAGGGTTCAGGGACCCCGCCCCAACTTCTACGGTCATGTGGCGCTCCATTGTCGATCTCCATCGCCCCATGCTGAGAGTGAAACAGTGGGCCTGTGGCGGTGGCCCAGCACAGCGTCATAGCCTGAGGCGGACTACTGACCTGCCTCACTCGGCTACTGCGCCACCGGCAGCCCCCCCCCCCTCCCTGTCGAGGGCAGTAAACACAGCGGCTGTGACGCGTTCCACACCGACCCCCCCCCCAGCCCCCTACTACTCCTCGCAGCGGGCGTAGCACTGTCGAAGGTCAGGCTTAACCCTCTAACACAAACTAGCCAGCACCCCCCCCCTCAGCGACGCTTGCAAAGTGCACACGTCACGGTCACGGTTACTACATGTAGGGTAAGCCTGGCAGTCGTTGAAACAACGGCAAATGCGCGTAATTCGCTATGCGTGAAGGAAACAATGCGGAGGATAGAACTGATTCTATACTTCATAGCATGGCATTGCGATGTAATGGTAACTCAGAAAATGGTGAACGCTTATTTCTGCTTCATCCTAGTGATTTATAGACGAAATAAACAAACAAAAATTTATTTTAAAGATGAATGGCACGTTAAAATATACCATCATTTTTCATCGAGGCATATATCGGGGCATATAGCTCTTCAGTGACAAAATCAGCTACCGAGAAGCGATATCATGCAGACTAAAAAAGTTTTGTTTGATCAGATACCTTTATGGAAGGAGGCAAAGCAAGGCAGGTAAGAAGGAATCCAAGACAAAGTGCGGAGACAGTGGCATTGATATTAGGCCACCGACAATCAGCAGAGATAATCAGCTACAACCCAGCACCCTCAGCAGCAGAACGCCGTCAAAAAGGTGAAGAAACGCGCTGAATGAGGAAACCTTTCGCCGCACAAGCCACATAAAAATGTCCACAACAGGAGCACTTAGGGCAAACGGGCGCGTGAGGACAATATAGCGAAAATTACGAACAAGGGAGCTGGGGCGAGAATAAAAATCGCCGACACGATTTCGTGTCGGATTAGGGCTCCATCTTCCTGTACATCTCGCCAACTGTGCGTCCAGCAACAGCAGCCGGTTAAAAGACGGCCACCGACCATCAGCAAAGATTTCACCGTTCGCTGCACCACCGTGCACCGACTAAAATACCGGCCAAGGACGGCCACGCTGGACTTTACCGTGAAAGCGTCAGGATTATTGGGCAGTGGGCACTAAACGTGACGGCTTAGCCCGGTACGACACGCACACACGCACATGCACGCGCACACGCGCGCTAACTAACGCGTGCCACTAAGCATAGCATCCACCGGTCTTGGTAATGGAGAGGATTTGTATAGGTGAAGGTGGTACAACTTTCGTTTTCTTGGTGAGGTTTTTTGCTGAAAACATTTCTATGAAGTCAGGCACATGAGATTAAAAAGCCGGTGTCACGTTCACGTTATAGCAAACCATATCATGTTTAACTTGGTGTTGTGCGAGACACACTTAAAAAAGTGTTACTTTTGCTTTAGATGCATGATTAATCTCAACAGGGTGGGTAAAATTGCACTGTCTGCTGCTAACTATTTCAAGGCTACCCAAGCACTTTTTTATCATAGAAAGTCCCATCTCACGCGGCATAAACGCAAATTTCAAGTTATAAATTTGTACTAGCAGGCGCGGCGTGGTCCGCCCTTTCCAATCTCGGAGAATAACTCCCAGTCCACTCCTCACATTCCCTGTGAGACAATCTCTCCCAGCTCATGAAGAATACTCCCTCAAAACTCTCATGCGAGAATCCTCCCATCCCCTCGGACAACTCTCTCAGTCGATGCGTTGCTAGGCATGCAGCATTGCAACATCCCACTGTCTATTATGCAGCGTCCATAGAGCAATCAATCAACACGGTGGGCGCCTTGCATCTGCCCCGTCGGCGTCCAGCCAGCGGACAGCGCGCGCAACCCGTCCCCAGCCTCGATCATGCGCGACCACTTTCCGATCAATGATTAACGAGGGCGCGATTAATGGAACTGTGCACGCTTCCATTGTGCGACACATGCCCTATATCATCTGTCGTGCATCTGAGCAGATCGCCATCTGCGTCACGTGCGAAGAACCCCTCCCCTCCCCCTCGCCCATCGCTCCGTCCCGTCCCGCCCCAAGCCGACCTCCCCCGGGCGGCAGCAGTGGGATAGCCCGCGGCCTTGACCGCCAGGTGGTCATTGGCCAATCAGCGCCATCTATTGGCTGATCAGAGCGGCGTTTAGGGCGGAGCCTGGGGCCGACGCGTGGAATGAGACGTGTAAGCTGGTATTATGATTGACAGCTCCACTAGGGGAGGACAAACTGAGAGAATACACGCAAGTAGAACGTACAGACTTTCAATCAAGTGCGCTCCGTAACTGATCAATCGCATCGGCTGAATCCGACTGACTGAATTAATGACTGAACCTAAACAATCGAACAATTGAACGCATCGTCGACTAGGCGGCGCTTTAAATCCTCCAAACTACGCCAAAACCCTCCACTATCACCTTATCAACGCTAACCATCGCACATTAGCGCACCGCCGCAATACTCATTACTATGCAGACATTTGCCAGGCGTTTAGCACAAATCAGTCCACTGGTTGACTACAGTCATCACCATTACGGCCGGGACAGCTGACCTAATCGCCGATAGTGTGTGTTGCCCAAGACAGAGCTCTGTGATTGGCTGTCAGCGGGAAGATGAAGGTGTCGACCAGCCAATCACAGCGGTAATTTCGGAATTATTCTCGAAAGTTCCCGAGGCATATTTCCCTGTAATTGGTAGTTCTCACACCGCATAGTGGGCGCAATTGAGTGTGTAACAGTGGGAAGATACACGAGTAGCGTTAATCTCCGGTAATTAAGCGATTCGGCAACAGTTTCAGTCACAGACACCCTCCCACACCGCATGCAGCAGCAGACTTCTCACAGGTGAGAACGAACAACCGCCCCGCACCCGTAGCAACCGAACCGGCCGTATTTTTCCGACACTTCAACCTTCCCTCTGCTCGCACTCTCCTAAGTTACGATGTAAAAAGTACCGACACTAATGACTTCTGCGTGCATTGTTACAAATAATGGAACGAATATACCTGTCAAATTGAAGCGGCGATAGTATCAAAGCGCTGCTTGGTACGTGCGCCCCTCCCCGACTAAGCACCGGAGCACCCATTGTCTGCCGATTGATAACGCTGAAACAATCCACGGCCGCCGCGCACTGTGCGTGTGCGTGTGCCCGTCCTGGCAATCCTCACGCTTTAACCGCAAGCTGTCCTGTCTTTGCGTTTCGCGACACGCTCGCCAGGCACTTTCCTCAGAGCGAGCAGGAAAGATAATAGCTTGTTCCTTACACAGTCTCCGACACCTCGAAACACAGAGAAACGGGAGGACCTGACTAACTACTGCGACTTCTGGTGCGGTGGCAACAATGCTGCTGGAACTATTGCAACACTGGACAGAACTGCTGCTACTGAAACTACTACCACTAGTGGTATGGTGGCAACCACGCTACTGGAACTATTGCAACACTGGGCAGAACTGCAGCTACTGGAGCTACTGGACGAGATCCAACTCTGACTTTTGCTCCTAACCAGCTAACCTTCCCTAACCTTTCCCTAGAAAGCCAAGCTGTTGAACAGCCTTCCCTAACCAGCCCAGCTGTATCACCGCCAAGTCGCTGGCCCATCAAGTCACAAGTTTTCAACACCTACGAGTAGACACCAGCTCATCACAGATTATCCAACGACTGGTCACAGCCTCTTATCAACAACTGGTTACTGACCGGCCACCAATAAGTATTCCTGGTCGTGACCTTGTCATCAATCGGCCGTTGACTCGCTACCTATTGACCCCTAATCGGTCACCAATTGGACCTCACTGATCACCAGGTGTTCACCAGATGGTCACGAGACTGCTCCCAGGTGGCGGGTCAGCTGCGACACCGTTGTCTTATCACCCTGACATTGTGACCACGTCCTTGTCGCCCTCCACCCTTCCACCCTCCACCTCCACGGGCTCCACCCTTCACCTCCACCCCTTCAGACTTCACCTCCACCCACCTCCCCCGCACGCACACGTGGCACAGCGATCCATCACAGTCGCGAAGCTGCCACAGCTCGTGACAGCTCTGCGACAGCTCGACAGCCCGGCAGTGGTCCGGCAGCGCAGCCGACCGGAGGACGCCGTCACCAGGTGTTCCCCTGGTGGATGTGTGGGCGGTGGAGGCCGTGGCGGCTGATCAGTGAGATAGGGAAGGATCGGCACCGATAGGACGCTGGTTGGGTAGGTCAGGGTAGGTCAGGGTAGGTCAGGGTAGGTCAGGGTCGGTCAGGGCAGGTCAGGGTAGGTCAGGGAAAAGGTCAGGGTAGGGTCAGGGCAAATCAGGTAGGGTCAGGACGGAGAAGATCGGGTCAGCGAGGGTCAAAGCGAAGCAAGTCGGGTCAGGGCAGAAGACATGTCAGGACGAACCCAGATGAACCAGGGCGAGTTCAGGTGATTCAGAATAGCGCAGAACCACGGTGGACACACGCAGCCTAGGGAGGTCCCCAGCAGCTCCTGTGCAGATTCTGGTGACATTATTTCCTCTGCAGACCACCCTCAGTTTGTCCGTTATCTCCAACTCGGGGCGGAACGGGCGGAACCCGGCGAAACAAGACAGACAGGGGCGGAACCTCAGCCGAATGGGGCGGGACAGGGAGGACAAAGCGGAACAAGACAGACAAGGACCGACTAGGGTGGACCGGGGGACAGAAACATCATCATTTCATAACGCATAAACGATAGAACACTCGCGCGTGTTCAACCGCGATGCAAGCAGTTTCTTTTATCATTTCCGGAAAACCGTGGTCATTGTTTAACACGAATCGCATTCAAACATTCGGTGCAATCAATTGGATCAGTTCACCGTCAATAACATAAGAACCCCAAACATCACCAACGAACACACATGGGACGCATATAACATCCGGTTCTACCACAATACCATTCAATTCCCGATAAGCACCATTCCTTTCATTAGAACCCCCTAAACAATCCGTCACACCTCCAAAAAGCCTTTCTACCCCAGTCTTCCCAGTTGCCACAGCACGACTCCGGTTAGCCCGGCACCTCACCCACGAGAAAACCTTCATCGTTACCACTCACGAGAAAACCTTCATCGTTACCATCTCTCTGGCACCAGCTGACCGCCGCCGCCGCCGCGCGGCCGTCTGGCGACCTTCCCCTCCCCACCCGGCTAATTACACCATGCCTCTACGGTAATGAATAATGAAGAACGAGCGCCGCCTTTCTAACACTTTGTGGCGTGCCATGACTATGTACAGCACGTTTACCAGCGGGCCATTATCATCCCGATGACGCAACCAGATGGCGCAGCGGAGTATTGCCCCCAGGGCGATGGCTGCGCCGGCCCGACGCCTGATTGGCTGGCGGACGCTATTTGTTTTCAATCGGCGAACAGGGAGATTCGGAGCTGTTTCCTCTCACCGTGAAGGTTGAGAGCAGAGGAGAGAGGGGGAGGGGAGGGGCGACCCCTGACCTGACGCGCCCCGGGGCACCAGACAGCGGCGGTACAACCGACCGGCCGTGGAGCTGCGAAGGAGCAGGCCAAGACGACGCGTCATTATAAATGCATTAGCGCGCGGGCTGGCGAGTTACACTGTCGGGGGCTGTCGGTATAAAAACGTGACCTGCGCACGGGATTCAAAACACTGCTCAGCTCCAGCTGAAGAAGTGACCTCGTTTGCGCGGCTCGTCGTCGTATTCAACGCCCTTTAAAAACTCTTGTCTTGCAGTGGCAGCTGGGGAAGATATGAAGTGCGTTTAAACGCTGGCTAGTCAGCTATCGTTGAGCGCTGTCACGTCCCCGGTGCTGCCCTGCCTGTCAGCGAGTCTGTGGGGTTCCCAGTTAACCAAGGGACGTGGGGAGACTTGTATATTGGGATGATGGGGCTGGGGGAATGGACGGGAAGGGCGG
This sequence comes from Semibalanus balanoides, assembly GCA_014673585.1. Lineage (NCBI taxonomy): Eukaryota > Metazoa > Arthropoda > Thecostraca > Balanomorpha > Balanidae > Semibalanus > Semibalanus balanoides. Next base: position 18,186 of record VOPJ01004288.1, on the reverse strand, counting down.
AAAGCATGCCTCGCTAAAAGCTTAGAAGGCCGTAATAGATGTTAAAATAACACTTAGTAAACAGAAGCAAAAATGTATAGTATAAAACAAGGAAATAAAATTAGAGTGTATTATAATAGTAACATAACATATGGCACATAATTTAGTTGTGCGAGTTTCCAGACCGTGTCCGGTCAATACCAATACCAAAGACCGTGTCCGGTCAATACCGGTCAATACCAGTCCGTGCGCCTAGCTCACAGAACGCCGAGAATACGGTCAAGAATTCCGCAGAGAGAGAGAGACGAGAGAGAGAGAGCGGGCGGGAGAGACGACTGCATAGCGTTGCAGGCCGCGTGTCCAATCTCTGTCCCATCACCGCCACATCCCGCAGGAGAACCAGGCGAACCAGGCGAACCAGGCGCCGCCCGCCGCACAGATGCATTATTTAACGTCCAATTCGCGTCCGGCCGCCCGGTGGCGCGGCGCGGATACGGATTACGAAATCCTGCAGCTCGTGCCGCCACCGCGGACAACTCTGTCGAGGTCTGTCTGAAGCAGAATCTGCCGCAGTCGCCGCCACCATCACCGTTGTCACCGTTGTCACCGCTGCTGTCGCCTTCGTAAGAAGCACAGCGATGAGTGACGAGTCGCGTCCAGAAAGTGGTCGCCAGAGGCCGCAAGAGGCCGCAAGAGGCAACGAGTGGCAGCGAGTGGCAGCGAGTGGCAACGAAGAATCACGAGGGATCACTAAGCAGGGATGAGACGTTTTCACTCAGAGTTTGACCGGGAGCTGGTAGCTCTTCCCTCACTGGACGATTGTGTGGGTACATGACTCCAACAGCCGGCGGTTTCGACCGCCACCAGATGCGCGGGCGGAGCTGCTGCGAACCATTAACTAGTCGGCTGGATTACTGGTCTGTCAGGTTGGGTCAGCTCGGGTCGAGCGGGGTCGCCGCTGCCGGGGCCACCGCGCTTTCTCGTCCCGATACAACCACGGGCGAATTATCGAGATTGCCGGGGCCACCGCCAGACTAGCGACCATCAATTACCCGCCGCAGAACTCACACAGAGCACACGGAGCACACGCGGCGACCACCGCGCACAAGGCCCTACACAATGGGCCGCACGACGCGACAGCGGTTACAAAGCGCATAAATAACCAGCAATGACATAGCCGCTCAGGAGAAACGCAAAACGAGCCGCGCGCGACACAAGACGAGTGGAATAACGAGACGCAATGAGACGTATTCACGCATGTAATGTGGAGATTGCCTATGAGTTATGTCGCGGAGAAGCGTCGCCGGAGAAGCGTCGCCTCAGAAGCGTCGCCTCAGAAGCGTCGCCTCAGAAGCGTCACCCCAGAAGCGTCACCTTAGAAGCGTCGCTTCAGAAGCGTCGCCTCAGAAGCGTCGCTTCAGAAGCGTCACCACAGAAGCGTCGCCTCAGAAGCGTCACCCCAGAAGCGTCGCTTCAGAAGCGTCGCCAGGCATCCTCCACAGAAGAAGCAGAAGCAGTACCGAGGCAGCGGTCCAGCCAAGCAGCGTGGCGTCCGTTTAGATAGCGATGTTACACACCAGTAGCAGAATCGTGTGGTGCCGGTATCGGTTGGATCCATTAGGCTGTGCTCATTTGCCTAAACAGATCGGACACCCGCTGTCCAGGGGCACACGCTCCGTTCCGTTATTTATCGTCGACCCATGGGACAAGCCGTGCTCGGTTATTTATAGTCGGTCGCCGTCGCCACCGAGCGCTCTGTCAAAGCTGAGTACGCAACGCTGGCGAAAAACAAACGAGCTGTGTTTTAATTACTGATCAGGGGTCGGCCAACAAAGGATGGTAGAAAGAAAACGAGGTTTAGGTGTGTAATGTATGCAGCACTTCGTTTTGTTTCGAAAATGTGATTGGTTTGCAATCCTTGTAAAAAGAAAACACCAATACGTCACTTCACCAAATTGACCAAGAGCCATGCGCATCATAATTATGTTGTGTGACCTTCGTTCCTTCCCATAGTCATCATACCTATCCCTGCTGCAGCAAGAAGCATAAAACATACATTAGCCGTTTTTACGATGGATTATTTTGCGCGAAATGTTTTAAAACATTGTCAAATGTTTTAAAATGTTTTAGTAGTAGCCGCTTTCACGATGGACTAATTTGCGAAAAATGTTTTAACCCTCGCCCTACAGTCCCGTAGGGCGAGGGTTAAAACATTTTTCGCAAATAAGTCCATCGTGAAAACGGCTACTACTAAAACATTTTAAAACATTTCGCGCAAAATAATTAATCGTGAAAACGGTTATTATGTTGTGGCCAGTGTAAATTTCTGCTAGCGCCTGACTAGGTAGATCACACGGATTATGAAACTTGAACACCTTTGACCTTAGTGAAAACTAGTCAAGATATACTATTGAAAGTTTGGTCGAAAAATAATTATGAGAATGTGTGGCGTAATACTGTGCCATCTGATATCATATCATCAACGAACCTAGCAATTAAACAGACAAATATGACGCATCAGAAAGATACATAGATAGTAGAAACAATTGATTATGTGGTTAGTTACGTTTCTCTATAAGAATCCCTGAGTCTCTCATTTAATAAACAACACTTTCGCAGACTGTATTCGCCCCTTTCGCTCCATTCGCTGTGAACTAGCCACCACCCCGCCTCACCCAGTGCCAAGAGCCGGGCCTCCATCAGCACTGGGTGCGGGAATCCCGTGCCTCCGTCCAATACTGCATGTCACGCCGTCTTCACCGTGACACTGACATGCCTGATTGCCAGGTGTCTAATAAATGACATGTCAAATGACTAATAACGAAACGCTACAGACGGCGGGAGACGGCCCAATCGGTCCCGTCAGGTCAGATCGGTCCGGCCAGATCAGATCGGTCCGGCCAGATCAGAGCGGGGGATGCAGAGCAGCCAGATCAGAGTAGGGGGTGCAGAGCAGCGTGCCAAACACCCATCGGTCATGGCACGAGATGTCCTGGAATGCTGTAATGAAAATCGAATCCCGAGATTGCTTATCTTTACATACAAATTAGAGTTGATGTGCAGTGCATGAATACTTAATGAATGTCCTGAAGCCATTAACGCCGTTTAATTTCATATTATGGAATGCTTAGACATACGCATTTCCACGGATGCCATTACATATTTCAAAACACTTCAGCTTCTGTCCTCCAATCTCCCGTCGGGCCTCAACGAGCACCATCGCCGCAGCCCAGTTTCTACCCCATGGGTCTCTCAGAACGGGACCCTAGTCCGTAACAGTGCAGATGCCCTGCAGGTATCGAACCTCGCAATCCTCCTCCCTTGCAATCCCTCCTGCCTGACGATCCCAGCGGCACCCGTCCCGCCCGCAGCGTCCTCTCCGCCCAAACCTCCTCTCCCGCCTTCTCGACCCAGACCTCCCTCCCCTGTGCCTTGTCTCTGATCCCACCAACCCCGCTGTAGAGCCAAGCCGCAGAGCCAGGTCGCAGAGGCGAGCCGCAGAGCCACCGCCACCGCCACCGCCACCACCCCAGCCTCCCCATCACCACCGCCACCGCCTTGACCACCAACCCGGACACCGCCCAGCCACCGCCCCAGCCACCGCCCTGCTACCGCCGTACCAATCTCGCCGGCACGAGCCGTTTTACCACCCCGTTTAATCTGGTTTAGCACGGCATCCATTCAATTATTTCGGTCGGTTCTCGAGGGGCGCTGCTGTCGGCGGTCCGGCAGCGGAGAGGTACGAGATTCGCCAGAGAGCTGGCCGCTGCGGGGGATCATCTCTGACCGGCGCGTCTGAAGAGGGCGTTTTCTGGGTCAGCGCAGGGCCAGTGAGTCACCCAAGTCAGGGTCACACTGGGGAAGGGTTCGGGTGTTCAAGTGCGTGCTGAGATAGAAAGGGTTCAGTCAAGCATATGAAGGATATAGTGTAACAGCCAGGGAGCGATCAGCAACTTGAGACAATTTGCACATCCAGTTTTATTCATTCAATCATATTTCATCACATTAAATTTGTGGGGAAAAATGTTGGATTTCGTTCTGAGTATTACCACTCGCTAAGCGTTCTTTCAGATGTGAAAACCGTACCCATCTGTTTGACAGGCAACGAAAAATCCAGCGCTGATACACGATCTAGCCACCGCTCGACAACAGTATGTCACGTCACCAGCACGTCACCAGCGCGTCACCAGCGTGTTACTAGCGTGTTACTAACATATCACCAGCGTGTCAGCAGCCAGAGCTAACGAGTCGCGACAGAGCGCCACTTTCCGCGCTGTGTTTCTGCTGGCCGCTCTCTGAGGCTGGATATCTGATTTCCTCGCCTGTACTCGGTCCAACCAGGCCACTGCCGCGGCACGTGCCAGTACGGCTGGCCAGGGAGGATGAGGGCTGGAACTGGAAAGTTCTGACAGTTTTACACTCACGGGCAAGTAGGGTGAAGGCTTCTTAGTGCACATGTGGTTCTTAATGTCATTTAGAGTTCTGTACAATGTTGTATGGCCTTTAAAAGGGGGAACGTAAAAGGGAAAGGCACTTGACAATACAAATGTGGTCTCTTCGTTTGTCCTATTACAGTTAACGGTCTAATAACACATTTTAATGTAACTTCTACGCAAGTACGCACAAGCCACAGCTACTTGCACCATAGTTGCATGCAACACTATCAAAACGTTTCTGCTCATGTAGGTTTAAAACGCTGTGTAGGGAAGTGTGGCTTATGAAATGATGTGTTGGTTTTGGGGCAAAGAAGACCAAAAAATGGCACATTCAGTCAGAAAATGTCAGGAGGAAGGAAACCCCTCTAAGACGGAGAGCCACGGGAAGAGTTCTGGTAGCGCTCTGGACGGGCTATAGTGGGCTCTGGAAGCGCATATCAGCTGATACGGGAGGTTGGAGTGAGGTTAGGGGTCGGAGGGAACCTCTGGGGCTCTTGAGGGGTGAGCGAGCATGGGGTTCAGAGTGAGGTCGGCGTCGGGGGCGCGGGTCGAAGGTCTGGGTGACGGGGTGGGGTGGGTGAGAGGGGAGGTGGGGCGGGGGCGGGGGCGGGGGCGGATCGAGGTCAGGGTCGCCGCCGGTGGGATTCAATAAATCACGCCGTCCGCCACCGTCACACAATCGGCCGTGATTGGCGCTCCAGCAGAGCGGACGGCCGCTCACCTGGCGACAACTGGGCACGTGTGGACGTGATCACGACGCACTGCCGCTCCTTTTGCACTCACTACACACCCCCACTCACAGTTCACACTGACGCTCCACACCCACACTCACAGTTCACACTGACGCTCCACACCCACACTCACAGTTCACACTGACGCTCCACACCCACACTCAAGTTCACACGAGCTCCCACACACCTCACATTCACACTCGCGCTCACCCACACTCACAGTCACACAATGACGCTCCGACACCCACACTCACATCACTCTGACTCCACAACCCACATCAAGTTCAACTGACGCCCACACCACACTCACAGTTCACACTGACGCTCCAACACCACTCTAACGTTCACACGACGCTCCACGACACACATGCACTACAACTCACATTCACACTGACGCTCAACCCACACTCACAGTTACCTGACGCTCCACACCACACTCACAGTTCACATTGACGCTCCACACCACACTCACAGTGTACACTGACGCTCACACCACTCACAGTTCACACTGACGTCAACACCCACTCCACAGTTCACACTTGACGATGGATGCTGTGCTTCGGTGGTAGGGGGCGGGTGCGGCTCCAACCCAACACCACAGTTCAACACTGCGCTCCACACCCACACTCACATTCACACGACCTCACACACTCACAGTCACACTGAGCTCAGCAGACCCACATCACAGTTCCATGACCTCCACACACCATCACCAGTTCACACTGAACACTACACCCACAACTCACAGTTCACACTGACGAAGAGGAAACGAATGTGGCCGATGGGGGATGGCGGCGCATGCGACCAGGGGGGCGACAGGGGTTTAGGTCGGCACGGGGAGATCCGACATCCAACCACACTCACAGTTCACACCGACGCTCCACACCCACACTCACATGCGTCACACTGAGGCTCCAACCACACTCACATTCATCACGTGACCTCCACACCCACACCAAGTTCACCGATTCTCTAGCACCACACTCACACCATCTAACTCACACTCACACTCTCTCACTCACACTCACACCACACTCACAGTCACACCCTTTCACTGACACCCTCTCACTCACACTGACGCTCCACACCCACTCTCACAGTTCACACTGACGCTCCACACCCTCACTCACAGTTCACACTGACGCTGCACACCCACACTCACAGTTCACACTGACGCTCCACACCCACACTCACAGTTCACACTGACGCTCCACAACCCACACTCACAGTTCACACTGACGCTCCACACCCACACTCACAGTTCACACTGACGCTCACACCCACACCCAGTCACACTGACCTCCACACCACCACTGCACTTCCAACTGTACGCTCCCACCCGCACTCAACAGTTCACAATCTGGCGCTCACACCACAACTAACAGTTCGAACTGAGCTCCACACCCACAGCTCACGAGTTCACACTGACGCTCCACCCAACCACAGTTCAACACTGAACGCTCCACACCACACTCAAGTTTACACTGAGTCAACCACACTCACAGTTCACACTGATCTCCCCACCACCTCACAGTTCACCTGACGCCCACACCCACACTCACAGTTCACACTGACGCTCCACACCCACAATCACAGTTCACATGACCCCAACACCACACTCACGTTCCACCTGACGCTCCACACCCACAACTCACAGTTCACACTGGACGCTCCACACCCACACTCACAGTTCCCACTGACGCTCCAACCCACATCACAGTTCACACTGCCCTCCAATCACCCACACCACAGTTCACACTGACGCTCCACACCCACACTCACAGTTCACACTGACGCTCCACACCCACACTCACAGTTCACATTGACGCTCGCTAAGACGTGCTTAGTCATGAACTCGCTCACCCATTGACGCACTCACCCCGTCAGAAAATCATCAAATGCACCGGCAGAGACCAGGAAAGAAGCTGAGAACATTTTACCAGGGTGAGAATGACTCTTGGTTTCAACTGAACGCCTCGCAATTCAGTCAGTAGTCGGAAATATTCCATTCTCAAACAAGAGTCTAGACGACAGTCCAGAAGTCAACTATACCCTGCACCTCACCCATATTCCAGACCTCGTTCCACTTGGAGACACCGGGGCGGTGTATCCAAGTGGAGAGAAGATGACTCAGTCCGGAGGATAGATGACACGTCCCCTCTCATCATCATGGGGGGGGGGGGGGGGCGGCGTCACCGGGGCGGCAGGGGGGGGGGGCAGCTTGCCCCCACTGGCGTCAGCCAGGGGGCAACTATTCTTTTGACCCCCCAGAATTTCACGAGGCCTTAATCACAAAAAGGTGCCCACTGACACAACTGTCAAAAAAAATAAATTATGTGTCCCTGGCCAATTTCCTACATTAGCGAAGCTGCTGAGGCCATTGTAGGCCCCATACTAACAGGGGCCATAAACTAAACAGGAGGCCCCAGTACTAGACAGGAGGCCCCCAGTTAATAGACGGGAGGCCTCAGACTAAACAGGAGGCCCCAGCATTACTAGACAGGAGCCCATATACTAGACAGGAGCCCTATACTATACAGAGGCCCCCATACTAGACAGAAGCCCCAGCACTAGACAGAGCCCCCATACTAACACAGAGGCCCCAGTTGCATGCTAAACAGGAGGCCCCCAGTGCAGTGCTAATACAGGAGCCCCTCCTGCAGTGCTTAACAGGAGCCCCAGGTGCAGTCTAGGTACAGGAGGCCCCCATCAGCAGACAGAGGCCCAGTGCAGTGCTAGACAGGAGGCCCCCAGTGCAGTCTAGACAGCGGCCCAGTAGTGCTAAACAGGAGGCCCCAGTGCAAGTTCTATAACAGGAGGCCCCAGTACCAGTGCTAGACGGAAGGCCCTCAGTGCAGTGCTAAGACAGGAGCCCCAATGTGCAGTGCTTAACAGTGAGGCCAACCAGTGCAGTGTAACAGGAAGGCCCCCAGTGCAGTGCTAGACAGAGCGCCCCCAGTGCAGTACTAGCAGGCAGGCCCCCAGTGCAGTGCTAACAGGAGGCCCCCCAATGGCAGTGCTAGACAGGAAGCCCCATGCAGTGCTAGACAGGAGGCCCCATGCAGTGCTAAACACGAGCCCAGTGAAGTGTAAACAGGGAGTCCCGCCAAGTCAGTGCTGCTCAGGAGTGCCTTCCAGCGATAGAAAGTGATAGGGATCACCATTACTAAACAGGACCCCCCCCCCCCCCAGTACTAGAAGTACAGGAGCCCCCAAGTACTGGACAGGATACCCTCATAACTAAACCAGGAGGCCCTTCAGTACTAGAACAGGAGGCCCCAGATTATACAAGAGGCCTCTACTAACACTAACAGGATCCCCCAGTACTATGACAGAGCCCCCCATTACTAAGCAGGGAAACCCGTGATGACTAACAAAGGAGTTTTCCCAGTATAATTAACAGGAGCCGCAAGTATGAAATAGGCCCCCATACTAAACAGGGAACCCCCTATACTAAACAGGAGCCCCATGTACTATACTAGAAGCCCCCAGTATTAGACAGAGGCCCAGTATTAAAGCAGAAGCCCCATACTTATACAGGAGCCCCCTACTCTCATACTAGACAGGAGGCTCCCCAGTATTTAAACATGAGACCCCCAGTACTAAATAGGAGCTCCGACCCCGAGTACTAGACAAGATCCCTCGGTACTAGACAGGCGCTCCCGATACCAGACAAGAGGCCCTTATACATGCAAGAGCCCCTGCACTAAAAAATTTGCCCCTAAAACTACCCAGAAAATAGTTAAGCTGGTCGGTTGTGCCGACTTCATTTGGAGGATTTATGTGTCACATTTATATATATTTTAATCAGGCGCGACAGAATTTTCGGTCAGAGGGGTGCGCACACATAAAAGTTGCGCCCTCCGGCGCGCCCAGACCGCGCTTTCAGGGGGGGGGGGATCCACGCTGTTAACTTTTATAATATCTAACCTAGCCCAAAATATAACAAGGTATACCTATCGGCCATGCTTCCCTGTATCGCCCTGGTTGATCAGCTTCGCATGCAGACCATTGTCCACAACATAAATCAAAATTTCGCGCCGCTTCGCGCGCCATTGCAATACAAATCAAATTGTATACGATGAAAACTGAATAAAAAATCGCAGCGTTTTGAGCGCAATTTAATATGTGTTGTTTATAATTATACTGTTATCTATATCTTTATTGGCAAAAAACTAGCTTATCACTTCTTACAGCACTTTTAAAGGCAAAAATCACAGTTTAGAGTCCGCATCGCACTATACGAAAAGCCACGGATTAATATTAATGCATGTCCAGGGCATAATATAAATTTTTCGCGCCGCTCCGCCGCGTAATTCTTTAAAGTCAGGCTTGTGCAACAAAAATATCTTGATATAGTGATTCCAACGGTGTCGTTGGTTTTAAAGATGAAATTAGCAAACCCCATTACTAACTCAAGCTTTCTTAAAGTTGGGTATGGCTTCATGCCATACGCTGCCACACTGTATTCTCCATCCTCGATAACGCGCTTTTCATCGTCTTCACTGAACCTTTCAACACTTGGAATGGAGCCCATTTCCACGCTGGGAATGGGAACGTTTGAGGCCCCCCGCTTCTTGACGACATTTTTGTCTTCAGCTTGTATGTCGTAATTGGTATTGTACAGGTTCTCTGTATTACACAACATTCCGTGAATATGCTGTGTTAGTCAATCTCTTATAATGAATTATAAATATAGAAATCGTAAAAAACAATATAAGTGAAATTACCTAAGTCCTATGTAAATTTCATCGTATCAACCATCGAACTATATAGCTAATTCCAGTAAAGAAAACACATTTTGACATTACAAACCGGTAGTCACACCTCGCGCAGAAACATGTAGCGACAAAAAGTGCGCGGGTTTGAGCATCACAAGAAACAGTGGCCAGCTGATGTTGGTGCTCGATTTCGGAGATACCGAAGCGCATATAGTAGATCTCGCATGTCGTTACCATAAAGAAGCAAATTAACATCGCATCGCTTTGGTACCCCAACTCAATGGAGGCCCTCAGCCAGGAGCCCCCTGGGAGAGGCCCTGGGAAAAGGAGGCCCCCTTTGACTTTGACCCCCCCAAGGTAAAATCTGGTGGCGCCGCCTCTGCTCATCATACGACCTCCATCGCACGTGCGACCTTCTGAAACAGCCGGCTCAAACGCGCGCACACAGCACGTCGAAGATTGACAGTCCAATTGCTCTGACGCCGAGCAAGTCCGTCACGAGCCGACAAGCATATTTCTCCACGAACCAGAGTCTTCTCCAAGAACCCGACCGTGCTGAAAAGTCGACACGCATATTGCCCGGAGAATTCGGAGAATTTCACCGAGAACAGAGTCTGCTGGACAGCGGAGAGAGACTCACGTGACGTCACAGGAGGTCAGAGACGTTATATAACACACGGACGAGCGGTTTGAGCAGCGGTTTGAGTATCGGGATTGCAGAGGACTGTACGATGCTGTAGATGAGATGTTCGGGAGAGAGAAGCTCGTAAAGTTGCGATTTCCAAAAACCGCCGACATGCAGGCGGGTTTCAGCTGTATTTCAGCAGCATGACATGTTACCAGCGGGACTCGAAGTCGCACTCGCCGTGCCGGCATAGGCATGAGTTGCAAGATGTTTGACTATGATTGCATATGCACTTCGTCATCATCCATCCAGGTTACGCCGTGTTCAAACGCTATCTTTTCTGTATGACCATGACCGAATCTCCTCCAGTATACGACAAGATTTCCCGGAACACTTTACAATGACAAATATATTCAACTTCCGTTACACCTATCTCCTGCCCTTGCTGCTACGACATAAGACTCAACCAGCAATTTACATCTCTAGTTAAACCGATCCCTACCGATCTCAGATTTCGGAATGATGACACCAACTAGCTTGGCTACCACCGCCGGAACTTTTGAGATAACCACCGAGACGGCCTCATTACTGATACTGAGACACATATTTGGTTGTGACAGATATGCCGACTGACGGCTCCCGTGACAGACGTCTCCGTAAGGACCATCTAAGACATTCCGCGCATAGCTTGCTCTGCAGGACACTGCACAGCACACACCAAAGACAGTCCTATCGACAACCCTATCGACAGCATCATCGACAGCTCGTTCAACAACTCAATCAATGGCATCAGCAACAGCTTCATCCACAGCTATATCAGCAGCTTCACCGACAGCTATATCAGCAGCTTCACCAACAGCTTTATCAACAGCTTCAAAAACAGCTTCATTGACAGCTTTATCAACAGCTGCACCAACAGCTGCACCAAAAGATTTATCATCTTCACCAACATCTTCATCAGCATCATCACCAACAGGAACACAATTACAGCTTTATCAACATCTGACATCTGACATCTCCCACCACGTCTCCAGCCACACGCCGTCACCGTTCCGTTCCGTTTCGTTCCACGCCGTTCCGCTCCGTTCCGTTCCGTTCCGTTTCGTTCCACGCCGTTCCGTTCCACGCCGTTCCGTTCCACGCCGTTCCGTTTCGTTCCACGCCGTTCCGTTCCACGCCGTTCCGTTCCGTTGCGGCCATCCCACCTGGCCCAGCAGCTAGTATCACTCTGTCCCTCCACGGCGGCGGCGAGTGCTTGCTGCTTACACAACCCGCACTGCCGCCGCTTCATTCTTATGCTGGCCAGGCCGCAGCCGGGTCCCGCGGCGAGCCCGCAGTGAGCCCGCAGTGAACCCGCAGTGAAGCCGCAGCCAACCCGCGGCGATCAGACCAGACAGACGGTCAGACAGACAGCAGCAGCAGCAGCAGCCGGTCCTGCCTGCCGGGCCTGCCGGGTCGGCTCCAGACGTCTCGGGGCGGCACCGGACGTGTCTGGTGCTGTCTGGGATGTTTAGGGATGTCTAGGGATGTCTAGGGATGTCTGGGGAATGGGGATGTTTAGGGATGTTTAGGGATGTCTAAGGATGTCTAAGGATGTCTAAGGATGTCTAGGGATGGCTACGGATGACTGGGGATGTCTAGGGATGTCTAGGGATGTCTGGGGATGGCTATGGATGTCTAGGATGTCTGGGATGGCTAGGGATGGCTACGGATGTCTGGGGATGTCTGGGGATGTCTGGGGATGTCTGGGGATGTCTAGGGATGTCTAGGGATGTCTGGTAATGTCTACGGATGACTGGGGATATCTGGCTGCATGACGCTGGCAGCTGCTTTCTGGTGATATCTGGCGCTGTTAGACGCTGTCAGGCCCTACCTGATTTTGTCTCGCTGTTATGGGTTTCATCTGGCAGTGTCTGGCTCTGTCTGGCTCTGGTAATTTCTCCCCACCCGCGGGCCTCCGCTCAGCGGACAGCAGATTTTACAGTAGCCTTTAGAATGGAAAGAGGGTGTGCACTGCGCACTGTGCACTGGTCATAACCAGCCAGTCCGTAGGCCAGTCGGTAGCGGCCATAACAGCGGGATACCACGAGATCAGTGAAGCGCGACGGTACAGCGGACATGCTGAAGACATTTGAAGAATTAAACAGAGTGAATAGAGACGTGCAATTAAGAGTCAGCACGGTGTCATTAAACACACGCATCGGTTTTAGTGCGGGGCGCGCGGCTGAACGCGCCTGAAACGCGTTGGTACCAATACGACTGCGCGCCGTCCGAAACCAAGGCTTATTCCAATACCCGTAATGACCCGCGTGGTTACAACACTTGCCTCGCACTCTCGACAATTGGTTGCGATGAATACGAGCTATCGTGCGGCGTAGCGCGGCCGTTTGAGCGGGCATCCCATCGGATGAAGGCGTGCTGGTAGTTGTAAACCCCGTGACCCGAGCGAGAGACGGGACGATCAAAGGGCCTGCACCGGAACTCGCGAGGTATGGGTGAAACTAATCAGGGACAGTACAGTTCCCAGGCTGGACGTGGGGTCCGGGCCTGTACAATGGCGGATACAAATCGTGTGGTATTGGAATTAAGGACACCAGAGCAAGTTATAGATTAAGATTAATTGAAAACGGTTGTATGTAGAATAAAATGTAAAATATTTACAAGACCTACACGACGTAGGCGGACTAAATAACCATAAAGAAAAGTTAACGACATACCGAGTTTGAAAATTCATGCCAACGCACAGCCAAGCTCTTGAACTAGGCCGATCTCTCCGCAACGAATTGCACCGAAGAGCTACGTAGCTACGTGACTGAAAACTCGGCAGCCACCCTCCCCGCATACCAGCGCGCACCGACACCGATTTCGCCACCACATCGGACATCAGCGTCCATCTCTCAACTGGACTGCACTGTTCGCCCTGTTCCGTCCCGATGCAGAACGGTACTGCCCCGTCCCGATCAGAACGGTAACTGCCCCTCCCCCCCACAGGGCGACGTACCCCGACCCCCGACCGCCAGCTCTGCCACTGATCGAGTGCGCTGTCGGCGCCATCAGGCGCCATGCAATGTGCATACAAAACACCGGCGCCGAATGCACAGCCTGATCCGAGGCGCAGTCGAGGCGAGGCGAGGAGCATGGTCGGTCCCGCTGCCCGGCCCGGACCCCAAGATCGAACACCCACGGGCGAGGCGGGCCGATCGGTGCTGATAGGAACAGCAGAGGGCCGACCCAATTACCATCACCTATCACCAGCAGTCCAGCACCCAATCCGAATTACTGGCCGCGGTGAGGTTGGTTTGGGTAAACGTTACGGCGGCCGGCGGCGGCGGTGCGGTGCGGGGCGTGATTGCAGAGCCATCTGTTGGGGGAATCCGGTATTACGGTGCGAGCGGCGGCGGTCGAGTTAGTGGTTTGGGACCTCTTGAGGCTTATTGGTTAGCAGCGCGGGTTTGAGGTCAGCGTGGTGGGAAATGCATTGTCTGTCAGCTTATGAAGGTCAAGTCAAATCAAATTGCTACCGCAAATCACCCAAGGGCCGACTTCCTTCAGCACTCGCGTCTACTGCAAACCTCGCTTAACCTCGGCCAAACCTCAGCCAGACCTCGGCCAAACCTCGGCCAAACCTCGGCCAAACCTCGGCCAGACCTCGGCTAAACCTCGGCCAAACCTCGGCCAAACCCCGGCCAAACCTCGGCCAGACCTCGGCTAAACCTCGGCTAAACCTCGGCCAAACCTCGGCCAGACCTCGGCCAAACCGTCCCCAGCAATGCCAGCTATGTTGTCTCCCCATCATCTCACTACCGGGTGAGTCATGCCGTTAAATCCAGAGCTGTCATCGACTTCTGAATATCATGTATAACTGCGTCCGTGAGCACTGTGCCTGTCTCCAGCCAACCGGCCTGCCTCGGAATCTGATCAATAGACAGACCTCAGACCGGCGCCGGCGCCACAATCCTGACATGACAATGTGACCAACTAGCGCGTGAATACATAAATACAAATGTACAGCTCTCTTTGAACCACCAGCCAGTTAACGCCCACGGGCGGTGGATGCCGAGACAAATAAACTACTTCAAACTGATCCGTAGAACCGCGCATTACATAATGAATTTCGGCAAATTCAGCTACCTCAATGTGTTACTCTTAATGTCAAGGTGCATCTGGTTTGTAGTCGGTTCAGCGCAGCCAAGTTCCCGTCTCGCGAAGGATTTACGTCACTGCACACTCACCAGTTCAGTGTAACTACCAGGATCAACAGTGACTAGAGCCGGCATCATGACCATATCAAAGCCGCAGAGCAGCAGTCGCGTCCTGCTCGACGAGACGTACGGTTTATTTACATTATCACTGGCACAGAACCCTCTACTTCCCGACCGCTCGGCGCCAGCAGAAGACGAAACAGGATTCAATCTGCATCGCATTATTCTATCTGTACCTTAAGCACCTATATCTAGTCTAAGATGATGACGATGATTGGGGCTTATAGGCGCAGATCTAGTCTAGAAGGCCTTAGCAACGATCCTAGTCAAAAAGTCCCTACTAACGTCCTTCAACTTTTTTCTTCCCCGTCCCGCACCTCCCTCTCTGGCCAATTGAGACCCGATGACAGGCTAGGGGACTTTGGCCGTTTGGCAGGGGACGTGCCAGGTGGTTCGGCGGGTCGCCGACAGGTGTCAGGCCCAGGACGCAGGTCGGCGATAGATGCCGTAATCACCAGAGGTCTCCCCAGACGCAGGGATTACCGACACGGGGATTAACGAGGGTGACGATGATTGTTGGCAAGGGCCTGAGGCTTGAAGACTGCGCGAGTTTTGTATGCTGCGGATGCTATAATTGCCTACCAATATGTTCATAGTAATAAATAACAATGGTCTTTCGAAATGCCATTATAATTTTCAGTTTAGCTCGTTTTCAACTCTTTCCATTTCAACTCCACTCCATTCGATTTCTGAACCATTTTGCGGTGCATAGACCCCAAATTGTATTGACAAAAAGTGAAAACAAGGTTTAATAGAAACAGATCAATTTGTTTACAAAGAAACTGAACCATGTTGGTAGAAAATACAACCTCAGCTAACTTATTTGGAATCGCTCCAAAATTTGCATGAACTTTTTCCTTTCCTACGCAGCCCAACCAAAGCTAGGCTCCCCTCCCCACCCCCACAACAGCCCAATCCATCGCCGCCACAGCCTGAACTCAAACAGCTGCAAAACCCTGCAGTGATAAGCCGACCAGCCCGAGGCAAAAACTGGCCAATTCGAGACGGCGTAGCTCAGAACGTCAGCTGGGATCCAGCTATGGTCGCATCCCCGCCGGTTCGCCGTTCAGATCAATGGTCATCGCCGATCTACGCAGACGGTTCCACGGCGGGTCGGGTTCTTGTCAAAGGTGAACCGGTCGATGGTTTTTGGGTGCGATGTGGAATCGGGTTCGCAGGCAGAATGTTTATCGTTTTCAATAGAGGGAGGTGCGAATGAATAATAATAGACGCATTTGGTCGAAAGTACAGCGTAGATGGCGAAATCACTCAGATTTGATCGAAGTACAGCGTGGGTGACGAAAACACTGCACTAGTTAACGACGGAATGTCCACACGTATTTTTTGCAAACCTAGAAACGCAAAAACGATAGCTGCACTTCTTCCCATTAAATGATTATGTGGCGACGTTTAAACTGCATCCTTTTGTTCCTAAAATACCTTACGCATTTGCAGTCATCGTTCCTCCACCGGATTCCCCGATAACATCAAATCAAGCCAGGTATCCTACAGCTGTTCAGTTCAGATGACATTCAACACTCTAAAAGATACCCCCATGACCCGGTTTCTCCTCGAACCTCCGTCTCCGACTGCCTTCTAGCGTCCCTCATCAAGCTGACCTCCTCGTACCAACGGGACCCATCCCCATGTCCAACACATACAGCAGCTTATTCTGCCCACGTTCTGGAACTACGCATAACTGCACAGCACCCTGACCCCCGACCTGGGAGGTCGCGACATCACCCCCTACCCCTCCCCTCCTCACCTCCCTCCATCCGCTCCAAGACGCCACTACAATCCTACAATAACCCTTACGGCAGCGACCGCCGCCACTCTGCAGGAACCCTCGCCGCGCCGGCACAGCGCCGGCGCAGCTCACCAGACGACTCCCCGCCGCTTAACCACCACTAATGGAGACGAATTCTGCCGTCAGCCGGGGCGCGAATGACATCCATTCTGCGGCTTCTGCCCGTGGGGCCGGCGCCATCACTCAGTGCACTGGACGGGCGCCGGGGTCCCGGGAGGCGCGCTGGCGTAACGTGACGGAGGCGTGACGGGATGGGACGTGACGGGATGTAATGGGACGTGACGTGGACGTGACGGGATGGGACGTGACGGGATGTAATGGGACGTGACGTGGACGTGACGGGATGGGACGTGACGGGATGTAATGGGACGTGACGTGGACGTGACGTGGTTACCCGACGGCACCCATGAAACTCCTGGACACCCACGAACACCACAGAATCGTCATTACACAATCTCCACCTCCAAACGAACTCACTTCACGTCATTTGTCCTACGCCTGAGGCGCGGTCGCGTAAATCGACACGATCGCGGCTCTAGACAGATTGAATTAAACTGCGCGCGTGGGACGGGACACGCGTGAGCGACACCGGCAGCCAACCTACTAATTGATCGATGAAAATCGACTCGACGTACAAGGCGCGATTGAGGCGATCGCGCCGGCGACTATCCTTGTGTGTGGCCAGTGATATATCGCGGGGGTTTATCACCACTGCGGTCGTGGCTATCTCGAGCGAGTTTTCGGGGCCGGGCGGTATCGCGACCCGCAGCCCGCCCACAGTCTAGATGGCCGGACTAGCGGGACGGCATGTCACCAGCTCATGTCACCTCCTCCCCGTTTTTGTTATTCATCTAATAGTTTCGTCGACGCCCTTCTCTTTCGAGTCATTTATCGTTCACGTTTTTTAAATGTACTCAAACTGTCAAACGATCCTCTCCACTTTAATAGACCCACCGCGTTAAAACTGCCTCAGCCGACTATTTTACCGACCACTCAAGTCTCTCTCCATTCCTGCGACCCAACCCCGTCAGCAACACCACCCTGACGACCAGGACATAACGTGCAACACAGGCGACAAACCGCAGCAGCCAACTACACGCACGTCCGAACCGTAAAACCAAGACCAGTGACCAGTGACCACGTCCTTATGCCACGCCAGCAGCCGTGCGACCGAGCGGACGTGCGGACGTGCGGGCACAGTGCCGTGCACGGTGAGGAAATGTGGACGGGGGAGGAGCAGCTGGGGCAAGAGAGGCGGGAAGCCACGGCCGAAGCCAGAGTGTGCGTGCAGCACAGAAGAGCACAGAAGAGCGGACGTGGTAAGGCACGTCTTCTGGTACGAAACGGCAGGATATCGAAACCACAGGACGGAGGAGAAAGGTAGACTCCCGAGGTAAACGGTTGAACATCGCGAAAGCATAGCGGCCGGGCGCTTTGCAACCCGTCGTTACAACATGCATTGAGACCCCGCAGATACAGGAAGGCTCAGTCCGTAGAACCAGGAAGACATGGACACTGGCAGTGACATATTTAAAGGGGCATGGGGAGAGGCCATGCCCCCCATGACACCGAAGGCGCGCTCCAGAATATGCTGTATCTATTAGGCACGGACACTATTTGTGTGT
>VOPJ01004287.1:0-124638 GCA_014673585.1 Semibalanus balanoides | reverse complement strand
CTACTTATTAGGTTACCACGATGCAATTTCACATTTCAAATCTTTCATCTCTCTAGTCAATAGAGATGGATGTTCAATGGACGACGTTGTTTCTTAAGAACTAAGAAGAGTTGAGAGTCTGAAGGGTTCAATGAGGAGAAATGCAACATTGTTTCCTTTTTAACCATAATAAGCCTAAAAAACATCCAATTCAATGATGCAGCAATCATCTTTGTTTCTCCAAAGTTAAGTCGGGAACTTGCTCAGTACCATTTTGATGAAAAACCCAGGGTAGATTTTTTTATTTAATTTACCCACACAAGAACCGGGCAGTGGGTTATGGGTAGTGCCAACCCTGGAAATCAGTCACCCGGACGACCAGGTTTGCTAACCAGCCACGCGTCTGACTGACACATGCGGCCGCAACATGGACCACTTTTCTATCGGCGCCACTAATGTGAGAACAGCTGAGTGATCACCAACGCAATAGAATCGCCAAGCCGGGGCTCATTGAAGCGAAACCAATCTATCCAGGATGTCTGACGAGTCAGCCCGGCAAGCCGTGACGATCGTAAACAGGATGCAAATACCGCCGCTCGTGCGTGCTGTTTTTATTCTTGTCGTTGTTGTTGAGGCATTACGATACCGTAACACCGATCATATGCTGTTGGAAACGCTCACCCTGGTGTAAGGTATATTGGCATAGGCGTATGAACAGGGGGTGGGTGGGGTCAATGCCCACCCAACTTTTAGGCCCAAATTTTGGCAAAATTATTGCATTTTGCTGGATGAGAACAATTTTGATGACAAAAAGGTTCGCCAAGACGAAAATAGGTCAAATCTGCAAAAAAACATTACATAGGGGGTTGGGTTTCTCTAAGACAAGATCAAAGTTTTACCTCCATGCCAGGTTCGATCATATCGATGCGTGTGTGAGCGTGGCATATCTACCGGTGATGGCATTGGTAACGTGTGCCCCGGTGATGGCATCGATAACGTGTGCCCCGGTGTCGGTGTGTCGGTGTGTGTGGGTGGTGTGTGGGCGAGGTGTCGGCCAGTGTCGGTACCGGCGGCGGCAGCGGAGACAGCGCCGCGATGATGCGGGCGTGACCGTCCCAGCCATAGTGGCTTCACAGCGGCGCTGATCACCTGTAGTCTGTCTGTACCGAGAGCTGGTCGCGGTGAGCCGCCTATCGACCGAGGGCGCGATACGGCGCGTGCCTGCCGACCGATATCGAACCGGATCACACGGCAGAGGGGGAGGGGAGGGGTGGAGAGGTCTGGGGCAGTGTAACGCCACGGTGCCGACCCACACGGTAGAGAGGGAGGGGTGGAGAGGTCTGGGGCAATGTAACGCCACGGTGGAGAGGTCTGGGGCAATGTAACGCCACGGTGGAGAGCGTCTAAGGCAATGAGTAACCCACGGTGCCGACCGCCGGGCTAACAGCAGAGGGGGAGGGGAGGGATGGAGAGGTCTGGGGCAATGTAAGCCACGGTGGAGAGGTCTGGAGGCAATGTAAACGCCACGGTGCCGACCGCCAAGGCTAACAGCAGAGGGAGGGGGGAAGGGGTGAGAGGTTGAGGCAATGTAGACGCCACGGCTGTCGACGCCGGGAGGCTAAAAGTAGAGGGGGCAGGGCGGAGGGGTGGAGAGGTGTGGGGAATGCAAGCCTGCCAGGGCTGCGACCCACACGGTAGGAGGGGAGGGTGGGAGAGGTCTGGGGGCAATGTACGCCACGGTGCACGCAGCTAACAGTAGAGGAGGAAGGGGAGGGGTGGGAGACAGATGTGGGGCAATGTAACGCCCACGGTGCCCGATCGCCGGGGAGCTAAAGTAAGGAATGGGGGAAGGGGAAGGTGGAGAGGTGGGGGCATGTAACGACCCACGGTGCCCGACCGCCGGGAGGCTAACAGTAGAGGGGAAGGGAAGGGGTGGAGAGGTCTGGGGCAATGTAACGCCACGGTGCCCGAGCTAACAGTAGAGGGGGAAGGGGGAGGGGATGGAGAGGTGTGGGTAGCAATGTAACGCCACGGTCCGACCGCGGGAAGCTTATTCATTGTAGATGGGGGAGGGGTGAGAGGTCTGGGGCAATGTAACGCCACGGTGCCGACCGCCGGGAGGCTAACAGTAGAGGGGAAGGGGAAGGGGTGGAGAGGTCTGGGGCAATGTAACGCCACGGTGCCGACCGCCGGGACGCTAACAGTAGAGGGGGAGGGGAGGGGTGGAGAGGTGTGGGGCAAGGCAACGCCACGGTGCCGACCGCCGGGACGCTAACAGTAGAGGGGGAGGGGAGGGGTGGAGAGGTGTCTGGGGCAATGTAAGCCCCGGTGCCGAACGCACGAGAGGCTAACAGCACAACCGAACCCGCCAACAGGTCACTCCAGCCCACCCACTGCCGAAACAGCTCTCCGACAATAATTCCAGAAACTACCGAAACGGCACCATACAGCGACAGATCCAATCCCACCCAATGCATCCTAAACACGGCGATGACATGTTAACCCGGCATTGACAGGGGCAGATCTGAACACCATTGACTGGGGGCAGGGGAGGGGGCGTTAATCGCCCCATGGGTATCTTCCGAACCAACTATCGCAGCGAGACGCGTAAGACGGCATTCGAAAGCACTCGGTTAGACAAATCTAAAGCACGCTTGAAAATGTCAAATTAAGGTCACATGTCAGGTCACGGCCAGGTCAAAATCGAGGTATTTTAGTTTATGAGCCAGCGACACTTTCCATCCAAAGCCTTTGATTGCAACCATGATCACCCCAAAGTGCTCTCAAAGGTATGACACACATCCCGCATGATCGAAAGTAAGATTGTTGGCAAAGATCAAAGGTCAAGGTCAGGTCACAAAAGGTCACTATACACAAAATATCTACGAAAGTCATGCAACACATGTTTTATGGATCATTTTACGCGTACAATTCGATAGTGATACTCATTTACCACCTGACTTCTTGTTCATGAAGAAATTGTCAAGATAAGGTCAAATTCAGGTCACAAAATGTCAAAATTTGAAATTGATAAATATAAATAAAAAGGCATGTTCCCGTCTCCTGAGCCAGTTTTGTCTCAAAAATAATTTGCTGTAATTTATCTGTTTGTCAACAAAAGTCAAAAAACAACAAAGGCCTTTTTGTAAAAAAAAAAATGACGTCATGAGTTAACATCACTTTAGAAGCCATCACTCGGTCAAAAAATATTATATCATTGTCAAATTTGGTATGGTAGTTGATCGCATATGGTTATCTGACATATATTCCGTTTTTTTGCTTCAATACCATGGAAAATTTTGATTTTGTGATCCTTTTTCCAATTTTTTAATGTTAGGGGTCAAAAACAAAATCACCAAATCCAAGATAACCATGTTGAAGTCCTTGTCATTTGCTATCTTTAACAGTTGTCATTTGCTATTTTTAATAGTTTTCGTATAGCATTTCGATTAAAATATGGCCTTTGTACGGTCTGTTAAAGTTTAGCTGATTCTTGTGTAAAAATCGTGTGTAGTGACGTCACAAAATTCACTATATTGCAAAAATTTATCAACAAAATTGCTCCATTTTCACACACAGAAGACGTTACATGTACAAGAAGGTACCCGAAGTTGCACGTTGATAGCGCCAATCGTTTTTGAGTTATCACGAAAATTCGTCAGGGGGCGTTAACCCTCGCCCGGGTAGTGCAAATTCACTGCGTGTCCGGGTATGGGGGGAGGGGTACAACCCCCCTGGCGTTTCGCCCCTAATTGAGCTAGAGATTCGATTAAAAAACGAACGTGTTGCTTGTGACGATAGGAAGCCATTGATATATGATTTGAAGGTCCTGGGTCAATAGGTGACCTCTGAGGTCATGTCAAAGACCAAAATGTCACAAATCGTAAATGTGTGAAAAATGTTAACTGATCGAGCCAAAATCGTAAAGGAACATCTTGGTATACTTCATACATGCCATATTTGAAATCAGCGTCAAAAATGACCTAAAATCAGTCAAATTAAAAAAGTAATTTGAGATCATTTGAGGTCAGTGATCTCGGTTGACCTTTGGAAGCGCACGACCCCAGTACAACATATTATAATGTCAAATGGCTCTAATATTTGAAATAAGCATCAAAAACTGCCCTAAAAGCGGCCAGAAGCGCAAAAAATCATCGGAGATCATTGGAGGTCAGTGACCTCGGTAGACCTCAGAAAAGGTCAGTCGAGGTCACACTCTCCAGCAGAATACACATCTGCCATTGGGAAACACCTTTGCATTTGCTCCTGAACGTCAAACACTAGGAAACTGCACATGTAACAAGGATCGACACTACGGGACGCCAGTTTCGCCTGACATGACCTTGAGAAACAGGTCACAGGTCATGAAAGTTGGAAGTTCGAAATTTTCAGAGTATGTGTCAAATTGTTCAAAAGTAGGGGGTCCTGGGAATTTCATCGCGATCGGTTACAAACTACCCGAGTTATTTGGGAAAAACCGAGGGGGTGGCATCCACCCCCTACCCGGACGAGGGTTAAACGTGTCCCCCAGTCAATGCCAGGTTAAAGGGAGAGGCAATGGTGTGGTCGCCTCCTTCCGAGTTCAGGTCGGCTCCTAAATGAGGCGTCATCCCACCGTGGCCAGGGCGTACCACATGATATCAAAGCTGTCGACCACCGCTCGCCATACAGCTGCGCCAGGCATAGCTCTCAGAGTCTGAGTCCGCCCGGCAGGCCGGTACTCTTGTGTGTTCAGACAGGCGCTGTTTAGGTCTACAGCCGACAGCCGCAGCCGAGCGCAGCCGCAGCCGCAGCCGCAGCCCAAGCCACAGCCACACCCGCAGCCCACCCGCGCCGCGTCGGTACATATATCAACTGGTGCGTGACGATTCAGCAGACATGGCGGACGGAGAGTGGACATAGCTGGGCCGCTGGTTCAGACACGATCAGGGGGCCTCCTGACACAGACATTGTCAGGCCAGCCAGCGTGAGGTGCTTCCCACGGAGTTGGTAAGCATGAAGTCTACAGGTCCTGTGATATCGCTTGTGTCAAGAATTTGTTCAAATGTCGATGGAGTTCGAATTTTACTTCAAGAACCAGAAGTTAGAAACAGTATTTTAAGTCAAAACCTGTAAAAAGTCGAGCCCACGTCCAGTTGCAGCTAATTGTAGCAACATGGTGCACACATTCGTAACACATGTTGATTTCGGGGTTACGTCCTCTCCTGTATATTTGCATGAACAACAAGCTCGGCGGTCAGTCAGCCGTCACCCGAATACCAGGTCTGACGCGGCTGACCGTCACCCGAATACCAGGTCTGACGCGGCTGACCGGGCTGACCGTCACCCGAATACCAGGTCTGACGCGGCTGACCGTCACCCGAATACCAGGTCTGACGCGGTCTGAACCGTCAACCCGAACACCAGGTATGAACGCGGCTTGACCGTCACGCCGAAACCCCAGGTCTGACGCGGGCTGACCGTCACCCGAAACACCAGGTCTGACGGCGCCTGACCGTTCACCACAGAATACAGGTTGACGCGGCTGACCGGTCACCCGAATACCAGGTCTGTACGCGCTGACCGTCACCGAATACCAGGTCTGACGCGGCTGACCGTCACCCGAATACGCAGTTCTGACGCGGCTGACGTCACCCGAATACCAGGTTGAACGCGGCTTGACCGTCACCGATACAAGGTCTGACGCGGCTGACAGTCACCGAATACCAGGTGCTGACGCGGCTGACGAGTCAACCCAATACCAGGTCTGACGCGGCTGAACCGTCACCCGAATACCAGGTCTGACGCGGCTGACCGTCACCCGAATACCAGGTCTGACGCGGCTGACACGTATTTCCGCTCCTGTGACCACTGCCGCGGCTATACCCCAGCTTAACAGCTCCTTTGGCTACCCCGGGCCCCTGTGGGTCAGTCCCCTGCTCCGTCCAGCCTCCCCTGTCGCCGCCGAGACTGCGCCAGATCGACCGGCGGCGTCCCACCCGACCTGGCGGCGTCACTTACATAGATGGCGTCCCGCCCGTAGCGAAGCCGTACGTTGTTGAGCAGTGTGGCTTCGTTCAGGTTCATCAGGGCACCTGTCGGCAGAGGGCGGGTAATGGTCAGCTGGCTAGCCACATCATAGACAGACACAATGTCGTAAGTATCACACACAAAACCGCGAGAGTCGCTTTTCAATTGAATGCAAGACATTTCCCTCATTTTATTTTCCTCGTTCTTCTCTATTGAAAAATACGTTTGAACATGTCCAATGAACGAATGCTGTTGTTCAGACACACCAGTATTGTACATTACATTGTATGCGTGACATCAGAGAATGTCATAAAGGAATAGTAATAACAAACCAAAACGAAACGATAAAACTAATTACAGAGGCCAGATCAGCCGCCACGGCACGGATGAAACGTCACTTCTATTCGAAGAAACGCACAGGCTTTGACGGGCCCAGCACAACGAAACAGAGACGCTGTTATCAAATGGGCTTAATATCCACATCGAGACGCCTTTTCGGCTATTTTAGACTCGTGTGAATAACTCACGACATAGCAAGCTTCCCAACACTAATTACACTTCTCACAACATCGCCAGGCCGGTGATCCTCGTGGAATGTCGTCGCCTCGCTGAAAGGCGGAAGAGCTCGACACCGGACACATCAAACACGCTAATGTGTCCGCCAGCTGTTCCCACGGAGAACGGGAGTCTTGGTGGACCACTAACGAGCGAGCACACAGTCACAGGCTTACATAATACATAGGTATGTCTCCCGGGGAGAACGAACCCTAGCCAAAACCAAATGGGATTCGAACAGTGCCCGGCGGAACGCATACCTACCAGCGGTTGCGGTTTTAGTCAGCCTTTTCGCTATAACCACTCGCGGTAAAAACATTAGGCTGATCCGGGATGGTGACCAAGGTCAAGGCCCAAGGGTTATACACCGTCCGCCCACTAAAGGTCAGAGGTCAGGCACGGTAAGGGTGCACACGAGGCGTCCGAATACAACGCCCAGGCTCCGCTCCGTGATGATGATGGTTGTTAGTTATGGGCGCGCCAACAACGAAGGCTATATCGCGCCCGTAACGCAGACTACCAGGCTCCGCTCCATGCGGGCCCTATATTATGAAGCTGGGGTGAACAGGCAGTGGTAGGATTTTAGGTTCGACAACCTGTGTAAGATCCAACCCATGGTCTCATCACCTTCCTTGGTTGGTGTAGCCGGAAAATGGGAAAGCTATCGGGTCCGTAAACCATATGCCGCGAAAATTATGCATATAGTGGGTCTTGTACCAAAATATCGATCACGATCGTCGATACCTCTAACGACAATCGGATGCGCTAACTGGACATCTGTCCAGCCGGTAGCCACTTAGCGGAAATCCAGCTCTACGCCATTATCAGCGCATTCATCGATAGCTTTCGTGGCATTGTGGGAACTTCAGTTCGCACGGTAAATGTTCAAGGTTTACACTAAGCCGTGGTTCGGGCGGAGATGACTCGGATACTTCAAGGCGACGAATCGCGCGATACGTCGACAATAAAGATACCAGCACGATAGCGGACGGAAATTATGACGTCATAATGCTCAGGCGACTCCGCTTCGAGACGATCTCCCCGGTGTGAGAGATCACTGATCAGAATATACGGCGGCCAAGGTTAGGTCCCTTCTGGCTGAACAAAATATCCAGACTCCTCACAATCGAGTTGACTTTACATAATGCTTGCTATGAGATGGTCTACCACCAGACAGAGATGATGATAATGATGATTTGGATTTAAGGGCGCCGCAGCCACAAGGCTATGTGGCACCCATTCCAGACAAAGACGTGACCGAATCATGCACATATCAGTACCACACCGTTCGAACTAGGGTTGACGGTTAATCATGGGTCAGTCAACAGGAATAAAACGGTGCGTGTCCTTCAACGACCGGACCTAACTACTAACTAACTGACCTGACCTCACCAAAGTCCCGCCCTGATCAGCTGCGTGGGAAGGAAGCGGTGCGTGTTTATCATCACTGCCATCTGTTGGTCAGCCCTGACCTGACCTGACCTGAACCCACCACAGCCGGTGATCAGCTGACCAGAGGGGCGGAGCGTATGTGGCTTTCACTAGCGTCATCTGTCAACCTGACTCGGCGCACGAGCAGCCAAAGCAGGCGACCAAGCATGCGGAACGGTAATCGTCCATTTCCTCCTCTCTAGACCGCGCCACGAGGCCGAGCAGGGCCGGGCGGCGCGAGTTCCCCTCCTTCCCGCGTCCGGTCAGGTGTCGCTCGGCTCCCGAGCAACTCCCAGGCAGGTCCACTGTGGTCACCGCGTAACTCGCTCCCGTCTCGGTAGCACCCAGCATCCACCTTCTAATCCTCCCGACTACCGCTCCTATATCCTCTGTCACGCCCGGGTCTGGTGGCCGCTGGCCACCGGGCAAGAGACGGCCCTCGAGCCGTCCCCCGGGAGCGGTGGCCGTCGGCATGGCGTGGGCCCTCCTCGCAGCTTCGTTCTGCAGGGAAGGGCCTGCTCATGGGGCGGCTGCCCGGTCAGCGGCTCACTTTGACCCACTTTACCCCTTCTCCTTCATCCCATGGCTGCGCAATGGTTCGTCTCGACCAAAACGGTCTCTCCCTAAAAAAAAAAAAAAAATGGACCAGCCCCGTCTGACAGCCGCTACGCTTGATCGGAGTTGTATAATCAGCAATCAGACACACTTCCCGAATGACGCCCATTGGTGACTTTGATCTAGATTTGCTCTACTAGAGACAGTGACCTAGTTGCCAATTTAGTTTGCTTCAATTCGAACGCACCGATTCTATCGACGGTACACAACAGATATCGCACATCCGGAACGCCAATCGGACTTTTCACCGTCAGCCCCCGCCTGATATGATCCATACACGGAGCCACAGGCGTTATCGCTACTCCGTCTTTGTTCCGGGTCTCTTGAGTTCATAGCGTCAGGGTCCCCAGAGCCACTCAACCCCCATCAAGCATTTCAACATCGCTGAGCAGACACCTGCTGATACACCTAACCGATTGGTACATACACCTAACCGATTGGTGCGATATTAGGCCACTTATATCCCCCTTCAGCCAACTTACACAGATCAACCACAGCACATATTCAGAAGCGCAGCCGGGGGGAGGGGGAAATTCCCCCTACGGGTCACAAGGGGCCCACCGAGAATCGCCCAGATGTAATTTGCATTAGCTAAGCGGCTTTCGAAAAGCCACAGAGGAGCCCTCAAACCAGGAGAGGGGTCACCCTGATGCATGTTAAGAGCCCTCATCGACATTGAAGGGCTTTCGAAGCCAACTCAGGGGGCCTTTTTGGGCATGTCCAGGGTCCGATTGAACCCATTCAGGGACCTAAAAATGTCCAGCATGTCCAGTGGGCCCATTGAGCCCTCCCAAGGACAAAAAACTACCCAGGAGTCTCAAGCATGTCCAGGGGCCGTTGAGCCCACTCAGGGTGCCCAGGCGCCTCTCGAGCATGTTCAGGGGTCTCTCGAGCCTGCCCAGGGAACATAAGACTTTGTTCAGGGGCCTATCGAGCTTGCCCTGGGGCCCATTGAGTCTGTTCGACAAAGCCGCCAGCGCACTCCTTTCGGGTCGTTAGGACCCCTGGGCAGACTGGAGGGCCCCTGGAAATTTCAAATGGCCACTGTGCATGTCAGAGGGGTCCCTGAACAGACCAAAAGGGCCCCAGGGCAGGTCGGAGAGCCATCTGAGCATGTTCACAAGGCGACAAATATCAAATATATATCATCCACTCCAGATCATGTCCTTCGGCGGATCCCAGAACAGGTCGGAAAGGCATTGGAAAGGTCGGAGGGCCCCCTAGACGATCTGAAGGGACCCTGGGCCATTGAACAGTAAGAATGCAGTTGCCCAGGGAATAAAACTCGCCCAGGGAAAAACCGGAATAAAAGTTTTCGCGCCGCTCCACGGCACAGTTGATTTAAGAATTCCAGGCCCTGAGCATAACAAAATATGTAAAAAGTTGGTATAGATTATTCAAAATTGGTGTCGCTGGTTTTAAACTTGATATTGCAGTCAGCTAACTACAGCTCCTAAAAGTTGATATGGCCCATGCCATACTGTCATACCGCATTATTCATCCTTGTAACGAGCCCTTTCATCCGCTTTGTTTGGCCCTTTCAACGCTTGGGAAGGGAACCCTTTCAACGATCGGGAAGAGGCTCTTTTGAGGCGCCGCTCCATCGGACCAAATCCTGGCTACGTGCCTGGTTCAGGAGCCTATCTGAGGGTTCTGAGGGTCCTGGTCCAGTCCAGCCCATCAAAGTAGCCGAAATTCGTAGGAAATCGTATCCATTTTTGGGGGAGGGGTGGGGGCACCAGTCACTGGCTCCCCCTTATGAAGGTTCTGCTGCGCCCCTGGCACATATTCTGTGAAGGCAGGGCTGCCCTACTTGTTCTTATAAGCTCATTGACAAGTCACACAGCTCACCGCGCGCAGCTCAGCGTGCACACAGCTCAAACGCTCCGTCGTTCCATAAAGTCCTGCTACCAACACAGACAAACTAGGCACGGCTATTGCCAGTATAGAAGACACCAGTTAAAGCCACCATCGGTTGCAGACGACGACACAAGTAAAGCTATCGGCTGGTGCAGAAGACACCCGGTAAAACCGCCGCCGGGCAGAGCCTACACCAGCCACGGCGGTCTTCAGGTAGCCCGCTCTGTTGTTCAGCGTGTATCGTGAGTCGCTGCGTGAGTCGTGACGCGTGGCCGGTGATCCCCCGCCCCTCCCCAGCCCACTGTGACCGTGACGATCGCTGACCCCGGGAACAGGTCAGCCACGCGGAACGGAACGACGCGTCAGCGGGCCGGCACGGCGGCGGCGGAGGCGGCGGCGGCGGCGGCGGCGGCGGCGGCGGCGGCGGCGGCGGCGGCGGCGGCGGCGGCGGCGGCGGCGGCGGCGGCGGCGGCGGCGGCGGCACTACCGTGACTCTGGCTGGAGTCACGGTTGTGCCGTCGCATGCCCGGGCTGAGACCCGGCGCCGACACTCCTCAGAGCAGCGAGGGCAGTGGAGATGGACCTGAAGAGCGCCGACTCAGCGGCAGATGATATCTGCAGCAGCTGTCGCCTTGGCGGCCTGATGAGCCGGGATTGTAAGTTGATAATGCTGGTTATGCGATGTCATCCTCACGGGTGGGGGAGGGGAGGGGGGCGAGATTCCAGAGCCAGGTGTCCTGACCAGAGACCATCATTCAGAATGATCTCATCCTATTCAGGTGAGCCGACAGCATTCAGTACATCATAAACCCGGTGCTGGTTTGATGTGCTATTGCCCGCAACATGGCCGCGGTCACGCCGGCCAGCTGACATTCTGCATTGCCTGTAATGCTGCCTGCCCGCAGTGTGGCGCCGACTGGCAGTGTAGTTTGCAGCGCGTATGCCGGTGCCGGCGCGGTGCTGTCGGCGGCGGTGGACCAGCTGCCGCGACTCGCCGCCACCGCTGACAGGCTGAAGACATCTGCCGGCTGTGTCGCGGGCAGAGACACAGCGCCACCCTCCGGCGCGTCCGTCTCCGTCTCCGTCTCCGTCTCCCCGAGACGTCTGTCTTACTCCGTCAGACACCCGCCGCCGCCACACAGACGTCTAACCCGACGATCACAACACCTGGCCGTCCTGTCCGCTGAACACCACAGCCAGAGCTGACGCAACACACAACAGGAAATACTCAGTCGGATGCGATTAATGCAAATATTTCCTACGCCGTAACTCGTTTATTTGCAAGCAATGAAGTTGTAAACCGTTAGAGCATCCTTGAATGCAAGTCGTACAGATCGTCGCAGAGGCGTCGAGGCGATGATCGTCGTGGAGACGTAGTGACGCAGAGCTGTATAATAACACGTTCTTCAATTATCTACCACCGATACACGGACTGCATTGAATTGACTATCGTCCTTCCGTGCGTCTGCCATCACCGTTCTATCTGTTCGTTTCAGCTCGTCGTTCTAGCGCCCCCGCTCGGCGTTCTCGCTCGGCGCTCCTCGCTCCAGCCAGACGTGCAACCCGGTATTCAGCCGGACCGGCAGCGTGGCGGCCGGCGTGGCGTCCGGCGTCCCCGCTGGCGTCCTCACCGTCACGCCGCGTACGGCAGCGGGTAGCAACGCCACGCCACGCCACGCCGCCGGCGGCGTCGGCTCCGACCACGCCATATGGCGCGCGGGCGGCCGTTCACCGGGGGAGGGGCGGACCAGGCGGAGGGCGGGCCGGCGGACCAGCGGACCAGCGGATCACGGACGTCAGGCGCCGGACCGCCTCACCTCTGCCCCGACTGTGACGCACCGGTAAACCAGCACCGTCACCACGGCCCAGCACGGAAATTGACACCGGCGGCGGCATTAACAGCCGCCGGCGGCGAGGCAGAGCCGCCTGCTGCGGGCGGCGCGGTGGAAATAACGCACGAGCGGGCGGCGTGGTCTGCTGCATTCGGGGTGTCGTTTGAGTTTTTGTCTGTAAGTAATGTGAGCTTATCTGATTCCGACTGTTAGGCCGAGTCGGTCTGCTTGCAGCTGGTTGGTAACCGGCATTGTCATAGCCTTCACAATCGATAAGAACCTTGTACGGAGTGAGATCGTTCCCAGAAAGCAAGGTTGACGGGCTTTCCCGACCGGTTAGCGAATGCACCATGGACAAGTTTTTGTCGGTGGCGGGGCCGGCGCCGTTGGTTCAACAACCGGCGTCACGCCAGCTGAGGCGGCGACCGACCGAGATCAACTTGCTCAGTTCCAATACGTCGGACCCGCCGCAAAAGGGGAATCTCCCGGACATTCTCACTGGGCTTAGCTAAATATGCGTCCCTCAGTTGATCCGGTCGTTATATGGCCTTGGATTCGGTCAGCTGCTGCGGCACTCGGCGGTTATGAGACTATGAGTCATCGGGTACAGGTACGACTAACGGTGACGACCCACGAACCATCTGCGGTACTCGGCGGTTATGAGTCATCGGGTACAGGTACGACTAACGGTGACGACCCACGAACCATCTGCTGTCTCACCGGACAGACAGCCGCCGGCCACCCGCATATGGCAGCACACATCTGACAGCTCCACATCTGGCAGGGCATTTCTGGGCCGTGCACCAAACAATGCACCCCGTCATTAGCATGTCTCCCTGCAGTGGCACATAGAACCTTATCTTTCCAAAGCTATGTCCTAGCCAACGGCTGCCTGGCGCTCGAAATAGAGATGATCATTTATGGAGATTAAGTACAATGCCTGTGTCAATAGAACATATCGCTGCGCTACTGGGATCTCTGGCTCTGGACATGTGTCATGTCAGTGGTGCTTAATAGATAGATCATACGACACATTCTAGATATAGATGCACTTGATGCTTCCGTATCGCATTAGCCATAATAGCGAGCAGGGGCGTAATGTCTGCCGTTAAGCTGCTTAAGTTTAGCAGCTTAACGGCAGGCATTATATGCCCCTGCTCGCTATTATGGCTAATGCGATACGATATCAATCATTGATAATTGATATGATATCAATGATTTTGTGACCATGATGCTTGAAAGTAATAGTACATACACCCATACAACAATTTCCAATGAAGCATTAGTCATAAACATCACATAAGTCGGTAAAATCCTCGCTCAAGTCATTACTTAAATATCTCACAGTCACACTTCAGTTTCACGTGATATCCGGATGAGCAGTTCTGTCTCAAAACCACAACTCAATTTCCAGATTTAGGTACACACCAATCTGTGGTGCACACTCAATCATCATCACGCGTTTCAAGAGCATCGGTGACTGCGCTCCCTGCCGTGACGGGAATATTTTGCCGTGGCTTCACATGCAACCGTTTTCAGCAGCAGCCAGCACCGGCCGCGCTGCCGCAGTCCTTGGTTGGGTCACATTCAATGTGTACCGTACCGTGCCTCTTTCTGAATCACTCCGCGTTCCAGGAATGATAATGCGATCGTACCGACATCGCATGGGTCGCATTGGCTGAGTCATAATTTGTTTGTTTATTGGGGTTTAAGGGCGCGCCGACAACTTTGGTCAATTTGCGCCCATGCTGAGTCATAATGCGTCCTTGGCTGGGTGGCATTTAATGTGGACCGTACCACGCCTTCATGCGGGGTCTCACACTAAGGACACATTTGATGTGTACCGTACTGAGAAGTCTGAGTCATATTGGGTCCTTGGTCAGTTCACACTCAATGCGCACCACACTAATTCGCTTCCCAGTAATTGCTGGCGTCTAGCAGCCAGTGTGTATTACACACTCTCAGTAAGCACTACACTGCTGCTGCTGATGATGATGATGATCATTTGGGCTTTAAGGACCGGCCGTTTGTGAATCAACTGCACACAAACTATTATGTGATCCCCGCGAGTCTGCAATAAGGTACCAGATCCACGCCCAAACATCGGCTTTTTTCGCCTGTTGCTGCAGTGAGCCCGTCGTGCCCGCAAGTTGAAACATGACCCTCAGTTACTTATAGGCATGCCAAGTATCTCCGTTATAACGCTATATTACTTTCCCAGACTGTGGTCTAATGTCCAGAAACCAATGCGTATAAGCATTGCCAATATCTGCTATGCCCACAAAAATACATATATTTGTAGGTTGCTCTGTAATTACAATGTTATTCAGGTAAGCTGAGGGGAAAAATTGTGAACGCTTGTGAACGTTCCTCTAATTTCGTGTCACTACTACAAATAACGCTCAATTTCCGACTTAATCAATATCGGTTTCTTGTTCTTGCATTAGCAAATAACAAGCCTTCCCAAAGATTTATCTTCGAAACCATGCGTGAAAACTGCGCCAAGCCTTCTCAAAGGAAGTTTGGTCAGTGAAAAGTGGAGGAAGGCAACTCAATATTACAGTGGATAAGGTGCCAATTTATCTTCAACAGTGAAACAGTGAAAATAAATGCTTCTTTTTTTCATTCTCATCAGAGTCCTGCGTCATTTATCCCAGAACTAATTTCTTGTCCGATGCGTATGAGCCGGCGGTGTCGGCGCGGTGGACTTCAGCCCTCCCGCTTCCCCCTACCCGTGGGCCATGGAGATAGGGCAAGCGGAAGGAGACCCGCTGACCAGGGACGCCGCCCGGCTAAGTGGTCAACATTGCCGGCGGACGGAGCGCGGTCCACGGGAGCCGCTCCCAGCCGGCCCGCCCCACCGGCGGGTGTCGCGGCGGGTGGAGGGTCTGCGCCGCGCAAAAGGCGAGAGAAAGCGGCTACCGACAGACCGTCCGGACGGGTTAGGTTAGCAACCCGGCCGTGTAGGGCGTCAAAACCACCCTCTCCAGCAACTCTGGGCGCGTTGCCCCTGCGTGTAGGACGCACACCTGCGTCACCACAGCGCAGGCAGCAACGCTCGCCCATGCCGCCGGCGGGCTGAGCGAAGCGTGAGACGCAGCTCCGTAGCCGAAAGCAGCACAGGCGGCCGAATGCACAAAACTTCAAGAGCGATTGAAAAATTGCACACCCTAAAACCATGTGCAGTCCTCTCGGCGCCGGCGTCACGAGATGGACGAGGTTCGTCTTCTCTGCGCCAGCACGAACTGGACATTACTCTGTTTAACCGAGACCTGGCTAACAGACAACAGTTGACAGCGCAAACATCCTGTGTTCGCCGCGGGATTCACCATGCATCGAAAGAAGCCGCAAGATTTTCCGCGCCGCACCGGACGACGAAGGCCCGAGGAGGCGGGATAGCGAATGCTGTTGAAAGAATAGCTTCGTAGCAACTGAACTGCCCGTCATGACACCAACCGGAACAGCGAGCAGAGTGGAAGTCGCTGTGGATGGATGTCAGTTCTAAAAGGTCGAAGGCTCGAATCGGAACTGTATACAGACCCCCGATCGGAATCTCCACCGACCATGACGTCATCAGAGGTCAGCTGGAGGACATGATGACACGACACAGCCCATGTTCCTCCTGAGGCGATTGTCAATATCGATGTCGGGTCGGGACGACAAGCCGGGTGCCGTGGTCAGAGTTAGAAAGAAATGTTACTCGAACCTCGGTCTATAATCAGCTTATCGGATGCTCCAACTCGGCGGGGCAGGAACACAGCACTACAATTGACCACATCAATCAACCGGCGAGGACAGATCTGAAGAGGTATGCGGCAGTGGTCCAGTAACATGTGAGTGACCACGACATGGTGACGCTAAGAGGCGGACTTCTGGCGAGCCAGACGAAAACTCGGGCACGGGCCAAGGTCAGGTCGACCCGGAACGTTAATTATGATCACCTGCGGCTTGACCTGCTCATGGCTAAATGGAGCCGGTGTACCGAGCGGAAACATCCGGACTCCAAGTATGAGGCGTTCCTCGCCATCTGGAAGCTCACTGTATTAGATTAGAACACGCCCTCTAAAGAAATTAGCTTCCGTCACCAGAACTGCCCGTGGCTGACAGCCAAGCGGTGACCTGAGAGAGCTGCAGAAGGTAAACGGACGCAGCTCGGACGCGCACGCGTGACCTGCGCGGGACGAAAAACACAGAACGGGAATAATCGTCAGCATGCAAAACGACTTCAAGCGCCGTGATCGCTTAAGTGCTCGCATAAGACTTCTTTCCGCACCTCTGGTTCCATCAAAACAGCAAAAAGAATGTGGAATAATGATAAGGAAGTTCGCGTACAGCTCGTCAGCGGCCGTGTCGTCCACGCCGAAGCAGCTCACTATAACTTTGAACGAGGTGTAAATGAATATTTCGCCGAACGTCGGCCGTCTCATAGCTGACGAAATTAATGGGGTGTTCGTGCGAAGCCCAGTGGTATCCCAGTCTCACCCGAGAGTGTGCAGCTCCGCGTTCCGCGTGTTCCGGTGAACGCTGCCGGAGCTTCAGTGCCGCATTCTGACAAACTGAGCAACTCGCGGGCAGCCGGTAGCGACGGGCATTACGGTGCAGTGCTGCGTCAGTTTTTTTGAAGGTGATCGGTCCGACAGTGCTGCATATCATCAATCAATTCTCTCAGTGTCTGGCGCATTTGTTCCTGCGGTATGTGAAACATGCCACAGTGGGTTCCGATTCACAAATCTGGAGATGTATCTGTACCAGCCCATTTTAGACCTGTTAGTGTCCTGAAATGTTATCGCGTAAGCTCGCGGAGAAGGTAGTGAGCCTACAGATTTTACAACTAAATGTGATCGCGCACTCTATCCTGACACCTACTTCAGTTTGGCCTATCGTCCAGACTCACTCGACGGAGGAACGCTGTGCTCGACAATCGTTAGTACACATCGGTGGCAACACGGAAGGGGGTCTGGGTGACGTTCGATTTACGTCACTTGACCCTGTCAAAGGCCCTTTGATTCGTAGATAGAGAGCCCTTCTTTCGAAGCTGGATGGTATGGGAAAATATCATCTTCAACTGGAAAAGGACTATTTTGCAGGTAGAAAAGCAAGACTGTCAAGGGGGGAACAACATCTTTGGAGGTACAATTTTGGAGTCGTTCAAGGCGGAACCCTGGGACCAATCATGTTCAGCCTTTTCATGAATGACTTAGCCAGTCACGTAAAATTCGGTAAAAGTCATCAGTTACGCAAGATGACAGCCAAATACTGCACAGTTCAAAGCCGGACTCTACTGATGAAGCTGCGGCAATCGCCTCATAGAACAGATTTGGAGGAAAACATTTCCAGCTGGTTCAGGAGGAAACGGTCTAAAAAGTAAATGCAGGCGAAAACAAATTTTATGATTGCCTGGTACTCAACAGCACCGATCGAGCAGCCCAAGTCAAACGGTTCAAATTCGACGGTGGTTTCAGTTTGCATCACTCAAACAACAATCAAAATTCTCGGAGTGCACAATCGACCAGAACCGTCAATTCGAGAGTCAAAACAGGTAGCGTAGCAACAAAAAAATGTAACTACACGATAGCAAGCATTAAAAGAAACTTAACTTTCCGAAGAGATTTCCAAAAAAATTGATACAGGCCCTTGTCTTTCCGCTTGTAACTTACTGCCGTCCGGCTTGGGCCGCCTAGCACTCAAGACACAGCGCCAAACGGATTCAAAAGCTTGTTAAATTTTGCTGTACGAACAGCCAGTTGGCTTGCCGAAAGTATGAAAACCACGTTTCTCGAATCCAGGCGAGACACCTGGGATGGACGAATTTGAGAAATGATCGCGATGCGCGACCGCGCAGCGCAATCTACTGCATAATTGTGGAACGAAGGATAGTTCGCAACAAATCAAGTCTCTGATTTCCGAGACACGAGCACAGGGTGTCGAGAGGCCAGACTCGCTCCAACGTGGACCGAGTTGTCCTTCAGATTTACAGATTCCCGACTCCAGGCCACAAAGATGTTCGTTCCCCAACCGGAGCCGTGACCGACTATGGAATGGGCCTGCCTTCGGGACCTGCGATTGCCTGGAAGCATTGGCAGCGCTCAAAAAGAACACTAACATAGCATTGGCTTGGTGGCAATTAGAAATGCCACTGAGAAATTTACATTAATTTTTCTTTTTTGGTATTCTAATTCATGTCAATTAACTTTAGCATGTATTGTGTGAAGGTGTGTGTATGTGTGGGTGTGGGTGGTGTGGGTGTGTGTGTTGTGTGGTGTGTGTGTGTGTGTAGTGTGTGTGTGTGTGTGTGTGTGTGGTGTGTGGTGTGTGTTGTGCCAGCGGGTGTGGAAGAGCCATTAGGAACACCTAAGTAAACAGCAATACAAGCCTTATAACTATAACAGTCGGCGATATAATAAACCTCGAGCTCAGTCAGACTGCCTACGGCGCCCAGGCGGCCCGCTCCATGAACAAATGTGACTGCGTCCTCACAACAAACAAAGACCCGTGACTCATATGTCCACCAGCCGACCACCCGCATCGAGTGCCCCCTCCCCCCTCCCCAGAATCCAGATAGTTACCGGCCACCGGGCACCCGTGAGGGCCCACTAAACACGGCCGTTATCTATACTACAGCTGTTGCAGCCGTCAACCACCCCACGCCGCCCCACCACCAGGGGCAGAGAGAGCAGTTCAGGGGCACGTCCCATGGACGGACAGGGCGGAGCTAAATCATTATCCAGCAGGCCGGCTCAGGGTGGTGTTCGTGATTCCCTCTAACCATGCAGCGACGGTGACGCGGTTCACAACGGTCCGTTTCCTGACCGTCTGGATCACCGAGGATCACCGAGGATCACCGAGGATCACCGAGGATCACCGAGGATTGCAGGGGAGGGACAGTGGGGGCGTGGTGACCGCCCGGCTCTACAGTACAGGCGTGTCCCGGCTCGGACCGGGCGGAAGGGACGGGAGGGATGGGCGGGCCTATGACGGTCAGCTGACCACCGTGAGGGGAGGGGGCGGCGGCCCGTGACGCCGCCTGGGGTTGGCGTGACGTGACGTGACGTGCCGCCAGCTGCTGGCCAGCCGGGCCGGAACCGCCGGCGACGCTCCGCCACCGCCACCGCCACCGCCACCGCCGCCGCCGCCGCTGCCGCCGCCACGTCGTCCGTGCCGTCCGGGGCAGGCCAGACGCGACGGGCACAGGACACAGTCCACACACGGCCACTCAGATACCGTATCAGTAATCAGCGCCGCCCGCCGCCCGCCGCCGCCGGTACCAGGCCATCGCAGAGAGCTGTCCAAAGCTCTGCAAGCCTTTCAGTAGTGAGAGTCCAACTAACGGCTGTCGTGGATACGGCCACACACACAGGCGCGGTATTTGGCGCCGAAAGAAAGTCGCGTACGCTGATGCTTGCAACATATCCTCCGCTGATCCATGGGCACAACTCATCTGTCGACAGTCGACAGCTTGGAATTTGCACCTCTTTTTATTTTCCAAAATTAAAAAAATAGTTACTCATCAAAGATTGTCACTTAATCCCCCAAAATGTCATCTACTCGGACCTTGATCTGAAATACCATTTTGTTCATTATGTTCCCTTAGACAAAAAATATTTACGAAGTCCGTGATTATTCCCCAAAGCACCGCCTCCGTATATCCAGTGTCGGTGGCCGCTGCGGCCGTGCAGCCGGCACTGAGTAGCCCCGGGGCGGCGGCGGTTCGGCGCTGCTGCCCCACCGCTGCCCGCCGGCGCAGGCCGTACCTGGCCGTGACGTCACAGCGCGGCCGGCGCCATTGTTTGACCGGCAGGAAGCCGTGCTGGGGAGGGGAGGACGGACGGCTGGCCACGGCTCGCGGCAAAAACCAGCCCCGCCAGGGTATAGCGAAACAGCTGTCAGTGAAGCCGGGCTGGAGAATTTACCGTTCAAGGGCTGCAGGAAGAGGGCTGCGTGTTTTATACGATCTGAGAACGCGCACCGTGCCGGCTGTGCTCGGTCAGTAACGCAGGAGAATTGTGGGATCACACCGGTATGGTGTTAATCCAGAAGCGGTTGGGTTATCAATGGTGGAAGTTTCCAAGTTGCTTTGTCCGTGACAAGACCAATGAGGGATGACAGAACTGTCAGCTAGGGTGATACCTTTCACTTGAGTAGAAACTAGAAAGCCTCAAAAACCGTTCATCAAGCACAAAACATTCATCAAGCTCATCTTTATCCGTATCACTTTTACTCCATCCAGACTGGATATTGATTCAACGTTTTTGGAACGATTAAATCACGATACATTTCGGAACAAAAGTGGTTCAATCACCATTTTATTCATGGATAGCAGTTTTTATAAAAGATTCTTTCCGATTCAAGTAATCAAAACAAATTTGCATTCATTCACGTTTGATTCAACATTGAAACAACATTGAACCATCTTTTGATTCAATCAGCCATGTTTCTATTCAGGTTTTGATTCAATCAT
Organism: Semibalanus balanoides; assembly: GCA_014673585.1. Classification (NCBI taxonomy): domain Eukaryota; kingdom Metazoa; phylum Arthropoda; class Thecostraca; order Balanomorpha; family Balanidae; genus Semibalanus; species Semibalanus balanoides. The sequence continues at coordinate 103,899 of VOPJ01004287.1, read as the reverse complement.
GATTCATGAATCAAAATATCCTATTTAAATCATTTCCTTTTTGATTCAAGGGATTTTGATTGAACGATTCCAATCGATTCGATCAGGGTCGAATTAATAACCAGTCTGACTCCATCTCTGGATAAAAAATATATGTTGAAGAAATATGAATTGCCCCAAATTGCACAATACAAAATTCGTGTGACGAAACCCTTGATATAAAAGGTTGACAAGGCAGCTTAGTCCGGCTGACTTATTGCACCAATATCATAGCTTCTCCATTGGTTTGATTTCGTACCGTTGACTTACTTATTTAATTCACTTGCATTTGCTTATTTCGCTCAGAATTACCCACGCGCAATTTCCAGTAACGGGTGTCGTCATTCCTGATTCCATACCATTGGCTACATCTTGGTTCGCTTCGAATCGGTTCAGTTTGATTCCATTAGACTTCCAAACGAAGTCAAAGTATTATCCATTCAAATAATCGCTTCCCGTTTCTACGTGACCACTGTCACTGTTGCTATTCACACGGCTCGGATGGGACTGAGCCTGCAGAACATCAGCTGCACCAGTGGCAGCGTCCCACACTCCCAGCCGCCAGTTCGCACTGTTCAGCGGACCTAGCTGGGTCTGAGTCAACACGACGACAGCTGTGTCGGCGCCGGCAGTCCGTTCAGTACTCACAGTTGTCGTCGACATCCTTGGTGTCGTCCTGCTCCGCCGGGTAGAGCCGGTCGTAGGTGACGGTGACGGGCGGACGGCTGCGGTCCAGGGGCTGTACCGACACCCCGTCATCAGCCAGGTCAGCGATCTGACCCAGCTGGAACCCGTCCACCGGGTGCGGCACCCACACCTTCTGGTCGTCCATCCTGCAACTAGAGGGACTCAGTCAGGAGGAACAACAGATAGAGTGATGTCCGAGTATATTTAACCCTCGCCCGGGTAGGGGGATGCCACCCCCTCGGTTTTTCCCAAATAACTCACGTAGTTTATAACCGATCACAATGAAACTTTCAGTACCCTACTTTTGAACAATTTGACACATACTCTGAAAATTTCGAACTTCCAACTTTCATGACCCGTGACCTATGACCTGTTTCTCAATGTCATGTCAGGCGAAACTGGCGTCCCGTAGTATCGATCATGTGCAGTTTCCGAGTGTTTGACGTTCATGAGCAAATTCAAAGGTATTTTCAGGTGACAGGTGTGTCTTCTGCTGAGATTGTGACCTCGACTGATCTTTTCTGAGGTCAACCGAGGTCACTGACCTCTGATGACCTCAGATGACTTTTGTTTTGCTTCTGGCCGCTTATAGGACAGTTTTTGACGTTTATTTCAAATCGTGGAACCATTTGACATAATTGTATGTTTCACTGGGGTAATGCGCTTCCAAAGGTCAACCGAGATCACTGATCTCAGATGACCTGACATGACCTTTTTAGAATTTGGAAGTTTTTTGGGGCGTTTTGTGTCGCTGATTTCAAATATACCAAGATGTTCCTTTACCATTTTGGCTCGATCAGTATTCAATTCTCACACATTTACGATTTGTGACATTTTGGTCTTTGACATTACCTCAGAGGTCACCTATTGACCCAGGACCTTAAAATCATATGCCACTGGCTTCCACCCGTCACAAGCAACACGCTCGTTTATTAATCGAAGCCCTAGCTCAATTACGGGCGAAACGCAAAGGAGGTGGTCGTACCAACCAATCAACCAACCAACCCCGTACTCGGACACGCTGTGAATTTGCCCGGGCGAGGGTTAAGAGGTTTGGACAAGCACACCTTTCAGCCCTACCTCCTGTAACATGATGGACAGCTAGAGTAGTCGGGATTTGTTCCATTCCATAAGGTGAGATACATGTATTCATTCAATCCGTCATGGAGCAGGTGGCAGGACTAAAGTCAAAACCTCCACAAATTAGGTTAGTTGGTTATTTCTGCATTCCAGTTATGACAATAGTTAACAGGATGGGGTCAGGACTGAAGCTGTCACTATCTGATAGCTGTAGGTACACAACATCACTTGGATTTTCCAGACAAAACACTAAAAAACAATGGACAGAGTGAAGAGGAGCAGCTCATTGGCCATACATTTACCCTTTGAAAGCATAAGTGCCATTTGATGCTCAACCGGATCCCCAACCTACACCAAGTGATGGATAAATTTTGTGAGAAGACGATAGATACATGATATGAGAGATGCTCAGTTTTAATTTAAAAGCATTGATGTGGAGATTTCTTGAGTGTTCCCAATGGTAAATTGACAGGAGATAACCCTGCCTAGACAGTCAACTCTCTCAAACAAAAATAGAAATTGCACATGGTAGTAGACTTGTGCTTGTTTCTGCTTCAGACAAATTCATTCTGATTTTATACCAAGCCAGATGGGTCTGATTCTGAATCGGATTAAAATAAATACTTCATTAGAGAGATTGAATTCAAATCAAATTCTGGGTATCTAAAAAGTCATTCTGAATCTATAGAGAGCATTCTGCATGAAATGTTTAGTCATACATATTGTATAAATGATACTCTTAGAACATGATGAGAGTTCCAATTAGCAGCTTGACCTTGGTCCCAAGAGGATATGGTACTTGGTCCACAAGCCAAGCCTACAATACAATATTATCTGATAGCAAATACATATTCCTTTTCAAAAGTACAGCAAGAGTAAAATTAAACTTCATTATCACAAACCTTGGCAAGTGCCAGCCTGCAAAACATGGCAGGTTTTCAACAAGATCTTGTCAGCGCAGGGTTGGCACTTACACATCAAAATTGGGGCAGCTTTGGGAAATCTGGGCTGGGTAGCTTTGGAAATTTTGGGGCACAGCGATAAGACTATTTGGGGCAACTCATGTCATTCAGACAGAGGACAGAGGACAGAGTCAGAGGGGTTGGTATGCGCCCCATCCTTCTCAAGCTGGGGTGGGGTCAAAAGCGCCAAGGATTCCATCATGTCTCAACCCTTCCAAGTCCTAGGACGTCAACCCCTCTGTCTCTCCATTAGCGTTTATTATTATTATTATTTGTTTCTCATTGTTCACAAATTACTCTGCTGTGACTTATCCTGACTTACCTGGTTGGGTTCCTAAGCGTCCGCATGGAGAGGATTGTGAAGGATTTGGCTTTGGGAAGTATTGGACAGAAAGGAACCCCGGACCAAAAAGACCGGGCCAGTCAGTATAAATTGGTTTACAGTTGTAGAAATCGACGGAGAGAAACGGTCGGAAATGTGCGTCTCCTAACACATAATTGAACAGAATAATAACAAGTTTCTTGACACATAAATCAGTGAGTAACATCCATTTTACACCAATAAAGACTAGACGCATTACCAAGTGAAATATCAGCCTACACAATTGAACAGTGCATTATTCATATCGCGGTCTAGCATACGTTTGAATGCAGTTACATTGTGTGCGCATCCAGTGCTAGTAGGTAAAGAGTTCCACACAGATATACACCTTTGCGAAAAAGAGCGCTTCCTAACATCAGTATGTGTTACAGGGGTAAAGATTTCGTGGCAATGGCCCCGAGTGCAGCTCTGAGGAGGCTGATTAAATAAATCAGCAGGCAAGATGCAAGATTTATCATTAAAGATCTTCCAGTATGAATAGGTCTGACACGCAACAGCCTCCCCTGGATATAACAGAATAGAGATTCAGGGTTCTTAATCGTTCCCCATAGGTAAGGATTCCATTCAGTGATACGTTTTGGTCAGCGGCGTTGGTTTTTTTCCAGCAATTTCAGGTCCTGGATAAAACCTGTCTCCAAACACAAGAACAATATTCTATTACTGGGCGTATATGAGTCGTGAGGAGAAAGAGCATGAATTGAGGGGAGTCATGGATGGGTCATACTTTCCATCTAAAGCCTTTATTGAAACTCTTTTCACACAAATTGCTCTCAAAGGCATGATAAACAAATTACCTCAAAGGTATGTTATGAAACAAAAGGTATTATTATTGTGATCCATATTTGAAATGGCATTAACACATTTCCATATTATTAAATAACGCAAATGAATGTAACAGCAACTGCATGCCACCATAATGATCCTTACTTCCAAGGATTCTATTTACCACATTTTTATATGCGGTAAAAAACAACTGTACTTTCAGAGGGAAAAATCATCTGAAGCACTTCGCGTTTCGAACGCTATTTAACATAAACAAACCGTGCTCTTCCGTATGTCGTTTGTCGGTCACATTTGTCGCTGAGTGGCCAATCCAGGGTATTTCTCATCCATGCCAATAGTAACCTTATTTGACCTAATATGGTCAAATAAGTGGGATCGTTGACCTTTGCTTACAATTACAATTTTGCAGATACTGGAGAAAACTCAAATATATTTATTTTGACGTTAGCCTTTGACCTGACTGTGACCTGTGTGAGTTTGACTGAATCTGACCTTATTATAAAAATTGTGCGTATATTTAAGGTGTGTCTCATTGAGAGATGTCGATTTCCGCCTTGTGCGTCTCGCTGCGATTATTGGTTCGGAAGATCACGAAAGGGCCGAAAAACGCCCCCCCCCCCAGCCAATGGCGTTCGGCTGAGACTCCAGCCAACGCCGGGTTAAGTCTCGCCAGTGCAAGTGGTGGATGCCTCCCCTCCCCCGTTTTTTTCTTCTGGAATAACTGGTGTATTTATTGACTGATTGCGATGCGCGTTAACCTAAAATTACATCGGGGGGGGGGGGGGGGGGGGGGCTAAAAACGATTCCCCTGAGGTTTCTCGCGTGCAGGCATTAAGATATTTTAACTGAATGGTTAAAGCTGAAGCTGTTGCTTTCCGGTGAGGGAGTGCAGATCTGGCTGGGGCAGTGTACGCCGATGGCATCCCATGTTATTGTATTCGTGCGTAGCGATGTATCTACACGTGGTATCCTGCTTGTTACTTTGGTTTGTTTCCGGGGTTGAGGCGACGCTGTCTGGCAGGACTGGGGGAAGGTCGGGTATCGCGGTCGCGTTGTACACGGTCTTGCTGGCCCCATTCAAGTCACAGAATATGCTGTATCCATGTGTTATCGGACAGTAGTTACGTTTTTTAGAATGTCTTGGAAAGATGCCCAAAAATAAGAAATGCTTTAAATCAGACAACTGTGTACAGGTAACAATTCATCGCACCTGCTAGCTCAAACGTAATTAATGGGTTCGGTTACGAGTGATTGCCTCATGATTTGTTGGTGACGTAATTGCTGCATGCAGAATGTTTAAGATTTTATGGAAGTGATTGCTTTTTCCTCCACAACAGCATTCCTGTTATTTTGCGTGTCGATAGAACTCCGTTACTGGTGAGTTTCTTTTTGAAGAGAAAGGTGATGTCAAGAGTAACTGTTTAGACGTCTGTCATTCCGGTCATACAGTATCATAATGTAAAAAAAAAACTTGGTGAATTTTCCTAACATTTCATTGCGCATCGAAAGGTGTATTTTTCAACAAAAAACATCGCATTATAAATAATGGACTCCAGGACCGTTCCAGGACCGTCTTTTTTAGGGCATGTTCGGCCGTTTTGACCCAAAACTTTTGCATGTTTAACCACTCGTGGAGAGTTGTTTGTTTTAGGAAAGTATTAGCAAAAAATGAAGATCGGTAGATAATTGAATGGTCTTTCAGATCGCTATCTCGAAATCTAAAAATTTATATTTTTAAAATCAATTTCTGAAAAACTTATTTTTGATTCAAAAATGATATTTTTTATTTCCTTAGGTTTCAAAAACCGAAACATATGTAAGAAATGACATGCCAATGAATATGTGTAGGAAATTGCAGGTCGATATCTTAATATTTGATGACCTGAGGAACGTCCTTATTTAAAAAAAAAATCGAGCACTGGCTCGATTTTTTTTTAGAATGGCCTCAGGACTGAAAATTTTGCTATGTTTGGGATATTCGTAGGAAATACCCTACATATTATTTGGCTTTGCTGCTGCAAATCTGAGGCGCATTTTTACGCTAATAACTCTTCTGCGCGGAGTTCTGGGCACATTCTGAAGAAAAAAATCGAGCCAATGGCTCGATTTTTTATAAGCACGGCCTCAGAAGTCAGGTAAAATGCTAACTTTCTATTAAGAATATATTGTGAAAAATTAAAAACTCATCATAAAACACATTATATCAGTCCATTATTTCAGTATCATGTCATCTTAGGCTCTTTCCGATGACCCGGATGCAATTTTTAGTCAGTGATCTTTTGAAAGATCATGCAAGGTTACCAACACTTTTTTGTCAATAACTCGTGACAGAATAACTGTAGAGACTCGCAACTGTTGCAAAAACTTTTGTCTCGTCGAGCCACATCTTTTCATATGGAACTTGACCAACTTAGGTCACATTGACCTTGACCTTAAAGGGAATGTTTCACTTCTCTGAAAGTTGTCCAATGTACGCCGCTTGTGGTGCAAAATATGAAGTAAAACACGATTCTGACATTTGTTTCTCACAAACAGTGCTCAATTTCATGAAAAATTAAGTTTTAGTATTGGGCTGATGACGTCATATGAAGGAATTTTTGGAAATAGAAAACTTCACACCGAAGCTGCAATATGTATGATAGTGTATGCTATATGTATAGCAAATGTAAGAACAAGTCTACTTTCATCAACATCTGATATAAAGGGATGACGACATCGCTTTAAGAGGTCTAACCCTAAAGGGCCTTTTTTTGCAGATGTCAAAGCCAAACTCAAATTTACTTTCGATTAGACCTCTGTGGGGTGTTTTAACTTCTATAATACTTAATTTCAATGGAAATCCAACAACTTGGCCATCTCAACTCAAATCTTATGTTAATGTGAAACATTCCCTTTAACCCGGGGCCTAATTTTGGAATTGACCAAAATTGGTCCAAATTGGTATGTGCTGAACTGCATTGGCGAGAGGAATATGATGGTGTCAAATTTATTGCTATATATATTTTAGGAAAAAAGTTATTAACAAAAAATACTGAAAAACAGGTTTGTTTACATTTGATGACCTCTATAGCCAAAACTATTGACCTGAGGTCATTTCTGATGATACGATGGCGAAAGAGAATTTAAATGTATTTCCAGTTTTCTTTTCTTCTTCTTGGGATTCCTCCCAGCTGTCATATTTTCCGAGATAATGACAAAGTTTCATGAAAAACTTAATATTTTGGCAAATATGACCGTTGATGACGTCATTTGACCTTGAAGATACTTACCCAGGGTCATTAAAATTTCACAGAATAAAGTTCTTCGTAGACCATACCCACCCACCAAATTGCATGATTCTAGTTCTTATGGGAGCTGAGATCCGAGGGGGGGGCGAATAAGCCCCCTGACCGATTTATATACTTTTTTATCTGTCCCGGAATAGGGTTAAGTATCCTACTTAAAAGCAATTTTACATGTATTCTGAAAATTCCAAACCTTTTCTTCCTATGACCTACTGAGCACGTTCGCTTAGAACGTTTGAATATGATGTAAGTGTGCGTGCGCATGAAATATGTTTAAACTTGATAATGGTGCAATGCCGAAAGCTTGTTTTCTGATATATTTGTTATGAAAAATAAAATTTTACATGGTTATGATCATTTTTCCTTACATGATATTAAATCTAATTATTATGTTATCCATCCTCGCCCACACTACAACATTGATTACAGTGATTGTTCAAGAGAGATGGTGAAGTTGACCAGCTCCAATAAAAAATAAGTATGGAGTCTAGCCTCTAGGTCAGCTGATCTGCTTCCTGTGCGATTGTAGAACTTTGAAGATGATTCCTAAATTCATTGTAACAAAACAGCGCAAGTCAGCAACAGTCATCCTTATCAGCGACTTACAGCCCTAGTTAATAAGCTACAGAAGACCATTCTCAATGAAGAGATGCAAGATGCTTTTAGAAGAAAGTCATTCTTAATCTGTATATTGCTGAATGTTCCGGAGCAATATGCGTTATGGCTGACTGTTGCCATAATGACGGATATGGCTGACTGTTGCGTTATGGCTGACTGAACAAATACAATGCTTGCAATGAGTTTACACACCAATCCTTATCTAAGATCAATAATGCAGATTTGCTATTGTCATTGTCTTTGTGTTTGAAATGAAAAATCCTAGGCTTTAATCCATGGAGCTTACATGCTTTTCAGGAGTTCATGACATAGTCTCAAATAACAGAGCTGTCTATTGCTGGTTGTACTGTGAGCCATTACAGCTGTTGTATCTAGTTGACTGACCTGGCTGTCTGTCTGTCTGTCTGTCTGTCTGTCTGTCCGTCCCTGCAGGTCAGTGAGCGGATGAGGCAGCAGCAGCAGCAGCAGCAGCTGGCTGTCGGGTGAAGCATCACCTCCGTGCTGCATCCAGCACGAGCTCCCAGCTGACCAGGATGTCTTCATTCTCCTCGGCCGTGTTTGTCAAGAAGCTGAGCGAGCTCAACAACACGACGCCCAGCATCCAGACGCTGTCTCTGTGGCTGATCCACCACCGCAAACATGCGTCCACAGTGGTCCAGACATGGAAAAACGAGATCATCAAAGGTGAGGCCAATCACTACATGCTGCCTTGCAATTTATGCCCCTGTAGCTCAGTAGGGAGAGCGCTGGACGTATTCTAACTTCACCCGGAAGTGGCAGCCCGGGTTCGAGTCGCTTCGCAGCTCTATTTTGCTACTGCCTGGGATGGCCTGCAGCGGTCGCACTTAAGGACAGATGACGTAAGTGAGAGACAGGGTTGTGAAGAGCTAAAACCCAACCCACTATTTTTGTGGTATTTGGTGTCAAAAATCCAGCATGGGTTTTTGCTTTAACTTCGATTGTTATGCTGTCACTTTCATTATGGCATTGACATTGCTTCATGCGGTGGTCCTATTGCAAAGTTTTATCCCATAAGCATCTCTGGTTGCATGATAAAGAAGTTATTACACGGCCTGCGAACAGCAAAAACCCACAAAAACCCAGATCGGTGAGTTTGTGGGTATTTGGATAAAGAAGCAAACCTGAAAGGGGTTGCATAAAGAAGGTGGGTAAACAACATTCCCTTGTCCAAATGCAACGGGATTTTGAAGGAACACGACCGGCAGTTCCATTGTAATGTCCCGGACACCGAACTCGAGGCCTGCGGGACTAGAGCCTAACGCGCTACCTACCTCACCACCGAGACGACCGCTGACGTGACGGGCACCGCTGTGTCGGCGGCGGCTGCCGGAGCCACCCGGTAGCTTAAAGACGTGCCGAGTACGCTGATGCTGAAGGTGCCACGCATCCAGCCCGTCAGCGGCGGCTGCCGGAGCCGCCCGGTAGCTCAAAGGCGTGCCGAGTACGCTGATGCTGAAGGCGCCACGCATCCAGCCCAGACCAAGCCAAGGCTGCGGCCTCTAAACAGTCGCCCTGGCATATCCGATTGTTCGGGATCGGTAATTGTCACCCATTACCGCGTTCACCCGGACAACCCACCTTTTCTTTCGTTTTTGTTTTAATTTGTTTTGTTCGTGGATATATCGTGCGTGATGATACGAATCGTTCTTCGGAATAATATATAAAATTAGTTTCATGTTATGGTGTCCCTGCCGAAGACAGGGGCGCAACCAAGGGGTTCGCACGTGGCGGGGAAGAGGCATCGCGATTGAGGGCGCGTCTCCCCGCGTCTGGACACTGAAGGTGTCACTCGCGAGTGCAGGTGGCGCCATCGAGTCGTAAGCGCTGGCGGCACCCATTTGAATCGGAAATGATTCTCCCTTCAGACCGGAGATAACGGCCCCAACTGTGCCTCCTCCGAAAACGCGGAAACAAGTTTTCGAATCTGCCGAGGGGCTCACCAAGACAAAGTTGGCAAGGAGCAGCCCCCTTGACAATCGCCCCCTGCCCATTTCAGGGCAAAAAATACCTTCTCACAACGTCCTAAGGCCGCTTTCAGACCGGGATAAGCCATGGGATTTAAAAGTAATAAAAAGAGGCTCAGGTGACAAATACAATTTCAAATCAGCATAGGGCCCCTCGCACCGACCAAGGGCCCTTCAGACCAACCAGGGGTCCCCTGCCAAGCTGCCCCCTAAAGGTCATGGCTGTGACCGCCCCTGATATCCGAGTTTCCCGGCGCTTCCACGACGTCAGACGGTCGCCCCCTAACGGTCCCCAGTCCTAACCGCACCCTCAGGACTTCTACCTCGGTCGCCGAGGCAGTAAACCCGCGCGCTAGGGTCATCCGAACGCGATGGCGTAGGGGTAATAATTACCCCCCCCCTTATCTGCCAACCAAATAACCGAGCGACGCGCAACGCGACTAAAGCTCTCAATGACGAATCGAATGCATACCCGAAATTTTCAAGTAGTCAATTAAGCACGGTCATTCATATGAAAGTGCGAGTTATTGAGTTATGGTCAACTTTCAAATTAAAAATCCTTTGATTAAGACTGTAAGCACATAAACCTCTCAAAGTTAATACATCTATTGCATTAAGTAAAAATAAATGCATGCAAATGTCAATCAAAGTCAGGTCACAAAAGTAACTTCACGAAGAGTCAAAGCAAAGCCTTGTGACACATTTAGGGTTATTTGCACCGTAAAGAATCATAGAAACATCATTTTTACAACTTGACCCCTCGTCAAAGTCAAATCAGTCATCAAGGCAAAAACTGAAAACGACTATCTGAAATAAAAAATGGCAAGTTTCTAGTAATTTGTCTCATAAACACCAAAAAATAACATTTATATTCTGTATGAAGGTCAAAAAATCCAAAAAAAAACGTTATTTTGAAAAATGACGTCATTACCTTTATCTTGGAGAGCAATCAGTTACTGAAAATGAAACTATTACTTGAATTGGTTGGGTATTAATACACTTCACATTATATATATTCGGTTTTAGATACCTTGAATTTATATTGGTAATTTCTGAAAAAAAAAATATTTTGGGGGCAAAAAACAAAAATTGAAATCCGAAAATTCCATCTCAGATAGAAAATTAAATCCCTTCTTTTACAGTCTGCGTTTGCGATTTGCTTTTAAGCTATGTTTTCTACGATGCATCAAACATTTATCGTTATTCAACCAAAAAGTGCATGACATGACGTCATCAAAACGTCATTATCTTCCAAAGTTCTGAACTTGTTTAGATGATTTTTTAGGAAAGAACGTCAAATTATCTGATAAGTACTAAAACTTTGACGTCGTTATCTGTTACCGTTTTCAAGTTATTGCGGAAATACGGGAAGGGGGCCCCCTACGCCGCGCGGGACCGAAGGGGTCCAGACCATTGTCGTGACGGGCTCGGGTGGCGTAAACAGGCCCGGGCCGGCACTAACGGCCCGGGCGCGGTGAGGACCGGGACGGGGGAGAGAGGACCGGGCTTACCAGGGTATCTTTATACGGGCTTACTGCACTGCCTATTCCTATTTGTGTACCTACCAGAAATGGGGAAAAAATAGTTAAACCTTAGAATCTTGAATAGAGCAATAAATTGCATTGAGTCGCACCAATTTGCATTACACTGCCTTATAAGCATTTAACCGCGTCATGGTTTATCTCCCACATAGATATTACGTTATTATCGATCGCTGTCATGCACACTGCACAGGCACGACGGCCCACAGCAAACACACGGCACGCTCTGCTCACATGACAGGTGACACACGGCACTAGAGGTGCCACTTATCAGGCTTTTGGCTACCCGACCCGATCCGCAAGCCCCCTCCAACTACCCAACACTACCCACATGAGCATATAGGCTGCCAGCTACCCGCAAGTACCCACACATACAATTTGTCATCCTTATGCCTGTCATTTAATAACTCATTTTGCAACGCTGAATTGTTTTGTGTTGATCTCTGCTCACTAACTGAGGTGCCTATATTTGTTCAAGCATTCCAATAACTCCCATCAAAATCACTGTTTTTATATTATTTACAATTTGATAAAATTGTGTTACCCACCAACTACCCACTTTATGCAAATGATCGCCGCGTGGGTAGTAACTACCCACATCTGGTGGGTAAGTGGGTAGAAAAGTGGCACCTCTACACGGAACACGACACACGAAACACAAGTCACACGATACGACGGCACACGACACACGATACACACAGCACACACGGCACACCCGGCACACCCGGCTACCCGGAACACCCGCTCACCACGGCTCACCACGGCGTGCACTCGGTCTCAGCACGGCACCCATGATCGTATGATACACACGCGCGCACCCACTCCCACACAACAAATTACACAAACACCACCCACACGCACGCACGCACGCCACGCACGCACGCACGCACACACGGCATACGGCATACGGCGGCATTGAGCTATGAAGTACAGACCGCCATCAGCGCACGGCCTTGACACGGCCGGTGTATTTACTATTTACTAATCGAGGCATTCAGGTGAAGCGGTGAAGCGACTACAGCGCTGGGCTCGGATTACGGGCCGGCTGGCTTGCGAACGGCCGCAGACTGATTGGCGCCATGCCATAGTGTCGGGCGACAGACAGCAGTTTGTTCCAGTGCTACCGACTTCATATTGGGTTATGGATCAGAGTTCTCCTTTTGTACGTCAGTAAGGAGTTCAATTTCAATTTCGACTTCGGTCAGTCGACCCCAATTCATTTCCACAATGTTCTGTCAAGACGTATAGATCACAATTCGTGCATTTCATCTCCGCACCGGACCCTACACCTGACAGACAGTTAATTGGATGCTCCTCTGCTGCGGAGTGATTCAGGTATTTAAACGTGATTTTGGACAATTCCGAATCTTACACCACTAACTTCGTTTGTGAGCTACCGCTAGACGGTAATATGTCAGTCCGCAAATCAATCTAAATTCATAGTCGCTCACTATAAATTCATAGTCGCATGCAAACGGACGAATCCGTTTCCCATCACTAATGTTTATGTAACGCTACTCAGCATATATACGTCTCCTGTTCGTCGGGCGGACGTCAGTATCCTGGTGATAACATTGATCAGTACTCATATTTGAACTCTGAGTTGAGCTTCAGTACGAGGCCTGAGTAGAAGGTTATCAGTATCAGTTTATTCGAAAAAGTTACACGTAAATTCACGAGGCTTTTCACTCTTTCACGTCTTAGTTGTAAAGCAGTGGGGGCTACACTGAGGTTGATGAGCAAAACACTTAACAGGCATACTAAAATACACTCAATACAAAGCATGTACACAAACAATATAAGACAATAAGACATGATGATGATAGGCACCACTGTGAATCTTCTCTCCCGTCTACATATCAAGTACCATCAGCTCTCATGGCAGCCCTCAAAGTGGCACGAAAGCCAGAGCCGGCAGGATCCAGACGTCGCGTCTTCAGCAAGGATACACCACGGTAGCACAATATACGTCGGCCGGACTCGGTGCGTACGCGTGGCACAAATAGCCCACAAATAGCCCAGCCCGACGAGCATACAATCCAACTACTAGGCTTTTTTCTAGTCAAGCCGCCGCTCCTAAATGAAGAAACAGGCGAGGTGGTCGTACGTATTATTTATTGGGCGAAAGGGGACACGGTACCATCGGCGTCAGAGGTGTAGTGATGCAGGGCGGCGCCCTCACCCGCCCTCCAGATGCCGTCCCAATGGGCTCTCTGACCGTCGGGCAGATTGGGTAGGTACGGGCCATTGACCTATAGGTCAATGGTACGGGCCCACGTTAGCCGCCGAAATGGAGACGCCCACAGACGGTGCCGGTAAAACTTCGTCCAGCGACGTTGGCGAGCCTTGGGGAGAAAGAACAAGGAGGTTAGACCACGACGGTGGTTCATGACCGGTGACCCCATTTGGGGTAACGGAGCCATCCTGCAGGGGCAACGAAGGCCTGTGAAACCAGTAAGACGCCTTAAACGGCGAAGGACGAGCGAGTCCGAATCAATCCGCGTCAATTTATCACCCGTCCAACGAAGGTTCGTCTTGTGCAAAGCATTCATTTGAATTATTTTCGCTATGTGTTGTTTTGCCGTCGCAAATAGATCCGAAACTAAATCGATACTTTAACTAAATAGTTTTGAAGGCGTTATTTTAATTTGCAATTGATAAGCTTTAGTTTGTAGGCAAAAATTCATGTGGGTGGGTAAAGATGGATTTGATTGCGTTTACAGCTGCGATCATTTTTATTCGTCTAGCACCCTTTGGTTTTGAAAGCTACGGCGGTGTAATGAAGAAATTTATAGAATCGTCAAAAAATTTACAGGCCAGATTTTAACAGCGAAATACTGCATTAAAGCACTCCAATTTTTGATGCATTTTTAAGACGTAACATGCTCTACAGATTGGTGTTTGTTTTACGCTTCACGTCCCATTAAGTGCTGAGCACTGATTTAAATTGTGAATTATGGCATGACAACTATGAATTTGCGGCTTGTAAGCCAGTAAACTTTGCCGTACCACGCGCCGCCGCCCGATCGACACATAGTGCATACGCCGGGCGGATCGTTTCTCACGCATCTGGTTGTTGACCTCCGCTGTCTTGCGACTTTTGGTTTAAGATATAGGTCCGGTAAATTGCAATATGTTTTGCAGGTATTTTCGTGGACGGAACAGGGTGCACGTGCGCACGGTGCAAGTGTGACCCCAGAGCTTTACCTGTGCAACATTGCCAGTTGGTTGTGTCTTCCAGCCTCACCAAATTTAGCTTTATAGCGTCAGCCGTTCTCAGCTACAGCAGGATAATACTTTCTGACACCACTACCGCGGCCACGTGTCACGCCGCCGTGCTGACCCATCACTGATAAGACTAAGCCAATAATCATAATGTCATTGCATGGGGCATCATATGGCGAAGACCGCTTGTCAATCGGATGCGGGGTTCAAAAGATATAAGCTTCTAACCAGCGTCGCGGTTGGGCCCGGCCGGGTCGGCCGCTTATATGCGATAAAAATCCGGTATTGAATGAGGACTCGCTCCGCGCTTCGCGCTCGCTCGTAATAAATGTTATGCTAAGACAGCTCTGATGCAGCCCTCAGCCTCTCAGCCAACAAAATACACGCCTTGTCGGCAACGAAGCCCATCATTTATAAATTGGTGAAGAAAAGGGAATAAATACATGTGTGATCTCAGTCTTTATTTTTATTGCGAGTTGCAACGCTCCAATAGAAGTGTGTAAGCAGGTGCGACCAACACATTGGGAAACAAAACTTTTTTATTATAAATCTATCTACATTTTTAAGGGTGGGGTAATGACGTACTCTGACTGCCAAAAAGGGGTAATTGTGTCGGGAGTGCTGGGAACCACTGGGTTAGACGATTTTCACCTATATGATGAAGCCGTGAGACAAGTTAAGACACAATACGTTTTGGATTGGGCTGGCCTGACAATAAGTTGATAAAGTCGATATGAGAATCTAGCCATCGAAATAAACCATGGCGAAGAAATATAATCAAAACAAAAACAAAACAAAGTAAAATGAACTCACCCGTTGGTTGGCGGCGATCGCGAGGTCATCTTGTGCCTCCAGGCAGCCGCCGCAGACTGGTGACGGGCTGCTGCTCGCCGAAGTATACGGCGGGAAGCCCCCTTGCCATCCGCCGGACGGCAGTGCGGTCGAAGGGCCCTGTTCGACCACTGGAGAATAGCTGGACTCTGGTCGAGCAGGGCTGGGCAGACGGAAACTTGGTACTTCACTGGCTACCCATGGCCCAACTTGGGCCATAGGCGGTGCCATGGGGGCCGGGGAAAGGGATGCCGAGTCGGCCAAAGGCCGGTCGGACTTCTTTCAAGGGAGGTAATTAATGCTGACAGTCACAACGAATGAGTGACCGACCAAACGGCCGCCGCCTTATCAGCAAAAGCTGGAGGCGAGAAGAGCGGCACCTGAGTGCTGGAAGCGGTCAGATTGGCTGTCCCTCCCCCCACCTCGAGAGGGGAGGCGACACCTCGCCGCCAGAGCCCTAGGCGGCCACTCAGGGGAGAGTCCCTCTGACCCCTAGGAGGGGAGGGGCAGAGCTTTTTCGCCTCTGACGGAGTAAAATTGATCGCGTGTTTTCCGGCGCTTCCGACACTGAGTCAGACGGGTGTCTGCACCCTAACGGTCCTCCAGCTTCTCTAACCGCACCCTTCAGGGAATGTCTACCTGGGGTTCGCCGAGGGCAGTTTAAACGGACTGGCGAAGGGGTCCGACCATAGTTCCGGACGGGCTCGGGTGGCGTAAACAGGCCCGGGCCGGCACTAACGAACCCGGGCATGCGTTGCGTTGCGTGAGGAATGCGTTGAGACCGGGGGCGGGGGAGTGAGGACTGGGCTTACTGCACTGCTTATTCCTACTAGTGTACCTACCAGAAATGCATTTTTTAAACTATATTATATTTTTGTCAATAAATTAAATTCAAACGGTCCAAAAATGTATATTTAAATATTTCTGGACAACTTCTTTATAGTAACCTGAAATGACTCAATATCTTCCTTCTTTAATGTTTGTATACCAGACAACCACGGACAACCGCGGACAACCACGTCAATCCATTGAGTTTGTATGGAGTGGCAGCGTAGTGTGTGGTCGTCCGCATGCCGATGGATGGCGAAAACAACCACTGCCATCGGCGTGTCCTGTTATAGTAGCTGGTGTGATCCTACTAGAAACGATCATAGCGAGTACAGAACGCCATGCAGGTGTAAATATGATAATCTTCCTTCTAAAATAGGAGAATTAAGCACGGAATTTCGTACCAATCTGCAGTTTTCCGAATTATAAATGTTTTGATTCCAAACTGGTGTATATTAATGAGATCAACTTTAAGTTTTCGAGATATGCCCGTAGATGGGCTCGCTGGTCGCCGGTGGCGTCGGTAGAACGGAACGATTTTTGAGCCCTGCGCCCATTTCGAAAGCGCACCGAATTTGTAAAGTAATGTTTTTTGACTAAAGTAATAACTATTACACCTAGAGCCACACCACAGGGCATGTGATTTAATGTAAAAATTGTTAACATTTTATTTTATGCATTTTTTAACAGATAGTCGTATTGTGTGTGCATTTTTATGCTGGGATTATATTTCCATTTTTTGATTTGTTAAAATAAATAAGAGCTTGCAAACAAAACAAAGTCTCCCAAAAAGTTGCCACGGCCGGGGCTGCCGGGATGGGTTCTCCACCCATGTTTGTAAGTACAGGACAAACGTTAATTACCTGCAATATAAATGGTTTGGGCTTGATTTCTAGTCAAATAATGCCTATAAGCCAGCAAAGACCCCAAAAACTCAGAAAAAAAGTTAAACCCTTTTGTTTGACAAAAAACCTTTTTTTTCATTAACCCATGGTTTCTCACAACCTGGTGAGCTGGGCGGATCGTGTCAAGGTATGTCGGGCACTACAACTTTCGCTTCTAAATTATGCCGGCTACCAGGAATTGCGCGATCGGATGGTTGCGGTCAGGTCCTGTGCATTTGCAACAAGGTGTGCTTAGCGCGGGTCCTGACCGGATATCCATCCATTCCAAAGGTTCAGACTGTTTTTGTACAAATATTGTGCAGGTGTCTTTCATCTAATTTTAAGGCAGTATTCAGTATTCAGCTGACATCGGGCGTCATGAAGATAGGTGCAGACACATGACTAGCTCGCTCTCGTCTCGCTCATGATTAGTTATGGCCATGTTTACAATGATAATTAGGGAATAATGCACATCTTCATGCTTCCCACACTCTCCTAGGCGTGGAGGTACATCTGCTTCCAGTGTTCATCGAGTCTGTTCTGAATAGGTTGAGAGTGTCAGCACTCAGCAGTGACTATGTTCTCCAGCAGGGCATTCCAGTCATTGATCGATCTGATGCTCCAGTGTTTTTTTCCTTATCCTGGTTTGGGCGTGAGGCCTTGCGATCTTGATTGGATGTCCCCTGGCGGTTTTGGAAGTCAGCTCCTAGAAGAACGCGTCACGAGGCAGGTCCAGCTGGCCGTGCATCACCTGGTAGACGAGGATGACGTCCTCCCTGCGCCTCCGGTACTGCTGCCTGAACGCAGGGTGTAGTGCTTCAGGCGCTCTCCGAAGGCAGTTTGGCGCTCTCCGTATCAAGACGCGCCTCTCGAAGCTGTTTACCCGCTTCGACGAGAGTCGCTGATCTTTCCTTGTTGTGTGGGCGCTGGCCCCAGGAGCGTTGCCGTTATTCTAGATATGGTCGTACCAGAGTTTTGACAGCAGCAGCAGCGTTTCTTTTTTATTAGCCAAATATGATACATTGATACAGCGAATTTAAATCTGAATGATGCGTTATTTTTATTATATATATAATTATATTCAGCAAAGTGCCAATGATTGGCGATGATCAGCTATGACATTGCAAATTAATCTAGAGACTAATATGTTTGAGAGCTCTCAAGTGAGAATAAATTAGACTTTTCGACCTGTGCAACAATAACGTTTGCATAAGTCCAAATGTCATCGCATATTATGTACTCGCATCAATCCCACCACGGTCCTACACCACACTGATTCCCTCGTCCCCTCTCACAGCGCCGTCGAAGAAGAAACTGACGATGATGTACCTGGCCAACGACGTCATCCAGAACAGCAAGAGGAAGGGCACCGAGTTTAACCTGGCGTTCGCGCCGGAGCTGTCCAGCGTGTACCGTCACCTGGGGGGCACCTCACTTGACGAGAAGACCGAGTCTGGCGTGCTGCGCCTGCTGAACGTGTGGAAGGAGCGCGGCGTGTTCAACTCGCTGCAGATATCCGGCCTCAAGGCCGCCTTCGGTGAGAAGTGCAGACTGCCTGGTGGTGGGAAGGGTGGAGATTATTTAGCTTTATGGGACAGAGCAAGGCTGGGTGACGACAGCCGGCGGGATGTAAAGGCACGGTGGTGTATGTGGTGTATGCGGCTGGGTTGATTGATGGTTAGATTGTCGCTGGTGAGCCGGCTGTAGTGTCGGATGTTGACGGGATAGACGTACAGCTGATTAGCTGTTGTTTTGTGGCTGGACGAAGTTGCAAGGTACACAAAACATTCGTTCGTGAAGTGATGTCGCTTCAAAAATCAGATCCAAGTAGCCTGCACGACGATATTGTCCCTCGCGGAAACGTTAAATTGCAATGCTTCTTTTCTTCTCGTACCAACTTGCATATTTTCCGAACGATTTTTTATTCATCAAAATATCTTTAACATCTCTTTTCCTGACAGCTTACTCTCATAATTTGGCAGCTAAATGCTGCCAAATTATGAGGGTATTATAAGGGTAAATTATTTGTGAGGTTAATTTTTTTTAAATAATGTTATTGAGCAGTGTGTCTGAGCCGTGTCGCCGTTTCTCCTCTCAGAGACGGGCAGTAAGAGTCCGGCGATGAGCCCGGCCGGCAGTCCGTCCATCAGTCCGGACGGTCTGTTTAAGGAGCCGCAGCCGAAGAAGAGGCGTCTGAAGGCGCTGCCGGCCAGGTCGCCGCTCGCTGCGGAGCCCAAGAAACAACCGGATGACGAGGAGCTGCCTGACGAGCTGCTGCAGACAGATGACGAGCACAAGAACCAGGACGAGCACGAGCACAAAAGCCACCACGAGCACAAAAGCCACCACGAGCACAAAAGCCACCACGAACACAGGAAGCACCACGAGGAGAGGAAAAGACACGAAGAGCGGAGGAAGTCCTCTGAAGAGCGACGGAAGTCCTCAGAGGATCGGAGGAAACCAGAGGTCAAGGTAGTTTTGTCGCGGCTCCGGCTAGCATGACAGCTGTACAAAAGTAATTTGTATTCTGGAATAATTTGTGTTTTTTTGTGTTTATTGTCATGACCCTTTTAGGATTTAGCGTCGAGCTAACATGACATTTGGTCCACGGAAGTTAGCTAGGAATGACAAATGCACACGCGTGCTACTCGCCTTGCTGACTGCGTTTAGACCGATCGGCGTGTGCCGTGCTGCGAGTGTTGACTATGCGGTGCCGTCTGCCACAGGAGGTGGAGGTGTGTTTAGACAGATCACCGTTGTGTCGTACTGTGGGCTGTTGACTATGCAGTGTCGTCTGCCACAGGGAGGTGGGGTGTGTTTAGACGAT
Organism: Semibalanus balanoides; assembly: GCA_014673585.1. Classification (NCBI taxonomy): domain Eukaryota; kingdom Metazoa; phylum Arthropoda; class Thecostraca; order Balanomorpha; family Balanidae; genus Semibalanus; species Semibalanus balanoides. The sequence continues at coordinate 83,964 of VOPJ01004287.1, read as the reverse complement.
CTTCCGTGTGTTCGTGCTGTGGGCTGTTGCACTGTGCAGATGAATACAAGTCTTGCCACAGGGGTGGAGGTGTGGTTTTAGACTCACTCGCCATGTGCCCGTGCTGTTGCGGGTGTTGACTATGCAGTGTCGTCTGCTGCAGGAGGTGGAGGATGTGTTTAGACGATCAGCGTTTGTCTGTTGCTGCGGTGTTGACTATGCAGTTGTCGTCTGCCACGGGAGGTGGCGGTGTGTTTAGACTGATCAGCGTGTGTCGTGGCTGCGGGTGTTGACTGGTGCAGTGTCGGTCTGCCAGCAGGAGGTGGAGGTGTGTTTGGGGACAGATCCCGTGTGATCGTTCTGCGGGGTGTTGACTATGCAGTGTCGTGTCTGCCACAGGAGGTGGAGGTGTGTTTAGAGACCGATCCACGTGTTGTCCCGTTGCTGTGGGGTGTTGAACTGTGGCAGTGTCGTCTGCCAAGGAGAGATGGATGGTGTGTTTAGACAGATGGTCTGTCTAAACAGGATGGTGTGTCGTGCTGTGGGTGTTGACTATGCAGTGCCTTCTGCCACAGGAGGTGGAGGTGTGTTTAGACCGATCACCGTGTGTCGTACTGTGAGTGTTAACTATGCAGTTCGTCTGCTTGCAGGAGTGGAAGGTGTGTTTAGACCGGATACCGTGTGCTCGTCACTGCGGGTTGTTGACTATGCAAGTGTCGTCTGCCACGGAAGGTGGGAGGTGTGTTTTAGACCGATTCACCGTGTGTCGTGCTGCGAGTGTTGACTATGCGGTGCTGTCTGCCACAGGAGGTGGAAGAGAGTGTGTATTAGACAGATCAGCGTGTGTCGTGCTGCGGAGTGGTTGACTTGCAGTGTCGTGCTGCCACAGGAGGTGGAGGTGTATTTAGACCGATTCCAGCGTGCTGTCGTGCTGCGGTGTTGGAGTGTTTGACTTGCAGTGCCGTCTGCTACCAGGGAGGTGGAGGATGTGGTTTAGACCAGATACACGTGTGTCCGTTGCTGTGGGTGTTGACTAGCAGTGTCGTCTGCCACAGAGGGATGGTGGTGTTTAGACGCGATGCACCGTGGGGTGTCGTGCTGCGGTGTTGAGTGTTTGACTATGCAGTGGTCGTCTGCCACAGGGAGGTGGAGGTGTGTTCTAGACCGATCACCCGTGTGCCGTGCTGCGGTGTTGAACTCATGCAGTGTCGTCTGCGCACAGGGAGGTGGGAGGTGTGTTTAGACCGATCACCGTGTGTCCGTGCTGTGGGTGTTGACTATGCAGTGTCGTCTGCCACAGGAGGTGAGGTGTGATTTAGACCGATCACCGTGTTCGTAACTGCGGGTGTTAACTTATGGGCCAGTGCCGGTCTGCTAACAGGAGGTGGAGGTGTGTTTAGACAGATCAGCGGTGTGTCGTGGCTGTGGGTGTTGACTATGCAGTGTCGTCTGCCACAGGAGGTGGGGAGGTGTGTTTAGAGCAAGATCACCGTGTGTCGTACTGTGGGTGTTGATGTGTTGACAATATGCAGTGTCCGTCTGCTACGGAGGTGCGGAAGGTGTGTTTTAAGGGAGCTCGATACACGCGTGTGTCGTACTTGTCGCAGGTGGTTGAGTGTTGAACGTATGGCAGTAGCCGTCTGCTAGCAGGAGGTGGAAGTGTGTGTTTACAGGACGAATGCACCGTGTTGGTGCGTGGCTTGTGGGTGTGTGACTATGGCAGTTGTTCCGTCTGCCACAAGGGAGGTGGAAGGCTGGTGGTTTAGACCGATCACCGTGTGTCGTACTGTGAGTGTTAACTATGCAGTGTCGTCTGCCACAGGAGGTGGAGGTGTGTTTAGACAGATCAGCGTGTGTCGTACTGTGGGTGTTGACTGTGCAGTGTCGTCTGCCACAGGAGGTCGAGGTGTGTTTAGACCGATCACCGTGTGCCGTGCTGTGGGTGTTGACTATGCAGTGTCGTCTGCCACAGGAGGTGGAGGTGTGTTTACGACACGGAGCACCGTGTGTGCAGTTTACTTGCAGAGGGGTGTTGACTATGCAGTGGTCGTCTGCTACAGAGGGTGGAGGTTGTGTTTAGACCGATCACCGCTGATGCCTGCTGCGGGGGTGGGATGCTTGACTGTGCAGTGTCGTCATGCCAACAGGAAGGTTGGAGAGTGTCGCTCTTAGGCGACGATAGCCGTGGTCGCCGTGCTTGTGGGTGTTTACTATGCCAGTGTCGTCTCCCACGGAAGGAGGTGGAGGTGTGTTTACAGACTCCCGGGGACTCACGTGTATGTTAACGTCTGCTTGCGCGGTAGTATAACTATGAAGTTTTGGCTTTTCGCAAAAGAGAGGAGGTGGTGTGTTTAGACGATCACCGTAGTGTCGCTGCTGTGGAGTGTTGCCTATGCAAGATGCCGTCTGCTTACAGGAGGTAGGAGGTGTTTTGCTTAGAACTCGACTCTATCGTGTGTCGGTGCTGCCTGTGTGTTGACTATCTCCATTAGTGCCGCTCTGCGCACAAGGAAGGTAGATGTGGATTATGTTGTTTAGACTCGGATCACCGTGGTGTCACGTGCTGTGGGTGTTTGGTGTTATATGGCAGTAAGTCGTCATGCGGCACAGGAGGTGCTTGAAGGTGTGTTTTTCCCAAGTACACGATCAACCGATGTGTCGGTGCTGTGGGTGTTGATCTTGTGAGTGTCCGATCTGCCACCAGGGAGGTGGAGGTTGGTGTTCTCAAGAACAGATCAACCGTGTGTCGTGCTGTGGGTGTTGACTATGCAGTGTCGTCTGCATGCAGGAAAGGTCGCGCAGGTGATAGTTAATAGACCTGATCAGCGTGTCCGTCGTGCTGCGGGTGTGACTATGCAGTTGCGTCTTGCCACAGGAGTCGCGATTGGTGTTGATGTGTGAGCAATGAAACGATTCACCGGGTGTACGCTATCGAACTGCGGGTGTTGACTATGAAAGTGTCGTCTGCCACGCAGGAGGTTTGGGGTTATGGTTAGATCGTTTAGACCCGATTTCACACGTGTGTCGTTGCCAATATAGTAGGCTTATTGTTGACAAGGGTATGCACGTGGCTCCGATCTGCTAGACACAGAGGTACTCGAGGATGCGAAGTCTATCAATGGTTGCAAGAACCCGTTGCACGTGAATGCTTGATCGCCTCAAACTCGCCTGATGCAGGGGAGCCACACTTCCGCACGTCGTCGGAAAGCGGTTATCACCGCTTAACAGGTAAGTGGCTCGGTCGCGGCGGCCGGGACCCCCCAGACATGCAATGAGCCGGAACACATTTCGCTGTATGCTGAAAATCTCCCGAAGGTAGCTGCGCTCCTAGTTACTGTACATGAATATACATGTCAAGACGTTGCACGGGTGTTGCCAAATATCCGGTATATAGTCCAAGATTCCTTTACTTTTATATATAGTCATATATGTATAGTCTGTATGGTATAGTCCTGTCAGATATTGTCCTGAAAACAGTGTTTTCCCTTTATTGTGAGCACTTAGCGTCCCATCATTTGTTTCTACCTGATTCAGCATTTACAGCTAACCTGGCCGCTGGTGATTGCGCTGAATAGATTGAACAAACGCAGCTTACCTGTCCCTATCTATATCTCTTCACGACTAGTAGAACTCTCCGTCTAACCTATCTGTATGTTGGCATACCATCAGGAGTTGGGTAGCATGTGGCTCATCCCTGCGTCTGTGTGTGCCACCACAGGACCTGGATGAACTCTGCCTCTAACCGCCGTCTGTGTATGTTGGCATTACGTCGGGCCCACGTTAGTTTAGGGGCTAGATACATGTGAGCTCTTATATACCCTGCGTCTGTGGTGTGCCACCAACAGGACCATGGAGAACTCTGACCTCTAACACCGTATGTGTGGTAGATCCAAATGAAGTCCATACATAGGAGTTGGGTTAGGCATGTGGCTCATCCCTTGCGTCTGTGTGTTGCATTCACAGGGCTGAGAGAACGTTCTGCTCTAACACCGTCTTGTAGTGATGTTGGCATTGCAATACCATCAGGAAGTTGGGATACAATGTGATCCATCTCCTGGCGCTTCTGTGTGGTGCACACAGGACCTGGAGAACTCTGCCTTCTAACCGTCTGTAGGTAGTATGGCATACCCATACACCGGAGTTTTAGGGTAGCAATGTTGGCTTCATCCCTAGCGGTCTGTGATGTGCCACTCTACAGAACCTGGAAGATAACTACTGCCTCTATACCCGTCTGTGTGTGTTGGCATACATCAGGAGTTGGGTATGCATGTGGCATCATCCCCTGCAGTCTGTGTGTGCCACCACATGACCTGAGAGAACTCTGCCTCTAACCGATCTGTGTCGTGTTGGCATACCATCAGGAGTTGGGTAGCATGTGGCTCATCCCTGCGTCTGTGTGTGCCACCACATGACCTGGAGAACTCTGCCTCTAACCCGTCTGTGTGTGTTGGCATACCGCCAGGAGTTGGGTAGCATGTGGCTCATCCCTGCGTCTGTGTGTGCCACCACAGGACCTGGAGAACTCTGCCTCGGCTGACGCGGCGACCCGGGAGAAGATCTCCAGTCTGCCACCGGACGTGTCCGACTCCAGCCTGCTGGACCGGCTCCAGGGTCAGTATGTCGTCCCCTGATCAGATGGCAGCACCTTCTCAGCACTGTCGGTACTCAGATGGCTGGCATTCGTGTTCGTTAAAGGGAATGTTTTACTTTTGTATTGGTTTTGAACTGAGATAGCCATTATCTTTGGCCGTATTGAAAAGTATAAATTAATTAAGCAATTTTTCCCAAAGCTTAACCGTTCTTAAGCAATTTAATTTTGAATTTGCAAAAGGAGTTTATGCAAGTGCGGACACTGATTGGCTTCAAGATTGTTGATTCTGGGAGAAAAACGACTTGTATTTCTCGAACCTTGGTTGGATTAACTGCTGCAAGTGCGGTAACAAAATATTTGTTTGCATTCAAGTCGCCAGACTGTTGTCTTCAACGATTGTCGTATCTCTATAGCTCTCTATAGCTAATTAATGACATCATTTGCCCAAATTTGAATATTTTATCAAGTTAAGTAACTTTTCGAGGAACAAATATCACTATCGTTTTCAGCAGCACTTCTTCATATTTTTACTAAACCGACATATACTTATTTTTACTAAACCGACATATACTTGACAACTTTCAGGAAGTTGAAACATTCCCTTCAACATTCACCATTCGTTAACTTGTCCGTTAACATTCAGCTCCTGTCATCAATAGTGTGGCGCCGGGTGTGTCGTTCCGCCGCAGCCATCTGACGTCGGATGCCCTCTGTATGTGCGCTGCAGACCGGACTTCTGGCCAGCGTCTGTTGGCGCAGGTCACCGAGGCCATGGAGATGCTGACCGACTACAACGGCCGACTGGCTGGCGAGATGGACGAGCGGAAGCGGGTGACGCGGCTGCTGCAGGACTTCACACAGAGCCAGAAGGATCTGCTTGCCCAGGCCGAACGCACTCTGGAGGTTAGTCACAATCGGGCACGAAATTCGTCAAACGTTTGCCTCGTTTGGTACAGTTATTTGTGAAAACGTTGCAGATGTTGTGAAGGATAGTACATTGAGGGTATTTACTATTTACCGAAAGATTCCATGACCGGAGGTCCGATTGGTTCCGCTAAGAAAATAACTCGTCACAATTCAAGTCGTGCAGCTGATTGTGCCTTCACACGTTCATACCTTGTCCAAACAAGTGTGCACGTTGGCGTATCAGTCTCGGCTGGTTGGCTGGTCTTGGCGTCGCTGCAGTATCTGTCCAGTTCTGACTGTAGTCTGTCGCTGCCTTCCCCCTCAGGAGTACCGGCACAAACTGGAGAAAGTCTATCTCGTGCGGGAGGAGCTCAAGTCGCACATCCAGAATCTGCCAGACATCAGCAAACTGCCCAACGTCACCGGCGGCTTTGCGCCACTGCCATCTGCCGGCGATTTGTTCAGTTAGTAGTGTGCGCCCCCGCCGCCGCCGCCCAGCGGCGCTCGTGTCGCACCAGAGCGGCGTTTGGATGTGGATTCTACCTGCCGGTGCTGCTGCTGTGAGTGAGAGAGAGATCTCGTGCTGCCGCGGACGTGGAACGGGCGCTGGCGTGTCTGTGCCCCCGGGTTTCGATTCTCCGCCAGACTCGCCGGCGCACCTTTCAGTAAGGCCGGTTCGCGCACATTGTCCGGGCCGGCCCTGTCCGCTTCGTGCAGCGTGCGTGTGTCTGGTGTTTTGGTGCAGAGCGCGCCGTGACAGTACATAATCACCAGAGGCCTGCACGCGTGCTGTGCCCGTGTGCGCTTGCGTCGCTAAAGACACTCAATGGCTGAGCCTTGTGACGTGTAATGCAATTGTTACCTTGGTCAGTTCCCCGCTGCCCCGCGCACTCCTGTCACTATCACTCATGTCGTGGTGATCATATGCATTGAGCGGGGGCTGTGGGCTGGGTCACGTGACGTGTGCTGCCGACTGCGCGGAGTCTGCAGGCGGTGTCACGTGACATGTGTTGCGGTTTGCGTTTCGGCCACTGGCGCGCGTGATGTAACAAACTGACACTGTGTGACACCTGTAGCTCTGCAATGGAGGAGGGGGAGGGAGGGAGGGGTGGCGGTTCCCATCCGACTGGCACCGTGCAGACACGGACGGATCCTGAGACGCTGGAGCCGGCTGATTAGCTGGCCGGCGCCTGTGACGAGCTGACGCGCTGTGAGCCGACCGCCGGGCGGCACTCTGAAAACCACCCGACAGTCGCGCGCGACGTGAGACGGCGCACAACATGCCCGCGGAACTCTGCCGATGCGGGGCGTTCAATGCAGCGGTACATTCGGCGAGCGGCTCCTGTCGTCTGACGCGACACCCGCGCCTGGCTGTACAGGCTGCCCTGTGGCAGCATATACTGAACATACCCGTGTTCATGATGAATTTCATACTGTGTAACTGCGGAGACGAGAGCTTTCGGCGTGGGTTGTCAGCGCGCCGGCAGCTGACGCGTTGCGGGGTGGTGACGTCACTGTCACGTCTGGCGTCTGACGTCTCCGACTGCCATCGAAAACCTGTTGATGTTCACTGTTTAGCAGAGGCTGTATGCACCGGCGTCTGCGCGAGATGAGAGGCGCAATACAACTTCAGTGGCTGGCTCGACCAGCTCTGTCTCGCGTGACGTCATCCGCTTCATCGCTGCTGTGCAGTGTTCGCGGCAGGAGGGAAGCTCCTACGAATGACTGCATACGTGTCAGTGTAACGAGCTCATTAATACCGTACCATTTTGGGGGGATGAAACAAGACTGGCATGCTGTCCGAATGAGTGTAGTGCTACAGAGCTTCTTAACTTTTCCTTGTAAATTATATGACTGACGGCATAGGCGTACCCAAGGGGGGCAAAAGGAGCGATGCCCCCCCCCCCCCCCTGAAAGGTCCGGTGCGCGCCCCCTGCCGGCAATGGGCCCGCATTTGGTGAAATGGAGTCCGCTCCGAAGGTCACCTAATTTTCTCTAGAAGACCACGCGAGGTTCGGATCTTTAGAGTTTTTTAGAGCACATCAGAGGCTCACTTCAGATTTTTTATTTTTAGTGTCAGAGCACCCCGTAAAAGGCGGCCAGAGTGACCAACCTCAGGCGGCAGAGTGTCTTCTCAGGTGGCAAGTAGGGCCCCCTCAGGTGGTCAGGTCCTCATAAGGCGTTCAGGGGAGGGCAAAAGGTAAATGCCTCGCCACTGAAGGTCTGCGGTGGCGCCCCCCTCCCCCTTGAGCAGCCATGTGCCCTTTGGAGTTAGGGCCCGGGCCCTAATTTCCAATCTAAAGACCACGACTAATGCGTGGTCTTTAATGATCAGAGCACTTCAGAGTTCTATAGGTCCAGAGTACCCCCTCAAGGCGGTCATGGGGTCATTAATGGATGTGGAGGAGACCAGGGCTTTGGAGCATCAACTGGACTCACACATTTGGCTAGTGGGCCAAGAGACGCAGCCAGACCTACAAGGGGGGGCACGGCATTCCGGCATTTCCCCCCCCCCCCTCCGAAAAAATGTCGCGAAAATCAAAATCTCCGGATTTAGGCCACTATATTTTGCAGGGCGTCCAAAAAGTCGCAAAAAGGGACGTCGCCGATAATTTTTTCGTGAAGAAGTCTGTCCATTGGGGAGGGGGGGGCACGTGCACCCTGTGCCCCTGCTAGTGCCTCAGTGCACGAAATAGGGCCTGTGCCCACGGTGCTCTCACACAATTTCGTTGTATTTCGCCGGCATGGCCAAATACTTTTTTTGTGGGGTGGGGGATACCTGGGGTCCCCTGAAAAATACTGTTGTGATTTTTTTCTCGAAAAAAATGTTGAAATTATACCCCTCTAAAAATATAGTGTGCTAAATTCGTTTTTTTTTTAAGTGGGGTTACTTTGTGTTCCCGACCGAAAATTGACCCCCCCCCCCTCCTGAAAAGCGAAGTCCTGGGTACGCCACTGACTGACGGCAAGAGACACGAATGAGCGGGATTGTTGCCACGGCAACCATATCGAATGCGCCGTGGTTTCCGTGACGACTGGCAGATGCTGTCGGCAAATTGGCAGCATTTTACGGGTTCTAATCCTGACGGGATCAGTCCGTGTCCGCTGTATTGCGTGATGCCCTGCGTTTTATACTTCCTCGGTTTTTCACTGTCTGGCATCATTCCAAATATGTCGCGATATCGTCCGATAATGATACACATCAGTTCCCTAACGGACAAAACCCGAGGTGAGCGCTGCGCACCAGTCAGTCTGTCGTCTCGGGCGGCGTCTGGCTGTCGGCAGCTGGCAGCAGGTCAGGTGCTGAGAGGACTCCCTCCCAGCAGGCGGCGTCTGGCTGTCGGCAGCTGGCAGCTGGTCAGCTGCTGAGAGGACTCCCTCCCAGTCTGGACAGACTGGCGTGTTGAGCGGCTGTGGCCGCCGGTCGTGTATTGGCGCGTCCCCCGTCACGCCGTGTACACAGTGGTCGCGGACACCTCACATTACACACAGTCGCAGTGCTGGCGCCGCCGGCCCGAACCGTATGGAGCAGAGAAGGACGGCGCTGCCGTTCTAATCAGAAGCGCAGCTGATCGCGGCTATGCAACATGTGACGCAAAATATCTGACAGCATACGTGAGATATCGAAAGAACTCTGAATAGCAAACAACCCGATCATACGAGACAACCTAAACGCTCAGAAAGCATACTGATACATTTCCGGAGATCGACAAAAGCTGACACGCGTAGAGCCTGCTCGTGTCGGCTAACGAAGTTTCAGATCCGAAGGAGCCTCGGGGAATACACTACATTAGATCGCATTCAATTACGAGTAACCAATGATATGTTCAAGGTTAACAATATAAAAAAGGCTCTCCAATGTGTTGGTAAGAACTAAAGTGTGCAAAATGAATTCTTTTTGCTGACCTGTGATCCGTGTCGTAAGTGGACAGAGGGTCCCTGGGCCAGCTCTACGGTAAATGGTCGTCTGCGGTGATCCTGAAGGGGACCTGTCAGCCGCGCAGCGAGACCCAGTGACTGTGTTGTCCTGGCGCACCAGACGCGTGATAAGAGTCGCGCCGCAGGAGGCACACTTTCGGACCGGCCGCCCAGCACGCGCGCGCACTTGCAACACGTCGGAGAGTCGGTACCACGAGGATCGGTTATTCTCCCGGTCAGATTTCGGCGGCAGCCTACGGTGCAGTTGCCGAGTGGTATAGTTGGCGGCTGGCCGGAGTTCTCCGGTGACGACAACCAGGGGGCGGAGGCCAGGGGAGAGGATTGGGGGGCTATCGCATGGCGCGGAAAGGTAGCAGGCTGGGGGGGGTGGGCCAGGCGTAGTGGGGAAGGCGCGGTGGTCACGGATTTCAGGGCGCTGGGGGGGGGAGTGCGGTAGGAGGGACATCGCACGGGTTGTTGGAGTCGTGCGGAGTAGGGACACGGACCAGGGAACGGAGTACGGCGTGGGCGCGCCATCCGCGAGGCGAGCCTAGAGACAGCCGCCGATGCGTGATGCAACATAAGCAGACCCGGGCCACCCGCGACACGCGATCAGGAACATCGTACGCGCGCCCTACACCTGCGCAACAGAACCGAGGCACGGCGCGCATGATCGCTCTCATACCTAAGACAACAAGAACTCGGCGCGGCACGTGACTGTCTGCTGCGTCGGAAGTCGAGAGAAGCTGCGAGGCCGTACGCATTCTGGTGGCGCCCGGGATTTTTGAGGGCCCCGGGCCGCGACGACGGTAGGTCCGTCACACTCTGTCCGGACCAGCGCGCCACTGGCGACACGAAGCTCGAGCGCTAAAGCGAGCGCAGAGTCCGCCCTTTCTGGACCCTCGGGACCTAGGCACATACTGCTTTGCAACGGCCCCCAGGCGCCACCGCCGGCCGGGCAGACGGGGTAGCTGCACAGACTACAGAGCCGACGCCGCGCCCGGGAGTGGTCCCGAGGGGACCACGGGCACCCTGCCGCGAGGCTCCTGCTCTCTGGAGCGCGGGCGGCCTGGGGGGCTTCGAGACAGCACAAAGATTGGAGCCCGCGCTCGGAACGGGTGCCGCGGTGCCCAGCGACACTACGACCTTCCGGCGCATCTCGCGAGCCACGAGTTCCCCAGGAGGTCGCGCGCATCTACACGGGTCACATAGCCACACAGTGCCGAAGGCTTAACAGTGAAGACGGACCGCTCACGAGACACAGAACAGAGCAGCCACCCCTATCGTGTCATCAGTGACGAACCACGATTTGCACCAGACACAACACACCAGTAGGTTCATCTTCACACAACACATACACAAACACACATCGCAGTACGGCCCCGCCGCGACCGACCGCGCGCCGGTGCAACGCATTCCACGTACTAAGCAGTAGTAAAACCTAGGCGTCGCCGCTAAATAGACCGATTTGAGCCCTCGCCACGGCCACGCGAGCCGGCCGCTCCGTTATTATTGCCCTGTACAAAATAGTCTGCCACGCTGACGTCACGACGTACGTGTGCAGGCTGGCGCGGCGGCACACCACAGCGGCGGCGTGCGGCGTGCCGTCTATCACATCGATCCCCGGCGACCGAGCCGGCCGGCCGGCCGGCTGGCAGCGGGGCGGGCGGCGCGAGCACCGCCGCTGACGCCTCGCGTGCCACCTCTGTCCCGAGAGAAAGCTCTGGTTCTGGCACGGCGCACCGCTTTGGCTCCAGCACGGTTGACGTACCGAACAAGAAACAATTTCAGCCGAAAATTCAACAGACCCGATAGGATTCCAACGATAGATAATGATATATCTGCGTATTCAACTCCGCCGAGCCGAGTTAAAACGATTCCGACAAACGAAACAATTCAACAGCGCGTCCCAGATGCCACCCCGGTGCCCACTGTCCCATGCGATCACCGTCCACACAATGCCACTCCACCAACAGCAGTCAGCTCGCGCTCGGCCACATACAAAACAGCTCCGATAAGCACACTCCACTCGCGCCAATGCCCTCCACTTGTGTCCGTACTGAGCCGGAGGTTGCGGGTTCGATCCCCGGCGGCGGCGGGCCGGGGAAAAGTCTGTGTCGGGCGGCGCCGGGTCGACAGTGGCCGGCTGCCGACGGTCAGTCGCCCGGATGCTCCGGACACGTCCGGTTCACCTGGAACCACTCGTCGATACACCTGTGAACAGCGGGGGGCGTCAGGACCATTCCACTGTGGGAGAAAGCAGGGGCTCCAGGGAGGCAGGGAAGAAGCAGGAAGTGGAAGAGGAAGAGGAAGTAGGGAGCAGGAAGCGGCTCATGTTATTGTGGGGGGGGGGGAGTAGGACGTTATGCCGAGCAGGAAGCGGCTGACGTTATTGTAACCAGCAAGACGCCTTAATCCGCGAAGGACGAGCGAGCCCATAGAAAGCCGGTAGAAAGAAATTGGTCTGCTGTCATCTACATTCCATTTGCCTTTGCTTCTTTGCGCTGAAACTGATTTGCTTTATATGATTTGCCTAGTTCAACTTTGTTGCATCATTCTGCTTAGTTACACATTGTTGTGGGCTCAAATCACACACCAAATTTCAGCTTCATCGTTCCAGTCGTTTCTCAGCTATAGCAGGATAACGTTTATGACACCCCTGACGCGGCACGCGCCATGCTGACCCATCATGTGAGACGAAACATGTCAATAACATGATTGATTGATTGAGTGGGGCTATCAGATGGCGAAGACCGCTTGTCAATCGGATGCGGGAATCCAAAGATATAAGCTTTTCAAAAGCGTTATGGTCGGGTCGGCCGCTTATATGTGAGAAAATCCCGTATTCAGTGAGGACTCTCGCTCGCTCGTAACTACACGGCGACACAAGCAATGATCGGGTTAATTGCCAAGATTGAATCCCGAACCACGGTATTGGATGTTACATAACACAAAGATCGGACGACCCTGTAAATGCTGACAAGTCGACTGCTTGTTTCGTCGGTTTTTATTTATTTGTTTGTTTTGCGCTTGTTTCTCTCCCTGTAGTTCTGCTGTAACACATTACATAATTCAACCGGCCAACATCAACACCCAATAGTCGTTCGTTGATGTGAGGCCGCCTCCAAGGGCTGCCTGGAGCAGACAAATGATGACGTCACCAGCTCTGTAGCATCATAAGCCACAGACAAGCGGCTACATCTCGGCGTGGAGGAGAGCCGACCTGTCTAACCAGTTCAGTTCAGTTCAGTTCAAATATTGGCTAGTCATTCCACGTTGTGGTTTAGTGCTCGATTCGTTTCCAAAAACAGCATCCAATGATCCAGATGAGCACATTAGGCAAATTTGAGTACACAGAGACATACACATTACACATACATCGGTCCAGGACGCTAATGTCTAAATCCGACGCTAAACATTAATGCAGATGCAAATACATATGCTAAATCATTTTGCACCAAAGATGTAAAATCAAAGATGCTTTAAAGGGAGTGTGCCTACTCACATTGGTCATGTGGAGTTGTTGACACTAGTCTGTAGAATATATTTTTATGAATTTAGCCATGTACTTCATTTCCCCAGAATCACTTTAGTTGCTGAGATATTCCAAAGTCGCCAATCACATACTGGCAAGTAGATTAATTTAATCAATATACGCCAGGAGCTATTTTCGCACTAAGAAGCATTGCTCTTAAATTACAACGCAAGCATATATTTTGTTAGCTCTGGCCATGCGCCATTATAAGGTAACATCTTCGCTAACTTTTTTGTTTATAGTGACGATCGTTTTGAGTTTTGAAACAAAACAAATGCAAAACATGAAATTAAGTAAAATTCAACTAAAGGGCCTCCAGACGTGAATTTTATCGTAACCAATAATCAAGCATAGCTTCTTACCGTAATAAAAATATATTTGACATTTCAAAAGAGTAGGCACACTCCCTTTAATGGAGAGGCAAGATCTGGTAAGCAGACTAGTGAACGATTAAAATTTTCATAAATGATTCAATCATGATTCGCCGGCAAACACAAATGATTCAATCATGATTCAATCACTCAACATTACCAGTACTGGTGAATGATTCAATGATTCACAGGCTTACGCAAATTAATCACGAATGATTCATGTAATGAATAATTCATGAATGATTCAATCACAATGATTAGCAATGCGTAAGTGCAAATAACAGAGCACATATTCGGAATGAGTGTGTTTACAGACCAAATGAAGGTGCTGAAAATGATCTTGACATATGTTGACTCAGTTCCATTCCCCATTATAAGGGTGGACTATCATTTGTATAATTTCTGCTGCCCCCCCCCCCCCCAAGTGCTATGAATGATTCAATCACCTTATTTTCTCTATGCATTAATAATTCAATCAATGATTCATTGAATCATTTATGACGAGGTGAATTGATTTAGGAATGATTCACGTGAAATAAGAATGATGCAATCAAAAATAATGATTCAATCAGAATTATTCACAAGTCTGCTGGTAACATACGACCAGCCGAGGCGGCTGCCGGTAAGCTGTTCCAGAACTGAGCTGCACGGTATGAGAAAGTACTGCGAGCTAAGGAAAACCGAAACAGAGGAAGCCGTAACTCGCCACTGGCTGTTGCGCGAGTAACTCGCTGTGACACGGCCGAGCGTCGGACAAATAAACACTGGACGGCTTCCAGAGTGTTTGCATCATTCAAAGCCTTGAAGACTTTGATGTAGTCACGATGTCTGGCGTCAATTTTGCGCCAGCCAAGTTGATCTAAAATAGGTGAGATGTGGTCAAATTTTCGAGCACCTGTCACAATCCGAGCCGCAAAATTTCTAAGTTTTGTGAATGCTGTGCTAGTGACAGGGTGCAGCTTCACCCCAGATTGAGAGACAGTAGATGATATGGGGAAACACGTGAGCATGAACAAAGACCTAGCGGGTCTGTGAGATGGTGACGAATTTGGTAAAATGAAAGAAGAATGGAGTTGCACTTTTTGACAACATAAGATATATACTCTTCCCAGTTCCCAGGATAATTTATTGTCAAAAGCCATTCCGAGCATCTTCACGGACGGGGACCAGGACGTGACCGGATATATTGATTGAGAAGGAACTGGTGCTTTTTAGAGACAGGGAGGCGCCGACAAGATAAATAGTTGTTTTGGTACGTTTCATTTTTAAGGAGTTAGATTCAACCCTCGCCCTACGGGGACTTTTTCTCACATTCGCCCTCCGGGAGCGGGGGCGGGGGGACTACAGGACGCCCTGTAGTCAACATTGCTGTCATGGCGCCCCTGGATTGTTGAAAGGCGCCCCTAAATTGGCCTGCAGACCCCCTCCTAAAAATGCTGAATCCGCCCTTGACAGGTCATCAAGCCCGACAGCTTGGCTGGCAGACAGATCGCTGAGCGCGGCGGACAGTTCCGGAAGTGTAATCACACCATCAGCGTCCGCCCAGCTGTCGTCACGCAGGGAGGGAGGGGAGGGAGGGGAGACCCAGCGCTGTCACCAGCAGCTATCTCAGCGGCGATTCATGGCCCAACATTAGCAAAGAGTCGGTTAAACTTGTTCGCCTTTTCAGCGGACAACGAGGCAGGGGCCAAGGGGCTATTCCCACTCCATTTCGGCCGCATGACAAATTATTTCACACCCTGCCAGAAAGCATTACGATCGTGTGACATTTGAGAACATACATTGTATTCTATTGAGTATGTGGCAGATGGGTTGGAGTGGGGGAGGGTTTTCTTTTCGGTAGGGTACTTCCAGGGGTGTCGTCACGAAATTCTGAGTGGGGGGGGGGGGAGGACCAATGCACAATGGACCGGAGCCCTGATTAGCGCGACAAAATTAATTCGCTGCTGTTGACGTACACAATACTCGAGAACGAATTTTTTATATCAAAAGTCACTCAGCAAATATGAATAGGGTTGCATCCTACAAAATGAAATAGTGGCTGCATAATAAGGCTAAAAAAACTATTATAAAGTTTCGTTTATACCAACTTTGGTGTGCTTTTTGAACAGTATATAAAATGTAATGCACAGTTTTCAAACGTAAAGTTCAATAAGCTCGATATAAAAATTCGCAACTGATCCCAGGTTTATTTTAGTACCAAAGCGTTGCCTAATGAATCTTTTATCAGGAACCCATTCGTTTACCTGCGATAATTTGCGATCTTCGGAGCAATTTATATTTTTGCATTATTTGTTGCTGGCACTTTGGTGGGTAAGTATCGCCGCGGATGCCGCACTATCGCCGGTGTATTAACTTTGTCCATGGGTATACAACATTTTTTATCTCCCGAGCCACCAAATTAGACTGTGACCGATAAAGAAGATTTTAAGTGTTTTGGCAACTAAGTGTAAATGTCAAGCTAAGGTCAAAGTAAATTAACAATGTAAAATTTTGAAATTTATAAATTTAAATAAAAAGGGCGTGTTTCTAGCCTAGTTTTGTCATAGAAGTACAGTGCTGTCATTTATTTGTCTGTATCTTGTCAGTAAAAGCCAAAAAAGGATATTTCAAAATACGACGTCATGAGTTACCAGCACTGTAAATACGATCACTCAGTCAAAAATGATTACGAGCGAGCGCGAAGCGCGGAGCGAGTCCTCATTGAATACCGGATTTTTCTCACATATAAGCGGCCGACCCGGCCCGGGCCAGACCGCAGACGAGATCTGTCAGACTAGATCTAGAATTCGCCCCAATTAACAGATAGCCCGATTTGACAGCCGGTCTATCAGTTGACTCTTATCACATGAGGACAAAACATGGGTCAAGATGAAGTGCATATATGAGTCTCATAGAGGTCGCAATGAACATTCTATGATTCATTGAATGTTTTTTCTCATGTTGATCGGGTCCAGCACGGAGCGCGTGACAACGGTGCCGGCGTACTCTTATGTGGTCAGAAGATATTCTGCTGTAGTGAGAAACGGGCGGACCTAAGGAGCTAAAAAAAGTTGGTGTCGAGGGCTGGAGACTCAAGCCACTGGCAATCGTTGACACAAGGTAAATCTCTAGGTCACTGCTGCATCGTGCGCACCGGCCACCTCTGTTTTCCCGTCCACGAAAATTACTACAAAACATCGTTGCAATCCGGACCTATATCTCGGCACCAAAAGTCGCAAAGACACGAATCAAACAAAGATGCGTAGAGAAACGATCCGCCCGGCGTATGCACTATGTGTCGATCAGCGGCGCGTGGAACGCGCAAAGTTACTGCCTATACAAGCGCAAATCATAGTTTTATGACGTCTTCACAATTTAAATCAGTGCTCAGCATCTATGGGACGTGAAACGATGAAAATAACACCAATCTGTAGACCAATGTACCGTCTCTAAAATGCATGCAAAAATTGAGGTTTTAATGCAGTATTTCGCTGTAATAATCTGCCTGTAATCATTTTTATTGACGATTCTATCAACATTTCCTTCATTAACAACGCCTTCTGTTCAAAACCAAAGGGTGCTAGACGATAAAAAATGTGGCGGGCTGTCACAGCGCATCATCCATCTAATACCCACCCAAGAATGAATTATTTGCCTACAAACAAGAAGCTTATAATTGCAAATTAAAAAATACGCTGCAAAAACCTATTTAGTTCGAAAGTATCGATTTTAGTTCGGATCTATTTGCGAACGGCAAAGACAACACATAGCGAAAATAATTAAAAAGCATGCCTTTGCACAAGACGAACCTCCGTTGGACGGGTGAATAAATTGACACGGATTTAATTCCTGGACTCGCTCGTCCTTTCCAGCCGTTAAGGCGTCTTTACTGGTTATACAATCATTTTAAATATTTTTTTTTTTTTTTTTTTTTTTGGCACTGGTATTATTTGATAGTATCATGACATTTTTTTAATATCTTTGAAAAATCTCTCCTCAAGCCATAAACAACAATGGCTATCAGTTGCCGGACACAAATGAAATAACTCGCTCTGTCTGCTTCATGCCATGCATGCCTTACTAGTTATTTTCAATCTTCATATGTTTTCGGATTGCATTTTGCTTATAATATTGCCTTTGTACGGTCTGTTAAAGATTAGCTGATTGATGTGTAAAAACCGTGTGTAGTGACGTCACTAAAATCGTTATATTTGCCCAAATTATGGACAAAAGTGCTTCATTTTCGCATAGAATACGTGAAATTGGTGTAGGATAAGTTATCCAAAGTTTCACGTTGATAGCATTATTTTTTATTTAGTTATAACGAAAAAACGGCAGGGGCGTTAAACGCCCCCACCCCCCAGTCAATGCCGGGTTAACATGCTCGAAGGGCCCCTGGGCAGTTTTTTGGGCCCCTGAGTGAGCTCAATGTGCCGCTGGACTGAGAATTTGGTCCAATCATTTGTCCTCTATTTTGTTTTTTGTTTTTAGCGAAGTTGATATCATATTCGTTTTTTAATAGGATACAATTTTGCCAGAAAATTAATAACAAACTGAAACAGTAGTTAGGACATATTTAACTGGGTAAGACAGGAATTGCCGGCACCCGTCGAAGCACTTCTGCCAGGCGGGCTGGGAGGTTTCCAGTCTTATTGGGTGGAACATTTCTACAGAGTATCACTACATTCCCCGCGGAGAGCTGCGAGCAATCCCGACTTATAACAATGCATTGCTGAATGCTATCTACAGGCACAAAGAGATGCCTTTATTCACCCGATCTATAGATCTGTAGATCTATCCACCCGATCTATTCACCTGATACGGACTGGATGGAGCATGAAGGCGATTATGAGAAAATCAAAATTGCATCTGATCGATAAGCAGGATACAGCTCAGTTCTTTGTGTTTGCCGACTCAGTGTGCTGAGGCTCAATACGCTGTCTGACCAGTCGTCGCCGGGTGAGCGTCATAACCGTGTTGCTGTAACACACGCTGACGTCAGTTACCTTCTGAGTAAGGCTCATTACTGCGCTCTTAGGGAAAATTGGCTACGTGCCGCCTTCACAGACGTATTGTTGAACTGTGAACCGTTATGTTTGTATTACACGCATCATCAATTCACCGTCCACTGGCTCTCTCCATCGGGAGGAGCGTTGCTTTGATTGCTTCCGGCGGGGTAGCTAATAACCACGCCTGGGGTTTTACGGACTGCAAGAAGATACATTAATAACGCCCAGGCTGGCACAGTCAGCTTTGTGAGCAGTTATGCACATACTGGAAGTTATGTGGAATATAATATAAATACTGGAAGTTATTATACAGTTATGCACATCAGCTGACTAGAATGGAGTGCTTAATGGGAGTATGCCTACTCACATTGGTCATGTGAAGTTGTTGACACTAGTCAGTAGAACATATTTTTCTGAATTTAGCCATATACTTTATTTCCCCAGATTCACTTTAGTTGTGCTGAGATATTTCAAGGTCGCCAATCACATACTGGAAGTACTTAATTATCGATGGTCGCCAGAGAGCTTTCGCTTACTTAGAAGCCATTGCCTCTTAAATTACACGCTACATAAATTGTTAAGCTCTGCCCAATTAGAAAACAACCGTGAGCACTGATAAACAGCTGCCGAACAGATTCCGATCACTGTAAACAAACCTATAGATTGCTCATAAAGGTTTGTTTAATCGTTTCTTAGTGCGCCATATTAGGTAACATCTTTCGCTACTCTGTTTAAGTGACAATCGTTTATGAGTGAAACAAAACAAATGCAAAACAGATATAAGTAAAAATTCAACTAAAGTGGGTCGCATATGTGAATTTATCGTAACAATAATCAAAGCAATAGCTCTTACCGTAATAAAAATATATTTGACATTTCAAAAGAGTAGGCACACTCCCTTTAAGATATGTGTACAAAGCGATTTGGAGCGTCAACCAATCAGCGACGAGGAAGTGCATGGCTGATTGGTCACTGCTTCTGATCACATTACGCTCATTTTTTAAAAGAAATATTGCTTCGAGCGCCGAGGCTACGGTAGATAGTGTTCACTTGATAAAATACAAATGAACAAGTTCCGAAATCTCCTTCTGATGCCGAAGACGACTCTAGATGACGGCATGAAGCAGAGGTATATCTGAAGGTATATCAAATAACACTTATTTCTTACTGAGGAAGAAGGGAAGAGTAAACACAAATGGCGAAATGGCGTTGTAATTATAATCGCAAATTGGCTTACCCCGGCCGAGCAAACCACTTTACCCACACAAGCTAAAATGTGACGATGCTGACGACTGGACCTCCCCTAAAACTATCATGCAACTATCATATCGCAAAACTATCATATATGTAGGGTGGATCAGATTTCACCATGTTAAAATACGCCTGAAACTCTATCTGGATACCGATTTTCATGGAAATTTAAAGGGTTCGCCAAATATCGAATGTGTCGCTGGCGAACTCTATTGGCGTCTAGACGCCAAACTATTATATGTTAGGTTAACCCTCGCCCGGGTAGGGCAAGATCACTGCGTGTCCGGTTAGGGGGAGGGGGATACGACCCCCCTAGGCGTTTCACCCCTAGCTGAGCTAGAGCTTCGATTAAAAAACGAGCGTGTTGCTTGTACCGAGAGGAAGCCATTGACACCAGATTTTAAGGTCTTCGGTTAAAGGAAATAGTTCACCTTCAACATGGGTTTTGAACTGAGATAGCAGTTTTGTAGCCCGTGTTGAAAAACCCCTAGCTTCAAGTTTCTGGCTAAAAGGCTCTCCAGCGCAATATATAATTCCTATTAGTAAATAATATATCTATAAACAAAAGGAATTGTCAAGAATGTGGGCATCGGGAGGCTATACAGTAATCTACGCGACTACTCTCGAATCTGAATGGCTGAGCCATTGATCTTTTCGTTTGTAACGTTGCAGAGTACGGCATATAGTTTTGATAAAATCAATGATGTACGTCCTTCTTGTCCTGAATCGAGCGCGGACAATGGCTATTTTTGACAATATGAAAAGAAGTTATATTTCAAAATATAATCAAATCGTGTTTGAAAAAACAGTCCAAGGTGAACTATTTCCTTTAATAGGTGGCCTCTGAGGTCATGTCAATGACCCAAATGTCATCAAATCGTAAATGTGTGAAAATTGAATACTGATCGAGCCAAAATCATGAAAGAACATCTAAGTATGCTTAATATATGCCAAATTTGAAATCAGCGTCACAAAATGGCCTAAAAACTGTAAAACTCCCAAAAGGTCATGTCAGGTCATCTGAGATCAGTGACCTCGGTTGACCTGTGGAAGTGCATGACTCCAGTGGAACATATTATCATGTAAAATTGATCCCAGATTTGAAATCAGCGTCACAAACTGTCCTAGAAACGGCCAGAAGCAAAACAAAATCATCTGAGGTAATTGGAGGTCAGTGACCTCAGTTGACCTCAGAAAAGGTCAGCCGAGGTCAAAATCTCAGCGGAAGCCACAGCTGTCACCTGGAAACACCTTTTTGCATATGCTCCTGAACAACAAACACTTGGAAACTGCACATGTAACAAGGATCGATACTACGAGACGCCAGTTGCGCCTGACATGACCTTGAGAAACAGGTCATAGGTTACGGTTCATGAAAGTTTGAAGTTCGAAATTTTCAGGGTATGTATCCAATTGTTCAAAAATTGGGCACTGAAAGTTTCATGGCGTTCGATTGATAACTACGTGTGTAATTTTGAGAAGAAAAAAAACGAGGGGTGGCATCTGCACCCCTTCTACCCAGGCGAGGGTTTAACAGATTTCACCATGTTGATCTACGTGCTCTGTTCTTGATGTCTGTAGAGTTGTAAATGATTGTAAGGGGTCCGCGAATCAGTCGCTGAATGTTAATGTGAATAATTCGCTGTCTTCACACACGATTCCAAATGCTTCCAAATACAAAACAAAAGAAAGTCAACAGAATATAGGACACATCCGGGATATGATATACTTAGAACATTCTGTTCTACAAAACTAAATCACAGAGGTGTTCAATTTATGTCGTCCCAAAAAAAAAATTGCCTCGCATCGTTTTGAGCGATGACAGAAATATTTGCAAATGTAGATTCTTAGCCTAAATACCTACCTTAAAATTTGGATAGAGGTTCTAGCGGGGGCCAGCACCCCCACTTTTCACCACCGGGGGCCGGGCCCCTGCTCCCCCCGTGGTGACACCCCTGGGTACTTCCATCCAAGAGATACGTGACACCATCCAGGAGACTCGGTGTATGACGGGTACTACAGAAACGTATTCTAGGTACGACAGGTGCGCCACGGGTAGTACCGGTTATCAATCCCTAATTGTTCATCGCCTTGCACCACCACTCAACGTGTAATCGCCCAGCGGAGCGGACGGGTTGGCACCAGTACTCTCTACGTGACACGGCAGAGTGGCCTTCGACCAGATTTCGAAACCCGTAGTATCAAAGGTATCATTTAGGTGTGATGATTGTTTAATAAAGTTATTGTTTTATTCGCTAGTCGGCCTCGGTGGCTGAGGCTGCCGCCGCTCCTTGGTGGCTGAGGCTGCCGCCGCTCCTTGGTGGCTGAGGCTGCCGCCGTTCCTTGGTGGCTGAGGCTGCCGCCGCTCCTTGGTGGCTGAGGCTGCCGCCGCTCCTTGGTGGCTGAGGCTGCCGCCGCTCCTTGGTGGCTGAGGCTGCCGCCGCTCTGAGCGAGCCTCGCCATAGTGGTGGGGACGCACACTGCGACAAACTGCGTCGTACGAGACGTCGTCATGGATACTCCTTACTTCCTCACACCCCCGTCTCTGCGCAACATGAGATTGGTCCTATCCCACCGCAATAACCGCATTAGTTCAAGAAGCGCCTCACCAACCTCCAGCCACGGACAGAGCTACCGACGGCGCGGTGTCAATGTTCTTAGCGGACAGTGGGAATCGAGTACGCTCCACCATAGTCGTATACAACTAGGACAGTGGGAATATCGAGTACGCTCCACCAGAGTCGCATAAAACTACAGACTTTCGTGTCGACCAGACTGGTTATTGATGCAACTTTTTGGGATGGGTTCAATCACGATTCATTTTTAAATGTAGATGATTCAGTCACCGTTAGATTCATGCATAACAATTTTGAGAAATGATTCTTTCCGATTCAAAGAATCAACTATTGTTTTTTATCTTATCACGTTTGATTCACCGTTGTAATAGCATTGCGCAGCCTGTTTGATTCCATCAGCCTTGTTTCTATGCTGGTTTTGATTCAATCGTGATTCATGAATAAACAAATGTGGTGGTGAATCGGTTCTTCTTTGGTTCAAGGGATTTTGATTGAACGATTATAATCGATTCAATCAGAGTCGAATCAATAGCCAGTCTGGTGTCGACATCCGTCGCTTCATACACAGGATCCCTATTCAGATACAGTAGTTTCAAGCGTAAACGTATTCATTGACAAACAGCACGGGCGCGTGAAATATTCACAGCACCAGGACCGGCAAGCATCTTTGATCGATTCACATTCCTCCACACAACTGATAAGCCCGGAGCGTGGGAGTCGGAACCGTCACCAGGCAGCAGCTAGGCGTGCTGGTATAATCGGTCAGACGACACGCGGAGTAGTACCCCAGGTCAGCGGAGTTAAGCCGCTGCCCAGGGGCGGCTCTGTCGCCGACCGATGCAATTACCTGGCGTCTCACAGGCTGCTACACAGTACACGTCCGTTACGGTATGTACGCGGCTGACGACCAGCCAGCCGCGGCTGTGTGTATCGGTGTCTGCTATCGACTCAATCCGGCCAGCAATCCGTCCGCTGAATCTGCTGCGCAATGTTCAGCATCATTAGTGCTGGTCGGTCGCCATGACAACGTCTCGTATGACGCATTTTGTCGCAGCGCGCGTCTGGCAAGGTTAGAGGTAGAGCAGCGGCCTTCGCCACGAAGGCAACCCAGCGTGAACACTGAACAAAAACTTGGTAAAAGAATCATCAAATTACATGAAACCTTGGATGTTATCCCGCGCAGCGTAGGGGTCTCCAGCATAAAACAGTAGGGAGGGGCAGAAATTTTACCCCCTCGTATCCAAGGGCTCCGCCACAGGGGGAAGGGGGAACGTGTCCCCTTCAACATTTTCGGATTTTAACATTACGCCAATGGGCGTTGCATGGAAAGAATCAACTTCAGAATACCCCTTCCGCCCTCCTCCCCCCCCCCCCCAACTTTCGGGCATTGGCGGCGCCCTTGCTCGTATCTTCCGAACCAATGACCGCACCGAGACGCAATAGGCGGTGGTCGAAAGCTCTTAAAGGGAATGTTTCAAATTAACATTAGATTTGAGTTGCGATGGCCATTTTGCTGGATTTGCATTGAAATTAAGTAGTGTAGAAGTTAAAACACCCACAGAGGTAATCGAAAGTAAATTGAGTTTGGTTTGACATCTGCGACAAATAAGCCTAGTGTATTAGTGTCGCCTCTTAAATACCGATGTCGTCATCTCCTTTATCAAAATGTTGATGAAAGTAGGACTTGTTTACGATTTGTATACATTAGCCATACACTATCATACATATGCAGGCGTGAATTTCTATATTCCCCAAAATTCCTTCATATACTCCATCAGCCCAAATAGCTAACTTAGTTTTCATGAAATTGAGCACTGTTTGTGAGAAACAAATGTCAAATTCGTGTTCGGCAAGCAATACTTCATATTTTGCACAACAAGCGGCGTAACATGGACAACTTTCAGAGAAGGGAAACATTCCCCTTTAAGGACACTGCCACCTTCCCCAAAATTCTCAAATGTACGCCGCTGGTGGTGTTAAATGAATAATTGCTGCCGAACACATTTATGACATTTTGTTTCTCACAACAATCGCTCAATTAATAAAAAGTTAAGTTTTAATATTGCCTGATGACGTCATATGAAGGAATTCTGGAGAATAAAAAAAATCAACGCTGCCATAAATATGACTATGTATGGCTAATGTATGGCCAAAGGTAAACAAGTCGACGTAATCAACATTTAGTAAAGAGAGACGACCATCGGATTCAGGCCCGTTCAAATACCACTGGGACTGGGATGTACAATGTCAAAACCAAACTCGAATTTCTCTGTGATTCGACCTCAGTGGCTGTTTTAACTTATACCATACATAATTAAAATGCCAAGCACGCAAAATGGCTATCTCAACTCAAATATAATGTTAAGGTGGCAGTGTCCCTTTAATGAGACGAATATAACGCTTGTCCCAAATTCTTAAAATAATGTCAAATGTCAGGCCACGGTCAGGTTAAAGGTCAAAATTGAAATATTTGAGTTTTTGGGCCACACTTTCCATCCAAAGTGTCAACGACGAAAGTCCTAAGGTTTTGATTTAGATGTTGCTTCGCAGTTTCCGGCTGGCTAGCGGAGACCGGGCCCGTGAAGGCACAATGAACATTTCATGCCTATGTATTGTGACAGCGGAGCGTGCCCACAGCGCGGCCAGCCGCCGCAGCTCGGGTGGCGCAGGCAGCCGCCCGAGCGCGGGGCGCCATTACAATTATAGTTACATTATCGTTATGTGACATATGGTGGCACTGAACGACACGGGATGGCACGGGATGGCACGGGATGGCACGGGATGGCACGGGATGGCACGGGATGGCACGGGATGGCACGGGATGACACGGGGTGACAAAGTATGACATAGTGTGACACGGGATTACGTGATAACACGGCACGGGGCGCAAGGGTCGACAAGGGGCGGCAAGGGGCGGCAAGGGGCGGCAAGTGGCGGCAAGGAGCGGCAAGGCGCGGCAAAGGGTGGCAAGGGTCGGCAAGGAGGCGCGGCGAGTGGTGGCAAAGTGCGACACGGGACAGTGGCGTTACCTCTTGTGGTAGATGCAGAGGCAGGGCAGCCGGGCGATTAAGTGTCCCTGCTCCAGCACCTCCAGACAGATGACACACTCGCCCTTCTCCTCCGTCAGCACGTCCTCTGCGGAGGACAGTGGCAGGGAGTCAGGGGCCGTCAGAACATCACCACATCAGCACGTCCTCTGCGGAGGACAGTGGCAGGGAGTCAGGGGACGTCACAACATCACCACGTCTGCACGTCCTCTGCGGAGGACAGTGGCAGGGAGTCAGGGGCCGTCAGAACATCACCACCCAACTGCTGCCAGCCACACGTCCGTCACTTCACACATACTGACCACATGGTCTAGGAAACCAGGGGCGCAGTAAGGGGGCAGCGGGGGAACGTGCACCCACCCCTCCTCCCCATTGGGCCGACTTTCACACTACAAATTTACCGGCGACGTTCCTGTTTGCGACTAATTAGGGGCCCTCCAAAATACAATGACCTAAATCAGGGATGATATTTATGCGACTTTCGTTCGGGGGCCTTTGTCGAGGGGGCCCCAGGGGATGCCCCCCCCCCCATTGGCGAAGTTCTGGCTGCGCTCTTGAAGGAAACAGAGCGGACGATACAGTCCATCATTGATATGGCGTTATAAGTGATATAACTGAGGCGGATGTTCGGTAGGCAGTCACGTCGGCTCTTCCAATATGCATTGCATTATGCAAAAGTTTACACCACACACAAACGCATTATGGCTTCTGCACCAGGCGCCCAGTCTGCCTCCTTTTAACCCGATGCTCCTCTTGTTCAGCGTCATTGCCAGCTTCCACAGCGAAAAGGTTGACCTTGTTAGTGGCGAAGCGTGCTACGTGGAGTGAACACTGGCGGATCGGACGGACTCACAACTCTCTCCGTGTGTGTGTGGGGGGGGCATGTTGTGAGGAGGGTTCTTGTCGATAAACAGGGCGACAGCCAGCAAGTAACCAAAATACAGTAACAAGTGTCAGTCACAGGCACAACTAATGACGCCGCTGAAAGCTTTCAACTCAATGCAATCAACCAGTTCTCGCGCTTGCAATGGTATAAACTCCATATGACACGTTGCAATGTGATAATCGCTTGTCTATTACACGCAACACCATTGTCTGAAAAATGCGTGCCAGTATCGAATGTTCAATACCTCTTTAGAACGGGGAGCATGCGATGGTAGAAGACGTAAAGAAAATATATATATTGGAATTACTTAAGGATATTACGTCCCATTTTGCACTGCTTCTTGAGAGTCCGTTATGTGGGACAATGGTCAATATTGATCACACTGATACGAGAAGTGAATTTGCTCCAAGCAAAGGGTTCTTGACAAAAACTATAGCTTGGGGGATTAAGCACAAGGCCGGTCTGTGCTCGTCGCCTTTGGGCTTTGTGGCGGCACACTTATTACCAAGTCAACCGAAAAACGCCGTAATGCGCTTCCGTCGCATCGATTTCTGCAATAAGCATCGGATATGTATGTCTGTAGTATGCGTTGCCTTGGTCACCGTTCCCAGTCCCAGTTTGTACACGGCCAGTTTACCCAAGACAGTGCGGCCTCTCACGGCCGTACCCACGACAGTGCGGCCTCTCACGGCCGTACCCACGACAGTGCAGCCTCTCACGGCTGTACCCACGACAGTGCGGCCTCTCACGGCTGTACCCACGGCAGTGCAGCCTCACACGGCCGTACCCACGGCAGTGCGGCCTCTCACGGCTGTACCCACGACAGTGCGGCCTCTCACGGCCGTACCCACGGCAGTGCGGCCTCTCACGCCGTACCCGACGACAGTGCAGCCTCTCACGGCCTAACGGCAGTTGCGGCCTCTCACGGCCGTACCCACGGCAGTGCGGCCTCTCACGGCCGTACCCACGACAGTGCAGCCTCACACGGCTGTACCCACGGCAGTGCGGCCTACCCGGTGGAGCCGAGCGGGTGACATTCCATTCTAAATGTCAGAATAGTTGATGTGATGTAGGTGGGTCAATTCAGCGTCTGTGGTATGTGTTCCAGGCATGACAGCCAGGTCCACTGCTACCGAAGCCGAAACAATATCCCGGCGGGACAGATCACGTGTTTTATTTTATACTAAGGCTTGAAGCGAATGTTTCACCTTTGTATTGGATGTAAACTGAGATAGCTATTATGGCCGTTATTGAAAAGTATAAATTACTCAAACATTTGTCCGAAAAATTTACCGTTTTTAAGCAATGGAATTTATAATTTGCCAAATGCGTCTAGCCGTCTAGGCTAGTGCCAACGCTGATTGGCCAACAGTGACTTCAAAATTGTTGATCCTGGGAGAAAAACTACTTGCATTTCTCGAACCTTGGCTGGATTATCTGCTGCGAGTACCATAACAAAAGACTTGCTTGTATTCAAGTCGACAGAATTGTCTACAAGGATTGTGCCTATCGGGGGTGTAGAATCTCCAGACAAGTTGAGGGGGCTGAGCTGGGAAAAATCGCTTAATGTAACATCAAAATCCACAAAAATAAAGATTTCTCACCAGATTTAACCAACTTCCTCGTCCAAGTTTGGGGGCTGAAGCAAAGTTGTGGGGGGGCGGGAGTGGAGCTGAAGCCCCTCAACTGAATAGGAAACTACACACCTGGTGCCTATTCTCTATAACTCTCTATAGCTCATTAATGACGTCATTGTCCCAAATTTAAATAACGCAATTTTGTATAAAGCTAAGTGACTTTTCGATAAACAAATATCACCAATCGTTTTCAGCAGCACTTACTTCACATATTGTTGTCTACAACGTGCGTATATTTGGCAGCTTTCAGAAAGGTGAAACATTCCCTTAAAGGTTTGCTCGTCCGGGCAAGTCACTTTTCACATTAGGCAGCATGTTAGTGCCCACACACAATAATCCCCAATTATCATCCTCAGTCGTGCTGCACAAAGAGCCTGATCCAAGTCGATAGTCTTCTGTCCCGGAAGGGGTACCGATCAGGCGAACAGGCGACAAATGAAGTCAGCAGGTGCCAGGTCAGGACCAGCAGAGACCGGAAACAAGTTGGTCAGGCCAGGAGCGGCAGAGCGGCCCCTGGTACAAACCACGCCGCGCACACCGTCTATTGACCGGCCTTGCACACATCGACCGATCCTACAGAGTCGAGTGCCGCCCCACCCCGCCGGTCACGCCGGTCACGCCGCCCATCTATGTCTGTCGCAGTGTCGGCAGCCGCGCGTCAGTCGATACGACGCCGTTATCCGTCACATCACCACATCAGTCCACTGCCATCAGCCAGCCACCATCAGCCAGTGACAGGTGGAGCTAACCGGGACGGCCACTTCTTCAAAACGGCCTCAGAAACGACCTCCGTGCCACGACTAACGCAGTAGTACATTCAGCCAGTGACAGGTAGAGCTAACCGGGACGGCCACTTCTTCAAAACGGCCTCAGAAACGACCTCCGTGCCACGACTAACGCAGTAGTAAGTGCCATCTTCCGGCCTGTCAGTTTGAGCCCACGTGTCTGTCGTCGCAGCGAGGCAACAGAGGCGGCGGCAACAGAGGCGGCGGCACCGGCGAGCTGCCGCCTCGAGCCACCAGCTGATGGTCTGTCGGCCGATCCAAGTCTGAGGGCCGGCTCCCAGTTACCGGTTCTGGCCGATACTGGCAGTGTCAAGGTCGGGCGGGCCGGCCGGGTCGTCTGAGGGCGGAGTCGTCAGCTGTCGGGGCTGGGAGGAGACCCGGCCAGGACGCGGCTGCTGCAGCCGATGCTGGCCGACTGGCCGTGTCAAGGACTGACCCCTGAGCTGAGAGACGGAGAGAGAGGTGGGGTCGGTAGCCATGAGCGGTCTGTGAGCCTGACTGGGATGACCTGCGGCCGGTGGCAGCGGTCGCACTCAAGGTCAGGTGACGCCAGTGAGCGGGGCGGACTGTGTCCAGGTATGTCGGAATCGTACAACTTTAGATTCGTCTCTAAATTCTGCCGATCAACAGGAATTGCGCGATCGGGTGGTAAGGTCACGACCTGCGCAACAAGCTCTGCTTAGCGCGGGTCCTGACCTCGGAAAGCCATCCATACAAAACGATCGGACTAAATTTATATAATAAAAAAGTCTCCCCAAAGTGAAGGAAGAAGACGGACGACCCGGCGCCGCCAATCAGGCGGACAGATAGTGAATTGGATGACGGAATGACCGACACGTCCACTTGTTCACATAACACACAGATAGTCCCCCCGCCTATCTCGTCCACCCTCACCGGAAATCTGATGGATGTTCGATTACGGAGCCTAGTGGATATGGTGGGTATGCTATCTTTAGCGAGAATGATTAATGATGATTGGGGTATTAGGTCAACACCACTGGCGGATCCAAGGGGGGCATCAGGGGCAAATGCCCCCCCCCCAAACCTCCTGAAATCGGCACAAATTTACAGATTTCCTGATTTATATCTACGCAACTTGTATCAAGGATTTTTTTAAAGCGTCTAGCAATGCATAAGGGAGCGAAATCCGATGATTTTTTTTTTAATGGATGAATTGTTTCGGGGTGATGCCCCCCATGGCGCCAGAAACTAAATCCTGGATCCGCCAATGGGTCACACCGACTTATTGTGATCACTTAGCGCCCATTTAACGAGCATTGAGCTCCTTCGAACTGTGTGGGCCCTAACCCTAACCAGTGTCCCAAGATTCCATTTTGGCTTGGGTATCAGAGTGGAAAATTCGAACCCTAGAAGACCATGAGAGTGGAAAATTATGTCGAAAATAGTACGATATTTATTACTTTTTTTGAATATGAAAAGCAGTGGTTTTCATTGAAATGATGTGTTTTTAGTCAATATCTATTGATGAGAATCTAGATATAAACGACTAATAATTTTGGGAGTGAAAATTCATTCCTAAATGGAGAATGAAGAAGTGGAAAATTATTCACAGTTGGGTGTCATCTCCCACCCAAATCGACACATTTTGGGACACTGACCCTAACCCTAAAAAGGTACAGACAAATCAATACCAGACCGAGACGAGAACTCTAAATGTTGGAGTAGACCCTCTGAGATCCAGCATTACCTCCATATGCTGGAAACTGATCAAAGAGCCATTTATGGACTGTTGTGGCTAATTCGTCAACAGTGAGCGTCGTGGGTCAATCCTTGTCATTGGAAGCTACCGTGATTTTGACTTATCCCAGATCGCGCAGTAAAGTGTTGATCATTACGGCCGGGTTCGGGTCAGTTAGATTCGCTACGAGCCCCTTTAGGTTCGAGAAGAGCCATGGCCTCTCTTGATCCTAGCCTGTTTCACACACCGAACAACACAGAACAAAATCGCGCGTTGTTATTATTGTGTCAGTAGTTGTTGAGGTTGTTCAACAGCGTAGTCATAAGTCGGACCACACCTTATTCAGGAAACCCGCCAGTCAATGCCAGCAATGCCCGGCCACTGGCACAGGAAGAAATGAGCATAGGCCTGCGCCCGGCTGTCGGACGCCGGTTCAGCATCGCTCGTAACATGTTACATAATCGCTCTAGAGTTCATGTGGGTCCGCAGTGG
Source organism: Semibalanus balanoides (assembly GCA_014673585.1). Lineage (NCBI taxonomy): Eukaryota > Metazoa > Arthropoda > Thecostraca > Balanomorpha > Balanidae > Semibalanus > Semibalanus balanoides. The sequence continues at coordinate 53,300 of VOPJ01004287.1, read as the reverse complement.
TAACTGCGTATGATCTTGAAGTGACATTTAGTTTCCTATTCCACTTAATACGTGAGAATCGTTTGATCATCATCGATGGCAAGCGTGTGAGCTTCAGCAGTTCATGAGCACATTCAAAATTCCTAACTCTGGACACAGAAGAATGTCGACGTTCAGGATATTACATATCAGGTTCATTGGGGTGGGATCTGCATTCAAGTAGAAGGTTTAGCATAACCACTAATTATCTAAGCTATTTTACTGCTCTATGACGTGAATCGTACTTCATATTCTTACAATTGTTTCATGGCGAAGTTCAAAGGAAAGTGAGAAAGCGAAAATTGACAACTTCAGCATAAGCTGAACACCCAAACTAGTGTGCGACGGACAGAAGGACGATTTCCTCAATGTTGCCAACAACCCTTGCACGGAGAGATGGCCAACGGTCATTGACGTTTTAATCCCTCTATAGATCGAACGGCCCCCGTGGAAGAAACTCAACAGTTAGATACAGCTTGTTCACACCCAGGCACACCAGTGCCACGGCTCCCATGGAATATAAATGGCCAGAACAGATTACAAAAGCTAAATCCAATGAAAATTTCGCCACTGCGTCTCAACTTATAACCACGTACAGGAAAATATAGAGAACATTATTTGCATGGTACAACGTCAAAACATGCAGTATCCTACTTGATCCTAATTGATTGATTGATTTTGATTGATTGATTGATCTTAATTGATAATTGATCCTAATTGATCTCAAATTTGCAAAGCTGGAATTCGATCCAAATTCAAATCGAATTTGTACGCAAATGTTGAGTTGATTGAGCCTTGTTGAGTTGATTAAGTTGATTGAGCCTGCGACACGAATGTGTGACGTACGTCAAGTGAGCCATATTAAACCGGACAGAAGAAGACAAAAAACGCGAATAGGGGAAATGTATGATTTGAGTTATGCCAGTCACGGTAGAGGAATCGCAAAAGCGGGGACGAGCGCAGAAGAGCTTGGCGATGGTGATGGTGATGAGGAATTTTCGGGTGCATCGAGAGCTTAGTCTAAGGTCATTTGGTCATTTTGGTCATCTAGGGTGTCATGTGGCGCCCAAGGTGAGCTTGGTAGACTGTGGCCCAGCGAGAGGACCGTTGGTCCCGTGTGGTGCCACCAGAGCGGCGTGACCCCCGCCGGGACAGACAGCATCCCTCCCCACTAACCGTTGTAGCTGATCCGCGGCTTTCAGCACATGACGATGTGCACTCGACGTTCCAGCATCCTCCCACTAACCGTTGTACTGATCGCGGCTTGGTCAGGCACAGACGGCCGTGACCCCGCCGGGACAGACAGCATCCCTCCCCACTAACCGTTGTAGCTGATCCGCGGCTTGGTCAGGCACATGACGATGTGACCCGCCGGGACAGACAGCATCCCTCCCCACTAACCGTTGTAGCTGATCCGCGGCTTGGTCAGGCACATGACGATTGTGACCGCCGGAAGACCAGCATCCTCCCCACTAACCGTTGTAAGCTTATCCGCGGCTTGGGTCAGGCACATGACGAGGTTTCTTTATGACCCGCGGGCCAGACAGCATCCCTCCCCACTAACCGTTGTAGTAATCCACGGCTTGGCTCAGGCACTGACGATGTGACCCGCCGGACAGACAGCATCCTCCCCACTAACCGTTGGTAGCTTATCCGCGGCTGGTCAGGCACATGCGATGTGACCCCCGGACAGACAGCATCCCCTCCCCACTTAACCGTTGTAGCTGATCCCGCGCTTGTCAGGCACCATGACGATGGGACCGGCCGGAAAACAGCATCCTCCCCACTAACCGTTGTAGCTGATCCGCGGCTTGGTCAGGCACATGACGATGTGACCCGCCGGGACAGACAGCATCCCTCCCCACTAACCGTTGTAGCTGATCCGCGGCTTGGTCAGGCACATGACGATTACCGCCGGGACAGACAGATCCCGTCCCCACAACCTTTGTAGCTTTGATCCGCGGGCTTGTCAGGAACATGACGAATGTGACCCCTAAGGCAGACTCTAGGCAATCTTCACCCCCACCCTAAGCATGACCGCCGATTGACGCCGGCTTGGTCAGCCACCCATTGGGAGAATCAACCACGCACCGTAGATCCATACGATATAACACTATACTATTACGTGGAGTCACGCCCACCCAAGCCGACCGCTTCCGACTGTCACCTACCATCGACACTGTGCCTATCCCCCATTCACAACGCCTTGACCTAATAGGTGCACTACGACCCACCCTCAACGAACATTAGTTACACTCATTCCTTACAATGTAGCAGACGCGTACGGCAATGCAATGCATCTCAAGTTAACTCTAGATGTGACACTCGACGTCATCCGGCAACACGAAGCTTGTTGCACACCAGGACATTTAATCCTTCAACCATGACAGAACACGACTTTAGCGGGCAGGGCAGAGACTACCACTCTCATGACACCGACTTGTTCATGAGCACACATCATATAATTAACCAATCTTCCAAATGTATGCATTAATCAAGTGTGCCACCTATGTCTCCGTGCTCAGCGCGACGTCTCGCACTAGACTCTCGTATCCTGTCTCGACCTCTATGCAACCCCTCACAATCCGGCTTTAATTTGCGTTTGATTTGCGTTCCAACAAATACCTAAAAACAGTGGGTTAGGTAACCTGCAACTAGCCCATTGGTGTCCTCGAATTTTAGCTCAGGTCAGTGATTTAGGCTCTACTAAAAAATACTAGTTGTCAAAATAGTTTTTTCGCAAATAACTTTTTACCTAAGAAAGATAAGGAAATAATTTTGCGCCATCGTGTTCGTCTAGTCAAGGTGCGTCACATTCAAGGTAATCAAGGTAATCACATTCAAGGTAATCACAAGTCAAGGTAATCACATTCATGGTGACCAGTTAAGTTAAGCTTAGAAATTTAACCTCAGGTCAAGTGTTGTGACGCATTGTGAGATGTCACTGCGCAATATACGTTGCTGCATAGGTCTTGAAAGAAAATCGGCCAAATTATCACATATAAGATCTTGTACATTTCTACTGGATAATCTTAACCCTCGCCCGGGTAGGCGGGGGGTGGATGCCAACCCCTCGTTTTTCCAAAATAACTCACGTAGATAACAACTGATCGCGATTGTTTGTTTGTTTGTTTATTGGGGTTTAAGGGCGCGCCGACACCTTTGGGTCAATTTGCGCCCATACAACAACTGATCGCGATGAAACTTTCAGTATCCTACTTTGAGACAATTTGACACATACTCTCAAAATTTATAACTTTCAACTCTCATGACACGTGACCTATGACCTGTTTCTCAAGGTCATGTCAGGCGCAACTGGCGTCCCGTAGCGTCGATCCTTATTACATGTGCAGTTTCCGAGGGTTTGTTGATGATGATGATGATTTGGGTTTAAGGGCGCCTCAACTATAAAGTTATGTGGCGCCCATTACAATCCTATTTACAAACGGCTATCCCGAGGGTTTGTTGTTCAGGAGCATATGCAAAGGTGTTTCCAGGTGACAGCGGTGGCTTCCGCAGAGATTGTGACCTCAACTGACCTTTTCTGAGGTAAAATGAGGTCACTGACCTCCGATGACCTCAGATTACTTTTATGGGCTTCTGGCCGCTACTATGACAGTTTGAGACGCTGATTTCAAATCTGGGATCAATTTTGCATAAGTATATGTTCCACCGGGGTCATGCGTTTCCAAAGGTCAACCGAGGTCACAGACCTAAGATGACCTGACATGACCTTTTTGGAATTTGACAGTTTGTAGGTCATTTTTCTTTGATTGCAAATTTGTTATGTATGAAGCATCCTAAGATGTTCCTTCACCATTTTGGCTCGATCAGCATTCGATTTTCACACATTTACGATTTGTGACAATTTGAATCATTGACTTGACTCAACAGGTCAACGCACAGCCTAACGCAACCATGAACACAAATTACTATGTATCAAGTGTTTCCCGTCACATCCTCGCTGTATTACATAACTCAATGCTCAGCTCAATTTAGGGCGAAACACCAAGAGGTCGCCCCCACCCCTCAACCCCGGAACGCAGTGTCTTGCCCTACCCGGCGAGGGTTAAAGGGCGTTTTCACATGGGAAATGCCTTTGACCCTTCGAAAATGAGTCAAAAGCGAGTCAGCCTCAAAACTCTCGAGTCGAGCACAACCCTGTTGCTACGAAGGGGGAGGGGCTGACAGCCCCCCTTGAGGGTTTTCTTGAATAACTTTTTGCACAGGAAAATTTATAAAAATTATTTCTGAAATTGTAAGTAGCTGAGTTTACAACAATTATACGTATACCGTCGAAATTGCATTGAAATTGGTCAAGTAGTTTGAGAGATAATGAATTTTTAGTGACGTCATGTTTGTGAAAAAACGATAAATGTTTGAAAAATCGTCGAAAATAGTTTTGCAGCAAATGAAAAAAAATGAAAAGACATAATGAGAGATTCTCTTTCAATTGGTAGTCTGTGAAATTCAAACTTTTATGTTTTTGGCCCCCAAAAAGTCATTTTTTATCACGGCAAAAAAAAATGTTAAAAAACCGGAGTATATATGAGTGAACTGATTACGAGCGAGCGCGAAGCGCTCGCTTGTCTTAACGTGGTATATGAGGAAAATCTGAATATGAGCGACCCGACCCGACCCGACCCGACCCGACCCGACCCATGGCGACGCTTTTGAGAAGCTCATATCTTTGGAACCGCACGTCCTGATTGACAAGCGGGCTTCTTTGATGAGTAGCCCCATCCAGCCTACCCTGTTTTTTTACTTTCTGTTTACCAGTGCCTGACTTCATGTTGGTGACTACCACTGCGCGTGGCGCGTGCCACGTGAGGGGTGTCGAAAAGGGTGTTTTGTCGCAAAAAGCTCTGCAACGGCTGGGCAGATTGTGTGTTCGAATTTGGTGTGTGGTTAGGGACCCCTCACCACCGCTTTTCCACTAGTCTCTGCACGTGCACACGTGCGCAACTTTTTTTGCATCTCAGAAACTACTTCCCCGATTGTGTTCCAATTTGTGTGTGGTTTGGAGACCCTTACCGCCATTTTTCTACAACCAGGTGTGGCCTGCCTCTGCACGTGGCCACGTGCCACCCCTATCATATATCTCAGAAACGCTGAACCATGTGTTCGAATTTGTGATGGTTAGGACCTCTCAGCCACCGTCTTTTCATAAGTTTCTATATTGGAGGGTCCTCTGCACGGCGCACGTGCACACCCCTATTTTATATCTTAGAAACGGCTGCACCGATTGTGTTTTAATTCGGTGAGTGGCTAGGGACCTCTCAGCAGCCACTTTCCCACAATTTGTCAGGGGTGGGTGCCTCTGCACGCGCGCATATTTTTTGTTTCTCAGAAGCTACTTGCCCGATTGAGTTGTAATTCACCATACATTTCCTTCGCGCTCGCTCGCTCGTCGCCAACCACGGCGTTTTACTGGTTATAAACAACAACCAAACCAAATTTCACAGCAATAACTCTATTTTTGACTGAGTGATGGCTCCCTAAGTGTAAGAAACTTATGACATATTTTGTATCCCTTTTTTACTTTTGTTGACCAGATACGAACAAATAAATACTTTTTCTGTATTACGGAGCCAAAACTGGTCTAGGAACATGCTTTTTCGGCCACTTTATTATGTGATGCCCATTTTCAACTTCTAATGAGGTGGATTGGACCAGGACCCCCAGAGAGACCCATGAACCAGGCACGTAACCAGGATTTCGCACAGGGGGGAGCTCGAAAGGCCCATTTCCTAGCGTTGAAAAGGCCCATTACCAAGCGTTGAAAGGGTTCATTCCCGAACGTTGAAAGAGCCCAGCAGAACGGATGGAAAGGTCCGCTCCCTCCGTACTGGCGAAGGGTCCATTTGGCATGTTCATGGGCCCTTCTGACCCACCCAGGGGCCCCTTCCGTCTGGTCAGGGCCCCTCTGACCTACAAAGGGGCCTTTTGAACTTATCAGGGCCCTCTGGTCTGGCTAGGGGCTTTCCAGCCTGCTCAGGGGCCCTTTCAATCTGGTAAGGGACTGCGCTGACTGCTTTTTTCGCCCTACCGACATAATCAGGGGCCCCTCCAACCTGCCCAAGGGCCCTACGACCTGTCCAGGGGCCCTCTGTGCGTGTTCAGGGGGCCCTCTGACCCGTTCAGGGGCCCTTTCGGCTTGTCCAGAGCCACTCTGACATGCACTGGGCTATTTTAAACGTCCAAGGGGCAAGGGGTCCTCTGGTCTTTTAGAGAGGGCTCTGGTGGCCCTACAGAACCGACCCGATGAAGCCTACGCCCGAAACCTGTTTCTATTTTATCTCTTTTGATCCATTTCACAATTATTTAATATTAGAGGTATGTTTGTATTTTCTATTTGTAACATTATAGCCCCTCAAAAGAAAGCTATCCTAACATAATCAACACATGCTCTAAACTATATAAAGACCACGCTTCGCGTGGTCTTCAGACTCTTGACGAGCCCATGATACCGCGTTTCGCACAGTATCGTCGGTCTTTTTCGGCGCGCGCCCACCAGGCCTCGAAAAGGGCCCGCCGGGCCTCCAGGGGGGGGGGAGGTGCTGCCGTTTCTGCCGCCCCCTTAGCTACGTGCCTGGGTGTTAGACCACATCGTCATTTGCCGAATTCAGATTTATGAACATGGGGAGTGATTTTTGTATGTGTTGGTATGTTCTAAGCATGACTAAAAAATAATTTTCAAAAAAATCAAAATTGTATCCAACCGGGTTTTAAGAGCAGTGGGTGACTTAAAGAGTACGTTTGAGTTGAATTCGGGTGCACAGGAGTAAAGAAAATGTTATTTGGCAGTCGCAAGAGTTACAATAACGCTTTAATGGTTCACTGTAATGAAAATGGCAGAGTTCGAAAAAGATGCTTGTGCGGAAAAGCAGAATTCCCTAAAGCACATAACCTGCAAAGTCAGACTTGATATCGTTCTCTTTACAGTGTTCGATTGTATACATGTCAGCTTGCCATTTTACTGGTATGAATACTTTTAACAGAATCAAAGATTTTTTTTTAAATAAAATAAAAATAGCACCACCCAAATCAATTGCAGTCTCAATAATGTTTGAGAGTTGTTGTATTTAACGTAAAGGGGTCACAGGGACCAGGGATGGGCACTCCGCCTACCTATAAGGGTGGAACTAAAAAAAGAGAGAGAAAAAAAGAGGCCACAGACACAGGATGTGAAAGATAACATCCGGCAATATTGGCATGTCCTGTCTTATTCATCGCGCCTCAGTCAGGGCTCCGTTGAGACTTCTCGCGCCGATGAATCCGTCCCTTTCTTCGTGTCCGAAGACAGTCTGAAGGTGGCTTACCTCCTTCACACAGCGTTGCCACTTTGCCGGTGTACAGGCCGTGCCTACCTGCAATGACGCGCATTTCATTCCGCGATTTGTGATCAAGTATGTGCTGGCAGAACCGGCTCTTGTAGTTCTGTTCCCAACATATTAAGCCTTGAGCTGGCGGCCGTCCTTTTGAGACGCATCTTGTGTCTCGTGTCGAACCTCCGCACTGCCTCGCTCTCGCTGCGGTGCCTTTCGCCGCCACCTCCAATACCTTATGCACGGCGAATGCCCGATCCCCTTTCGTCCTCACTGCCAGAAAAAGGACTTTGAGCAGCATTTCGAGTGAGCCCACCAGCGGTGGACTTCATTTGCGGTAACAAACTAGCGATGCTACTGTCCGGCTCTACGTTGAATTGTACTGCATCTGTTTTCAAGGCGATGTGTGGATGCACCCTGCAGCCAGTGGTTGGCCACTTGTGCCTCGAATCATTGGAATAGTACACAGCCAATGAAATGCACTCACAGATCATCTTCAATTTGTTTGCATTTTGTCTCTTAAAATCTGACGCCTCACCCAGAGCGACGAAAGAGATTGCCGTTGTTAAAACCACCTGCTATTGGTTGATTGGCCCGATACGCACTGGGTGACCCATAGTAGGTGGTTAACAACGGCCAATCTCTTTCGTCGCGGAGGTTCGCACGAGACACAAGATGCGTCTCAACAAGGACACCGCCAGCCTCAGGGACTTAATATGTTGGGAACAGAACTACAACGAGCCAGCACATTCACTGATCACCAAATCAGAAATGAAGGCGGTTCCATGCAAGGTAGACAAGACCAGTACTGGCCAAGTAGCGAACGCTGTTGGGAGGAGGTCACGCCACCCTCAGACTGTCTCGGACACGAAAGAAGGACGATTCAATCGGCGCCGAACGTCTCACGAGCCCTGACTGCAGGCCGATGACATCAAAGAAGGACATGCCCAAATTTGCCGGATGTATAATCTTTCACATCCTGGATCCTCTGGCCTCCTTTATTCTGTTAAAGTATTTTATTGTAACCCATTGCGACTGCCATCCCATTTTCATTACATAACCTTAAAGCGTATTGTAACCCATGCGACTGCCAAATAACATTTTCTTTACTCCTGTGCACCCAAATTCAACTCAAACGTACTCCTTAAGTCACTCACTACTCTTTTCCGATCCGTAAAATGAAGAAAAACAATACCAATATATATCAGGAAGTGTTAAACTGGACGATAACACCAATACGTTAACAATGGGAGACTGCAACGCCGAAACGGCGTTTGCAGGCGTTTACAAATCACAAAACCCGGTTGGATAAATTTTCGATTTTTTTGAAAATTATTTTTGGGTCATGCTTAGAACATACCAACACATACAAAATCACTCCCCATGTTCATAAATCTGAATTCGGCAAATGACGATGTGGTCTAGTGGGTGTGTCCTTTATTCTGCTGACTTTCGTTTGTTTTGTAGTCGGAAGCATTTGGAAACGTATGTGAAGACAGCGAAATATTAGAATTAACATTCAGCGACAAAGTCGCGGACCCCTTAGAATCATCTACAACTATACAAACATGAAGAACAGAGCACGTAGATTAACATGGTGAAATCTGTTTCACCCTAAATATAATAGTTTGGCCTCTAGACGCCAAATAGAGTTTTCCAACGACAGATTCTAGATTTGGTAGACCCATTAGATTCCCATGACAATCGGTGTCCAAATAGAGTTTCAGGTGAATATTAATATGGTGAAATCCGTTTCACCCTACATATCATGGTTTGGCGTCTTGACGCCAATAGAGTTCGCCAGCGACAGATTCGAGATTTGGCGGACCCCTTACATTTCCATGAAAGTCGGTGTCCACATAGAGTTTCAGCTGTAGATTAACATGAAGAAAACTGTTTCACCCTTCATATTGTGCTTTCAAAAGCCATATCATCTCCGAGGCTTTCTCCAAAGTCATGCTTCAAGCTGCTTTCGGAGCACTCTGTACTGTAGCGGCTTTGGCACCTGATGAGCCGTGAAATCTCCTAAAGAAAGCCGACCGCGGCGACCAGCGCCGGCACTAGGCCGATAATGACACACATGCCATGCAACAGTGCAACACGATATGCCTGCGGGTCGCAGCCTCCCGTGCGGTTAAGACAGACACGGTTGCCATGGTAACCAGACTGTGTGTAACCTGGGCCCTGATGGCTGTGTCAAAAGCGCAAGCGCAAGCTCCATAGCCCCTTTGCAACGATCGGCCCACGTTGGGCAGAACGTTGCATAGGAGCTATGGAGCTTGCGCTTTTGACACAGCGATCAGGGCCCAGGCCCGACACCCTCTGGTCGATTGATACCAATGAACAGTTGCTGACAGCGGCCTACACAAATCAGCCGCATGTAGTTGGCGTTTTATGGTTCCAGTGTCAGGGGCGTCGCCACAACATTTTGAGTGGGGGCAGTCAGGTGTTGGGGAGGGCAGCCAGGTGCCTCCCCCAAATCCCATAGGACTAATGTTGAAATCCCGCTAATCTGGGGATGATGATGATGATGATTTGGGTTTTAGGGCGCCTCAACTGTAAAGTTATGTGGCGCCCAGATGCAGCGATCCAAGGGGCCACCGGCCACCGCCCCAAGCACCTACCCCACCCCCCACCCCCGGTGGCGACGCCCCTGAGTTGTGTTAAATGTCGAAAACCATCTGGTTCGAGTGTGGTACATCCTGTTTAACAAAAATACACGGCTGGACTAATACTGGGGCATTCCACGAGAAATCAACCAAAGGGAGGCATCCGCATGACACCGATCTGGACCAAAACTGGTGCGTGAGCTAATATGGGGAGCAGACATGTGCTCGGATCCCAAAAAAGGATCTCGGGATCTGATCTGTGGGATCTGGATCCCGGATCCACTGAGATCATAGATCCACTTCACAATTGTCGATGGATCCACTGGGATCATAGATCAGACTTCAATATTGTCGACGGATCCGCCTGTCCGAGATTGCAGGCACCATTTTGCATGGAGATCCACTGGGATCCAGATCCGCCTTATACATATGTATAATATCGGAACCCAATTGTAAGTAATGTCAGTACTTTTCTTCGTTGTCAATGCAACTAGCAATGGGTGCATGGCCTTTTAGTTATATTTTGTCAATAAATACTATAATTAGGCATAATATGCAAGTCGGTACTGTCGGAATCAGAGATCCGTTGGGATCATAGATCATTTTCATTGTTTATAATTGGGAATCCTGTGGGATCCAAGATCCGTTGCAAAATTTAATCGAAAGATCCAGTGGGATCCAAGATCCACTATTGCAATTTGTCGTGGGATACAGTGGGATCAAAGATCTAACATTGCGTTTTGCCGAGAGATCCTCTGGGATCATAGATCCTACTTTCAGATCCATGCACATGTCTGATGGGGAGCTGAATCAAGATACGCAAGTTTTACGGCGAGCCAAGCAGTGGTTCAAGAGATATTGACTCAGGCATTTTGTCAATGTCACGGTGCAGGTCAATCTCTGTCCGCCATTATCGACGGGAATTTATGATCACAGCTACAAGGACCTTGATAATAATTGCTTTCGTTTTTAATCGTTTCTGAGTTTATTTCGAATAATATTTTTTTGCATTATGAAAATGTATCCTTGTTTGTATGCGCTCAACATATTGGTAACTTACAAATAGATTCCAAACCCATTTGTCCGGACGATTCGAATCTCAGCATAGCTTAACTTTAGAGCCAAACATTTTACTATTTGAAACCAATGTTGGAAAACATTGTTGGATCGTACAGATTCCGTGCATTTCATAGACAGTAAGTCAGTGAACCTTGAAAAGAAGCGGTAAGCATAGCGTTTAACAGAGCTGTCAGTCAGCCAGTTTCCCGGTTCATTCGGGACATCTCTCTCACGATTTTCTGGCCGTTACTAGTCACCGGCGACTGGCGAGACAGAGTCACGCGGTTAGCCACGAGGTCACACGATTAGCCAGATATGGACATTGGACAGGAACATAGGGAGGGGGCGACACGAGCCGACCTGGCACTCTGGCTCCTAGCACCACCTAATGGAAGGTCTGCTTCGCTATGTAATTCGTTAGCAAAATAGTAATAGATAGGTATGTCCAGTGTTCGTTCTATTGCCCTGGGTATGTCCGTCTGAGAACGGAGCCAGGGTTCGGTGCCGACTGTAAGGCCGCAGCCAACTTCTACGGCCAATAATGACAGGCTTCACAACTTGGTGCATGTAACACAACATCTAGAAACGAGCTAAACTAGGCATGGCCGGCAGCCTTGGCCGGCAAAACACCTCTACATTCAAGTGTCATAAGTCACAACACAGTCGGTAACCATAGTAACCAGTAACCAGTAGCGTACGGACCCAATAGCGGACGCAGCCTGCGTCTTGCCTGCGCCCGCCCCAGTCGGCCTCTACCCGGAGCGGGCGCAGGCAGCACTGCCGGCCGATCGGCAGCAGGGCCGTCTCCCTCCTCTCACCGCAAAGGACGTGTCGCACGCGGCGGACGCGGCCCGGGCCCACCAGCACCTCCGGCACCAGAACCTGCAGCCGACCAGAGTCATCGGCGGCCAGATAGCGCAGGTTGGCCACGTCATAGAGCCGGCTCCAGCCACCACCCAGCTCCACCGGGCCCAGCGCTCCCTCCAGCGCCGGCGGCAGCTCCGGTGGCAGCTCCGGCGGCAGCTCCGGCAGCGGCGGCGGCGGCGGCGGAGGCAGCAGCTCCCCGCCCACGGCGCCCTCTACCGCCGGAGACGGGACCGAGCCAGGCCGCCGGCCACCTCCGTTCAGCCACTCCACCAGCGAGCGGCCCTTGAAGGGCAGCTCGGGCGCGCCGCAGCGACTCACCACCACACCCATCGGTCCGTCGCGCGGCGCTCACACAGCCGCCACGCCGCCGCCGGCACCGACGGGCTGCACCGCGCGCCGGCGCCGTCACCGAGGTCGTCAGTGCGCCGGAGCGCCACCGACAGGTGTGCCGTGTGATTGCACTGAGCGATACAATGTAATAACGGGGCCCACGCTGCTATATTTGGCAGCAATCAGACCACCGAGCGAGCCGAATTCAGCGGCCCGTGAAAGCTTGGCAAACGATGGATGTGGAACGAAAAACATCATCGGCCTCTAGAAATGTATGTCGATAACGCAAGCGAAATTTGTATGACGCCGCGTACGATGGTTCGCGTCCGCGCCCTGGGAATCGCAGCCGGCATGGCGAATAGCGGAACACCAGTCGCACAGCGGGGACACAGTGGTCGCTTTGTCGATCCTGTCAACCCGACGAATCGTCACCCGCGCCACGGACAGGCGCTTCTGACGGGATGACGAGGGTCACTACAGATCAGCAGGGCCAGCAGAGCACCCTCTACAGATTGGCTGGGACACTCGGCAGATCGAAGAGCCCTACATGTTGGTAGAGGGCCCTCTACAGGTCGGCAGGACCCTCTAAATACTGGCAGAGGCTATCTACAGATTGGCAGGGCCCGCTACCGATAGACAGATAACGATGATGATGATTGGGGCTTAACCCGCGCACTGCAGGGGGGGTTGATTTCCGCCCGCCCCCCCTCAGGTTTTTCAGGAAGTAGCGGAAAAAATCGGCGGCGCGCAGCGGCCGACCCATAATTTCGTACACCTGTTTGGTGCATCAATTACCCATACTTTTGGAAAGTTTTGAACTTGAGGTCACCTTCATGGTCAGGTCAACAAAAGTCCATGTCTAAAGTGACGCTCACCTTCAAAATGTTTGCGGTTCGTGCCAAAAGCCACATCCTTTTTTTCGAAAAGTTTTGAACTTGCAGGATTTCATAAGAATATGCAGTACGTACAATTCGTTATATCTCGGATTTTTCCGTATCGGTGACCAAGGTCGCGGTCAATTTCCTGACCTTTCCCCATTATAGAGTGAATGGGTATAAACAAATGCTTCAACTTTCAGATAAAATATTGCATTGGATCAGGCTAATTCCCTTTCAGAATCATGGTATTTTTAGCTCATTCTTAAATGATAATGCAATTGGGTTTGGCTTAGTGATTATTCTACAAGGTTCTCTTGAAGGTCATCAAATCAATGATTTGCTAATAACTCTTGAATAGAAAGAGATAGAAGACGATTTAGTTCGACACCAATGTGTTCGTCTCGTCTGGCCGCGTTGCCGCCATATGCAACATGACCTACCTGGGTCACCAAATGACCCCTTGACGCTGAGGTCAATATTTTTGAAGTTGACCTTACCAGGTAACGTAATATATTGTTTCAATCAATGCGCATTAATGAGAACAAACACGATGGCGTCAAAAATGTTTTTCCCTATCTTTCTTAGGTTGACAATGCTATCACGAAAAACTGGTTTTTGCTAAAAACAGTATTTATGATCTGGAGCCTAAACTTTGATCTGAGGCTTCAATTTTGTGAGGACCTGGGTGCGATTGCCCAATTTCAATAGCTATCGATTGCCAATCTTCTAATTGTTTTGCTCCTAGCTATCAAGTAGTTTCCGGAGATATATCCGGGTTTCTGGAAACAGAGTCCCTAAAAGAAGTCTAAAAACGGAAATCTGACCTTTGGTTGACCACTGGTGACCTCAATTGTGACCTGATCCCAAGGAAAAGAAGACTGAAATACTTTCGATAGAGCTTGCCTAGAGCTGATCCAATGCCGTTTTTTCCGCTTGTCGCTTACGTTGCGTAGTTTTGGAGATCTCACGGGGGGGGGCGGAAAATTCCCCTGCGCCCCTGCAGTTCGTGTTCGGACCGCCAAGCAACCCCTGCAGTGCGCGGGTTAAAGGAATTAGTTCACCTTTAACATAGGGTTTTTGAAGTTGAGATAGCCAAGGTGTGGCGCAATGCTCGATAAATGGACTTGTGACGCTTTCACAACATTTTCAAAGAAACCTGCTTATGTATTTTTATATTCAGTTCCTAACAAGTCGGGACCGGGTATACCCGGTACTCCAATGCCTGATTGGGAAACCAACTTTGGAAATTTTTGGGGGGGGGGCCTTTTTTTTTGGAGGGAAAAAAAAAAAAAAAGAAAAAATAAAAAAAATTTGGAAAAAGGGGTATTGATTATGACCGCACAGATGACGTAAGACTTGGGGAAAGTGTAAGTGCTTGGACAAACCATACTGTTTCAGTACCCCGAGTCATTATTTTTTATTGCAAGATATGAAACTTTTGTCAGGTAAATGCTATGCATAGTGATTTTGATGTTTAAGATCTTCTATAAGCATTTTTCTAAACAACGTTTATGTAGCGTATGCGTAGCGTTTCAGACGCTGACCTGAACGTTCGCAGGCTCGCGTACAAATTGTTGAATCTGCCCTCTCCCCCACTCACCGAACCCCAACTCGTCCTGTATCGCGGCTTTGCGCGCTGTTTGATTGGCTCGCCCGCGGCGCAAGCGCCCGCCGTGCAGTGATAGAAGCCGACCAGGCGAGGCCGGTACGCAGTTCGACGTTAGACCGTGCATGCTCGTGACACGCAAATAATCGGCAGACGGATACGCGCCCACGAAGCACGGACCAGTGAGGTGACGGATTGGCGGACACTACACTTTCAATAGTGAAAATATATAGTGACTGAATACCTATTAAAGCAAGTACTTGTGATGGTTTTCAAAGCCGTATGTATTTTCCGCATCTTCAACAAGTACTTGGGCATACACCATGTATAACGAGCACGATCCATCACTAAATCGATGACGTTTGCGTGCTTCTCAGCCCGCAGCTGATTTCGCAATTACTTTGAGGAAAAATTATGAATTATCACCAAAATAATTGACATTTTTATTTGTTTTTCCGGTAAATATAGGTTTCTGTTGACTTACTAGTTTAATATGGAATTACTTTAATTCTTGCTTCTCTTTCATCATTATCTGAGCTTTTTCCCTCGTTTTTTTTTTTTCAAGAGTGAACTATTCCCTTTAAGGGTACAGATAGGCACGCGGCCTCGTCCGCGTGTCGGACACCCGCGACCGTCACACTGATAGGACAGGACAGGACGGTAAACTGTGTGTGCCCAGGTCCCGAACAGAGATGGGCCGCCGGCGCTTCCTTATCCGTGCGCCGCAGCGGTACAACCAGCTCCCACCGGACATGACGCGGCCTTCCCGAGTACGCCGTGTTTAGGAGACACCTTAGGCGCCACCTGTGCCGGGACCTGGGCTGAGAGCTTGTTCTGCCAGCGTTTAGTTTTTGTCTCTTCTTTTATCTTAGACGACAGGCGTGTATGGAATGTGTGTGCGTGTGTGTCTGTTCTGCGAGCATGTTCTGGACCACCCTTCTTGTATGTTTTATCTTTTTTGACGAGAGGCTCGTAAGAGCCACAAGTTTATTAAGGAAGGCTTTAATATCCGTCTATGTCTATGTCTAGGCAGAGCCCGCTACAGATTGGCAGGGCCCGCTACAGATCGGCAGAGCCTTCTAAGGCCGGCAGAGGGCCCTCTAAAGGCCGGCAGACGGCCCTCTTCAACCCGACGGGGCTCTCTAAATGCAGGCAGTGGGTCATCTGCAGATTGGCAGGGCTCTGTAAAAGCTGGTAGAGGGCCCTCTCCACACTGGTTGGGACTCTCTTCCACGTATTTACATATGCATGCATTTAACAGACATGCAAGTGTAGTTATTTATTCGTGTTACGATTTGTTTAGGTTCGTGGGCTTCTTTACTGCGACGTATAAGGCGTTTTACGACACCATACAAAACACAGGAGGGGGGGCCTTGCTCGGTAGCCAGAGGGGCCTGTCTGGCCTCCGGGGGGTATGGCCACCGTGCCCTCCCCCCCTTGCCTACGTCCTTGATGATTCATACCATGCCTGCCATACTGCATTCTTCATCCTTGAAGCGTGCCTTTTCATCCGTTTTGTTTGGCCCCTTCAACGTTTGGGAGGAGGATCCTTTCAACGATCGGTAAGAGGCCTTTTTTGAGGCGCCGCCCCGGGACGAAATCCTGGCTACGTGCCTGGTTCAGGGGTCTCTGAGGGTCCTAGTCCAATCCAGCTAATTCAAAGTTGAATACAACATAAATAAAAAGGGGCCTCGCAAAATAAAGTGGCCGAAATCCGCAGAGTTTGACATATCCAGAGGTGCTTTTGGGGGCACCCCCATGACTGGCTTGCTCCCCCCCCCCCCGCCCCCTTTTTGAAGATCGGGCTGTGCACCTGTGGCTACCTATGGATTTATGTCTTTTCATTTTTTCCCATTGACTTATAATGGGGAGGTCACGAAATCGACCTAACCTTATGTAACCGATGTAATAAAAGTGCGAAATACACGAATTGTAGGCTTTAACACTTGATGACATCCTGTGAGTTTCAAACCGTTTAGTCAATCACTTTGGCTATGGTACGACGACAAACTTTTTTGGAGGTGGGGTCACTTGACTTGACCTGGTGATCTGACCTGAGTTGACCTGACGTCAAAAATTGCACACCAAGTGGGCAATTGATGCCAAAACAGCTGTGCCAAATTTGTGGCGCTGCGCGCTGCCGTTTTCCGCTATTCATGAAAAACCGTAGGGGGTGCTGACACGCAGTGATCTACCGATACATATACTCTGGATCTACCCTACCCGGGCGAGGGATAGGCCGCCGCGCAATCGGCCCGACCGACTTGAGTGACGTCTTGCGACAGGACTTCTAAGCTTTCCAGCTGTGTCTCCCATTACGAAATTATAACGAAATACTTCGGCTTTATTCGGTATTTTACCTCTATCCACCGTAACATTCAAACTGCCTCGCATACTCTTTTTTTTCTCTCTTAATTCCTGTTGAACGTAAGGTCCAAGATTACAGGTACTTACCGAAGCTATTATTTGCTTATTATAATCGTCTTTTGTTTGTTTGTTGATTGGGGTTTTAGGGTATTATAATCGTCTACCAAATGAAAAAGCGATGCATTAATTGCAGGTGCTAGTAATAATTTATGGTTCCGGTATCAAAATAATATGTGCTAACAATATTTGAAGAACTTGCCAAAAAATATATTAGCTCATTAATTAAATATATTAGCTCATTGATAACACAAAAATAGGACGAAATGTGCTATCTTTCCAGTAGTTTGATTTTCCATTAGGTCTGCAGTGCAGGAATATTTTTATCTTTGCACTCATATAATTCTACATGTTTCCCTCGTGGAAGGTATGAAATCTTCTTACGCCTGTTCCTACAAAACCTCCTCCTTTTCGTCCTCGGTTATTGCAATAACTCCTTATCTCCACATCGGAGCCATTGAAGATTCTATGGTTTTTATCTTGTCCGCAGGTTCATACATGGGTGTCAGTCGAAATGATATATGCAGTCACCAAAATATTGGAAATATCCTGTCAGAGAAAGATATCTTTTTTTGTCATGCTGTAACTTTCATTGTTTTAAAACATGCTTAAAACATAAATTAAGTGCGCTGCAAAACTGCCTCCTGTAAACTACTACGCGAGACACCAGTCAGCGGTGTGACGTCACAGGCATCACTTCACGCTCGCTTATGTGAAGAGATGGAGCTTCATCAGGATCAACCATTGCTGATGTACCTCTTCATTTGCGTAAAATTCACTGGATTTAGCTCAAACATATTTTTTTATTCACTCTTTAATATAATCCCATTCAAACTACTAGATAAAAAAATACATCAACTTCTGGCTACTAAATTATATCCCAACTCTGTGTTAATAGTTTTATCTTACAATACGAGTTCTGCCTTTACTTGCAATTGTTTCATGTTTGCACCTATTTTAATTTGTGATATTTCCTATGCTGTCATTCTTTTTTTATTTTGTCGCTAGTAATTTTGTGGAAAACACGTTTTTTATAAGTAGCACCAAAGTTTTCGTTTCCTGTTAACTCCTAACAATAATCAGACAAAAATGATACCAAAGAAAATATCATCTACTTTTTACTCAACCAAATGTAATTTTTGTGTCTGGAAAACCCAATCGCATTCCACATCGACTCAAATGAATTATCAATCTCTTAAGCATTCAGCCAAGTCAACTTACTCATAGACCTGTGACGTCACCATTTACAAGTACAGGTAACCTCTTCCTTGCTTCGCCAATTTATTGCTTT
Organism: Semibalanus balanoides; assembly: GCA_014673585.1. Lineage (NCBI taxonomy): Eukaryota > Metazoa > Arthropoda > Thecostraca > Balanomorpha > Balanidae > Semibalanus > Semibalanus balanoides. The sequence continues at coordinate 34,890 of VOPJ01004287.1, read as the reverse complement.
TCTAAAAAGAAGAGTTAGTTATGAAAACATATTACTATTTTAAAAACTAGCAATATTTCCTCTTCGTTTGGTGTATTTTTCTCCACGTCATATACTCCTTCCCAATTGTTAACTCCGGCGGCTTACTATTAAGCGATTACGCACTGGGGCTCTAGTCCGACTCGCTGTATCCGCACGCGGCCTCGTGGAGTGCGATATTTGAACCGAAAAAAGTCTGTCGAGCTCATCAGGCCAGCAAGGCCCCTCGTCTACTAGAAAACCCTCATGTACGAAGGCCCCTCAGCCTACATAGAAGTGCAGTCTTCTATTAGGTCTCTTAGCACCCCTTCAGCCGACAGCGGCCAACGCGCCGATTCGAAAGCTCTCATGCTGGCCGAGGACCTCAAGCCACAGAAGCTACTTAGGCCCCAAAGAGCCTACAGCAGACAAGAGGCCCCTCGGGTAGAAACGCCCTTTAAGCTGCCGGAACCCTCAGCCACAGAGAGCCCCTCATTTCCACAATATGCACCTCAATAAAACACCCTACAGGGCCCTTCATGCCGAACCAGAGCTCCCCTCAGCCTTTGAGGGCCCTCAGACCGACAAGAGCCCCCTTAGACATCATAGTTACCCTAAACAACAGAGCCCTTCTCCAGACCAACATAGATGCCTCAAACCGACAGATGGCCCCTTAGTGACAAGGGACCTTCATGTCGACCAAGGGAGCCCCCTAAGTCGACCGAGTGCCACCTCAGCCCAACTGAAGGCCCCTTCAGACCGCAGAGTCCCTACCGACCGAGGCACCCTCCAAGTCGAACCGAGGCCTCTCAGCCGACCGGCCCCTTCAATCACAGGGCCATCATCCAACCGATGGCCCCCTTAGTCGACAGCCCAGTCGACCGAGCCCCTCAGAACCTACTTGAAGCCCCTCAGATCGGCAGAGGCCTCCCTGACGACAAGGCCCCTCAACAACAAGAGGCTTAATTATAGACGCCATCAGATTTACAGGGGAACCCCCTAAAACCACAGAGCGGCCCTCTCAGACCATACAGGCCCCTCAGACGGACAGAGGACCCTTAGACCGACCTAGGCCACTCATGCCTACGGGCCCTCAGTTGCACCGATTCCCCCCTCAGACCGACTGAAGCCCTTCCAGACCACAAGGCCCTCATGCCCGAGGCCCCCTCAGTTGACTGAGCCCCTAAGTGATCGAGGCCCACTCAGGTTGACGAGTGCCCTTCAAGACGACTAGGACCCCCTTCAAACGCGCAGAGCCCCTCATCCGACCGAAGCCCCCTCAGTCGATCGAGGCCCCCTCAGCGACTAGGCCCCCTCAAGCCGTACTGAGCCCTTCAGACCGACAGATTCCATCAGGCCGAACAAGGGCCACCACGAGGGCCCCAACGAATTCCACCATGTGCCCCTTTCAATCCGAATGATCCCTCTAGCCACACTAGAGGGCACTTTCCCCAAATGCCCCACCTCCCCTGCACGCCCAGGTGTCTTTTCAACTTCCAGGCCCTTTGACCTTCCTGGCCCTCTGTGCTGGCTGGCCCCATTCATGTGTCACCCCTCGACGCAATAGCACTTTTCAAAATATTCGTACCCACCACGCGTCGGGACAGCCGCAGTCGGACGAGAACTCCCAGTGACTCACGCCTAATGTTAAGATATTGGGGTCAAAAATCCCCGGATATGCTACCTCTCCTATCGCCTTGGTCATATGCATTTTATATTACAGTGGCACTATCCCCAGTAGAGGATACATGCGTCCCTTCTCAGACAATTTTGCCACCCTTGGCAAAAATATGTGGTGCCGCCACTAGCCTTTGAACACTTTGCCCGACATCAATAAAATCCGCTGGGATGGAACGATGAATGCTCGGTCGCTGCCAGTCGCTGCATTCTAAAAGCAGTGCTTGAAGAAACTGCAATAAATTTGAGGCAAGTTGTGATGAGAGCCATGTGCATTGCTCAGTGAACGTATGTCAGAGCTTGTCCCACTGCTGCTACATCCACATCTGTCAAGATTAACCCGCGCCGTGCCCGTGCTCGTCGCCACCTTCGCCGTAACGGGGGGGGGGGGGCTAGACATAAACCTCCTATGGGACCTAGACATAAACCAAAAGCACAGTTCAAGACATTTGAAACATGAGTAAAATTTATCACAATATAGCCTTAGTTCACCCAGACTCATAAATATCAGTATTTTCCAAGATCAGTTTCTAATTGAACTCATTAATATAAGTTCAAAATCATCAGAAGTCAAAGATTATTTTTTCGCCAAAACTGTACCACGAATAGTGTTTACCAATTTAAATACGGATAGTAATAACCATTCATGTTTGGTCTCTCCAAGCACTTTAATCTTTATATGATAATCAATAGTCAACCTAAAATCTGAACTCAGGGCAGTCCATGTGGCCAATAAGTTCATGTTGTACATTGGGAACGCGATCTCGACGAAGACACACACTGGCCTTTGCCACTTAATCGGATTTACGACATATTGACAACAAAATATGTGTGTGAATTCGGGTACCTCGGCTGGCCCTGTAGTATCAGAACATAAAAGCTGTACTGAGTCTTAAAGAACCTTTGATAAATGAAACATGAATACAAATGGGCGATATATGCTATACAGAATGGAAAGCATTTTATATTTCCCCATCACATATAATGGAAAGTTCAATAAATTTACCTGAACTTAGGTCACCGATATACAAAATCTGAGATAAAGGAATTGTAGGTAGTCACGCTCTAATGAAATTATATAAGTACGAAACTGATCGGCCAAAACTGTAGCTTTGGTAGGGCCACAAACGTTTATGGAGGTGGGGACACATGACCTGGCCTGGTGACCTGACCTGAGATGACTCGTTCAAGAATTTCACAATATGTGGGTAATTGATGCCCGAGCAGCTGTGCCAAAAACAGCGGCGGCGCGCGCCGACGTTTTTACGCTATCCTCGAAAACCTTTAGGGGGCGCCTAAACCTCCTTATGGCCAGGCGCGGGTTAAGGCGCTATGTTTACCATTGTTATAATAAACCTAAGACCTGAGAGCATACCCGCCTCAGGGCTGTGGGCTATAGGTGCATATGTATTCATAAGTATGTATTTAAATAGGTATGTACCTAATACCTATTCATTCTTGATATCAGGAAAAGTAAACATAATAACTAACCATGTGCAGTGTTTGGTGTGTCTTATATTCTATGAATGGTCTCTCTTTGGGTAAATATTTTATTGCCAGACTTTGAGACTTGGGAAGGCTGCTTGTTGAACCAACCTGTTGTCATATGTGAGTTGAGATCCATGTTTATTCCCCAGCTTTGACATGCTGTAGGCTGTCAATATTACAGTAAGGCTGTTGTATATCAGCATATACAAAATAACCTTGCACTTTCTTTCCCAGTTAAGCATGAGAGAAGTGAAGTCAACAATTCAATTCAGCTGATAAGGGACCACTACATCTTGGAACATCTTCTTGGAACATCTTTCAGCATCATTACCCTTAAGATGTGCTGTCCAGACCATAGTACATATTGTGTGTAGCATTGATCCTCTGGGCTCACTTTGGCAACCCAAAATATTAATATGCTTAGCTTTGCTGCAGTAACCTTGATTATTATGTATTAATTTGATGGCAGTTAAAGTAGATCATTTTCAATTCATTGTCCAGAACTCAAATATATAAAACAATAATTGCCGGACTGATAGTTCCCCATCCATGTTGCTAAAGTGTAGAATATTGAACAATGGGCTATTACTATGAGGTATATAGGAACCTCAATGGAAAATGATAAGAGTGAGAAAGTAATGAGGTAATTTGCAAACACAAGATTCAAAACAACAGTCTCAGCCAGTTCAGGAATGCCAGTGATTGGAGTTTGTAATCCAAGTCAAGGAAGTTATGTGAATGCAAGTGATGGTAGCTTCCCACAATGTGGTGGTTTGAGTGGGAGCTGACACACAAATGTGAAAAATGTTCGCTCTTACTCTCCACTTTAGCAATGAATTTTCCACTCCCAAATTGTTAATGAATATTTATTCTAACATCAAAAAGTCGTTAGGAACAAGCTTTCAAAACAATCTTCTGCTTTTCTGCTAAATGAAATCAGTATTTTACTATATTATACATCATTTTTCACTTCATGTCTTTTTTGGCTTGACCTTGACACTCAGACACCCAAACAAGATGACATTTTGGGACACTGACTTCACTGAGTGATGGATTTGATTCTTTAGCAGCATACAACTCATCATACAAATATAAATCTATTCTATACTATATCAAATGAGATTTGAATACTAATGCATACAAATCTGTAAATGTCTGGATAGATCAAGATAAAAATGTATCAGACTTCAACCTGCTATGCTTGATGCTCTGGTCAACTTCTGTTTTTTTAGAACTGTTAAATTCTGATGACTTTATGTGATATATTGCTGCAACTCCTGTGATATCAACAGCATAAGCAGCTAAGTTAACTAGCTGGACAAACCATTACCATACTCATGACAATCTATCACTATCACTTCAGAGTATTGACAAATCAGTTCAATGTGTCACAGCGCTCAGGAAAAAAACTTTAACACTTACCATTGGGACTGAGAGACCATAAGTTTCCAGGAAGAGAATGAGCACCCAGGAATCTTCCAATCCCTCCGTTTTCAGAGAGCGACTCAAGAGAATTGAAGCTTTCTTGCTGGTTGCCAACATCTATTGATCTTCCCCTCAAAAAACTTCCCACTCCACCCAATCCAAATGCAGAGCCACCAGATTCAGAAGCACTTGCATCTGGTACATATGAAAGAGACCTTGCTCTAGCTCTCTCAGAGCTAGATAGGGACCCTGAGGGTCCTGGTTCTGATGAGCTTGATGGACTTCCACCATAGTATGCAGAACTTCCATCTATGCTGTTTGGGTATGATCGGTCTCGACCTCCAGAACTTGCTTGAGCTGTGCTTGGTTTTGCACCCATGTTGTTGGATACTAGGGTTACATCATAGGCAGAACCGATGAAGGCAAATCACCATTTTGAACACCTGCACTCCCTTCAACGACATGAACAGTGGTGACACCGATCCAATCTCAATCTATAATCACGCTCAATAACGCAAGCTGACACTAGCAAAATGTGATTGGTGTCATCCAACAAGATGTCAAAACACTTCAGACAACATCACACTCCAATTGAAAATTATTCACGTGACTGCGTCAGCGTTTCAGTGCCTAGGACCTTGCATTTCAGCGTGTCGCAAACCCACCCACCACAAACCTCACGCCCAGATACCACATAAACAACTTGAACTGGATTGTATCATCCCGTCTTATCAAAATCACGCGGAGATATGCGTATTTCACATCTCCGGCGCGGTTGCGGCAAGCAGAGCTGCCATATTTGTTTACGAACTTTTACCCTCTAGTAACCTTGCTTTTACCTACGCGGCACTGCATATTGATATGGGTGGTGCTACCTTGTTCAGTACTCGACTGATTTTGATTCAACTTTTTTATCGATTCAATCATGACTCATTTTGGAAACTGAATGATTCAATCACCGCTCGTTTCACGAATAGATTGATGAGAATTGATTATTCTCTATTTCAAAGAATCAAAACAAAAATTGTGATCGATTCACGTACGCAAGGAGTAACCAAGGGGGGGGGGTGGGCCAAACGGCCCGTGCCCCCTTATGAAATGTTGGGAAGCCCATCTAGGCAAGGCCCGTGGTTGGTTGCCCCTCTGAGGAAGTCTCGTGGGGCCCCTCATGAGGAAAGGCCTCTTCCTTGGGGCCCCCCTCTGAGGCATGGACGTATAGACAGGATTTCGCCCGGGGCGGCGGTGCCTCAAAAGAACCCCCTTCCCGAGCGTTTAAAGGGCCCCCTTCCTGAGCGTCGAAAGTGCCCCATTGGGCAATGGGCCCCTCCGTGCTGGCTAAGGCCAATTAGACTTGTTCAGGGGCCATTCTGACCCGCCCAGGGACCTTTCTTGTCTGGTCAAGGGCCTCTCTGACCTACATAGATCTCTTTTAAACTTTTCAGGGGCCCTCAGGTCTGTCCAGGCCCAGGGGCCCTTAAGACCTGGTAAGGAACTGCTCTGGCTGCTTTGTCACCCTACCGACATTTCCCAGGGGCCCATCTAACCTGCTCAGGAGCCCCTCCGATCTTTCCAGGAGCCCTTCTGACCTGCCCATGGGATGTCCGTGAAGTCATCGTCATCACACAACTCCAGCGTCGACTTTTGATTTTCACCAAACTTAGCATGCAGGTCAATCAGACCATGCCGATTCCAAAAATCGAGACCATTTTGCGATAGCGATTGATCTTCAAGGTCAAATTCGAGGTCAAACGAAGGGGAACGCGCTGGAGCCTCAAGTTACCGTCCAATTTGCTTAAAAATGGTTTATAGTAAGAACGAAGTAACGAAGGTTTTTATACGTTTAAAGTTTTTCCTCAAATTTGACCTTAACGAAGGTCATGACCTGGAAATATTAAAATCACCACGGTCCTGACGTTAGATTTGTACATCGGGAAAGTTTGAGACTATTTTTAAGCAAATCGGACGGTAACTTGAGGCTCCAGCGCGTTCCCCTTCGTTTGACCTCGAATTTGACCTAGAAGGTCAATGGCTATCTCAAAATGAAGTTTATTTTTGGAATCAGCATGGTCTAATTGACCAAAGGACGAAGTAACAATGGTTTTTATACGTTTAAAGTTTGACCTCAAATTTGACTTTTACGAAGGTCATGACCTGGAAATCGGAAAATCACGCTGACGTTAGATTTGGACATCAGGAATCGTTTGAGACTATTTTTAAGCAAATCGGACGGTAACCTAACCCACGCTGCAGGGGGGGGGTTGATTTCGGCCCCCCCCCCTCAGGTTTTTTCAGGAGTAGGGAAAACCGTACACTGTTTGGGCTCAATTACCCCAACTTTGGAAAAGTTTTGACTTCAGGTATCTCTGGTCAGGTCACAAGACCATCGTCAAGTGACGCTTGCTTCAAAAAATGTTTGCGTTAGTGCCAAGCACAGTCTTTTTTCCGAACAGTTTTGAACTTGCAGAATTTTCATAAGATTATCAGTCTACGAATTTCGTATATCTGGATTTCTTCGTATCCGTGACAAAAGTAGGTTCATTTCCTGACCTCCCAGTTATTAAGTGATGGGAAAATAAACCAAGATGCTTCCCTTTCAGAAATATGCTTGGATCAGGCTAATTCTTTCAGAATCATGCTATTTTAGCTCATTCTAAATGATCAAGGTGCAATTGTTGCTCCGTCATTTCTACAAGGTGATCTTAGGTCATCTGAGGTCATCAGCAATGATTTGCTAATAACTCTTGATAGAAAAGAGATAGTGACGATTAGTTGACACCACTGTGTTCGTCTCGTCTGGCCGCGTTGGCCCATATGCAACATGACCTACCTGGGTCACCAAATGACCTTGGCCTGAGGTCAATTTTGAGTTGACCTTACCAGGTTACTGTGTATATTATTCAAGCGGCCTCAATGAGACAACACGATGGCGTCAAAATATTTTCGCCGCTATCTTTGTTAGGTTAAATGCTATGTACGAAAAACTGTTTTTTGCTAAAAAACAGTATTTTTGACCTTTCATGACCTCTTTGAGCCTATGAGCTATTCGATCTGAGTAATCAATTTTGAGGAAATACTTGCGATTTCAATTTTTCAATAGCATCGATTGGCTTCTCTAAACGTTTGCTCCTAGCTATATAGTTTCCGAGATAATCAGGGGTTTCGGGAAAAGAGTCCTAAAACCGGAAAATCTGACTTTTGGTGACACTGGTGACGCTCAATTGTGGATGATCAAGAAAGACTGAAATACTACTTTCGATAGAGCTTGCTAAGAGCTATCTAATGCCGTTTTCTGCTTATCGCTACGTGGTTAAGTATTTTTGAGATATCACGGGGCGGAAATCATCCCCCCCCCTGCAGTTCGTGTTCGGCCGCGCACCCCTGCAAGCGCGTTCCCTCTTGACTGAATTTGACCTAGAGGTCAACTCGCTAATCTCAAAATGAAGTTTTATTTTTGGAATCTGCCATGGTCCTATTGACTAACGAACGAAGTACAACAGGTTTTTGGTAATTTTAAGTTTTTTACCTCAAATTTGACCTTCTACGAATGGTTCATGACCTGTAAATCTAAAATCACACTGACGATAGTTTGGACATCGGGAATCGTTTCAAACCATTTTTAAGCAAATCGGACGGTAACTTTAGGCTCCAGCGCGTTCCCCTTTGTTTGACCTCGAATTCGACCTTGAAGGTCAATCGCTATCGCAAAATGGATTGTATTTTTGGAATCAGCATGGTCTAATTAACCTAAGGACGAAGTAACAAAGGTTTTTATACGTTTAAAGTTTGACCTCAAATTTGATCTTTACGAAGGTCATGACCTGGAAATCTGGAAATCAAGCTGACGTTAGATTTGGACATCGGGAATCGTTTGAGACTATTTTAAAGCAAATCGGACGGTAACATTAGGCTCCAGCGCGTTCCCCTTCGTTTGACCTCAAATTTGACCTTCAAGGTCAATCGCTATCGCAAAATGGATTATATTTTTAGAATCAGCATGGTCTAATTGACCAAAGAGTGAAGTAGCAAAGGTTTTTGTACAAAACTCAAAATTTGACCTATACGAAGGTCATGGCCTGGAAATCTGAAAATCACGCCGACGTTAAATTTGGATATCGTGAATCGTTTCAGACTATTTTTAAGCAAATCGGACGGTAACTTTAGGCTCCAGCGCGTTCCCCTTCTTTTGACCTTGAATTTGACTNTATGTAAAAAGTTCCAAACAGATATACACCTTTGCAAAAAAGAGCGCTTCCTAACATCAGTATGTGTTACAGGGGTAAAGATTTTGTGGCAATGGCCCGAGTGCGGCTTTGAGGAGGCTGATTAAATAAATCAGCAGGCAAGATGCAAGATTTATCATTAAAGATCTTCCAGTATTTGATAAGGTCTGCACGCAACAGCCTCCCTGGATAGAAAGGATCATGGTTCTCAGTCGTTCCCCATAGGTCAGGATTCACATTTCAGTGAATACGTTTTGGTCCAAGCGTCGTTGGATATTCCCAGCAATTTTCGGTCCTGGACAAAAACTGTCCTCCAAGACACAAGAAAATTCATTATCGGGCTATATGGTCGTGAGGAGAAAAGAACATGACTTGAGGGGATCGACACTACGGTGGACCTTCAAGAAGCTTACGCCAGGCCACCAGCCTTGTGGGGCTGTTCGTGATATGGTCCATGAAACTTCAGACTGGTATCAATCAAGACCCCAAATCAGAGATGAGTCAACAGAAGGGATGGAATACCATTTAAAGTATATGTTGGAGGTGGCAAATTGGCAAAGGATCTTGAGAAGCGGAGGACTGCAAACTTTTTCGCGTTCGTGTACAGACCCCAGGATGAGGTATTGGAATACAGCTTGTTGATGTCGCATTGCACAATGTTGGAGGAGGATGGGGCAGGCGATGGATTATTGGGATATCTAACATAGACATATATTTTGAGGTCATCTGCAAAGATCTTGTAGCTACAAGACAGATGGAAACCAATACTATTGATATAAACCAAAAAAAGTAGTGGACCGAGGACTATTCCTTGGGGTACTCCACATGAAAGTCACCTTAAACAAAACAAAAATGAACCTGCATTTAATGGGCGCCATGTGACCTTCATTGTCTGTCCGCCCTTAAACCCCAATTATCATCATCAACCTGCATTTGATGATCTACTGCAATCAAAACATTGATTGCAGGCATCAGCAGAAAATTGCGGCTGTGATCAATACAAGATTGTACAAACAGCTGTATTATATAAATGTTGATTGTATTTTTGTTTTATGAAAAAATATATTTTTGTATTGCAATATGTTGGTCAAAGTAATTATTTTGGCCTAGCACTTTTAGATGTTGAAAAACTTAACTATTTAATTAGGTACTAAGTTAATTATGGGACATTCTGCATGTTCCAGACACTATTCTGTACCCTAACCTAACAATTTCTTCCCGGATTGGGAGCACCATAACGGTCATAGAATACTGTGCCACAATGTGCGTTGCATCATGTGACTAGAGTTGCAGTTTTATAACATCAGTACTGCAGGCCATCTTAGTTTCACTGGCTGGATGGAGTTTATGTGGCGCAGCATCCGGTGGCATTTCAACACATCCATGTGGTTAGGGATTAGCGCATCAGGATGAGCACGGGCATAGTTTACAAATGGGATAAAGATTGACAAATGTAAATAATAATACTGCAGCTCTATGGACATTCAGCTGTTGAGTTAACAAAGTTTGGCGGCACAAGGAAGTGGTGAGATATTAATGATTGAAGTTAGAATTAGTTATAGTGCAAAATGTCTCGGGGGAAGACATCCGTAGTTACTTAATGTGATATTTTTATCAAATGGCAGGTATATTATAGGAATTAACTAACAACTAAGGCAGCAAAGTCTGCGGGTATAGCCAATATGTTGATTTGTTTATTACTGGAAAAGAAAATTCAAATCAAATTATATTAATAATTAATCAAAATGGAAATGTCTGAAAAATAACAAACTTGCTAGGAAGAGGCATAACAATTGACCTACATTTTTATGAATTTCGAAAATGCTTTTTATTTGTTTTCAGAAAGACACAAAAGTCACAGGCGTTGGATACTGGTACAACACTTTTTCAGTAGATTAATATTTTTTAATTTCTTTTCTAACAAAAATATTATCCATATAGGCTTTCTTTCGATCCACACGATACATTTCAGTTTGGTGATATGCCAAAATCAATCAAAATATTTATTGCATGCCCATATTAGAGCATCGCTCCATTCACTTCAATCAACCTTTTGATTGTTTCCCCCTAGTTTGCTCATCTGATCTGATGTTTAGATGTGCCTGCGTGTTACATTTTTTAAACCATGTTTTGGTAGATGCCTTCCCTATTTGTGCAACTTAATGGTTTAACGGGAAAAGTAGTTCAGGCTAATATTGATGCACAAGCAATTGACAGAGCTGAACGTCATCAGGAGAAGAAAGCCCTGGTGGTGCATCCAACGGATGGAACTAACCGACCAAGAAGAAGATGATGTTTGTCAATTAAACATAAAAATGGGGGGGGGGTGTCTCAAGATTATCAGGTTAGTCATAGTTTATATGGTAACACGGCGTTTATTTTCCTACTAGGCCATAGGGTTACATGATAAAGAACCATTTTTTGGGCCCACATTTTTTACATGCAACCAATATGACAATAAAAAGTATCTAGAAATGAAGCATGAACCTTTTTATTTTATTTCCGAGGACACAGCAGATTTGATCACAGCGTCATCTATACTTTGCAATTGTGGACACTAGGCGCCATCTATTGTCGACTATATAAGTTAAGTGCAGCCATATCCAGGTATATGCAACCATATCCTGTTATTGTATACTAAATATGGTCTGTTGAACGTCACTTTTTGGTATTGTGTTTTACTCTTTCTTAGTATATTTCTAGTCATAGACTTCTCCATACCTGGTATGGAGAAGTATATGTTCTAGTATATACCAAATACAACCTTGTAGTATCCAGTGTTCTATTGCCCTGGGTAGCTATGTTATAGATATGCTGGCAATATGTGTGTGGTTGTGTTTTGTATTGTCTGCATCAACCTGACTGTCCAGTGTCCATATAAGACTAGTGAAAATACTAAGGACATCACCAGAGGAATTTAAGGCTCATGTTTTATGCTCATGCTCAAGGCACAGCTGCTAGTGAGGAGGGGCAACAGTTCATGTCTGTGGCGACTGACGTTCACTTCTTCTGTTACCTTTTTGTGCTTTTCATAACTGATAGTGCAGGTTTAAGCAAAATGATACCACACTTTATATAAGTTGAAAATCATCGGTTATTATTAGTTCGCTGATAACCTTCAGAAATAGGCAGTCATGCTCAACAGATTTATACATCTAAGAGAACTGAGATATCATTTTACATTAAAGGGACTGTCCCACCTTCTCAAAAGTTCTCAAGTGTACGCTGCATGTGGTGTTAAATATTAAGTTATTGCTGCCGAACACGATTATGACATTTAATTCTCACAAACAGTGTTCAATTTCATAAAAAGCTCAGTTTTAATATTAGGGCTGATGACGTCATATGAAGGAATTTCGGGAATAGAGAAAACCTTCACGCTTCCATATGTACGGCTATTGTATGGCCAAATGTAAAACAAGTCGACTATCATCAAGTATCAACATTTAGTAAAGAGTGACGACGTCATCGGCTCAGAGTTCCCGTTCAAATACACTGGGGACTGGGGATGTTACAGATGTCAAAACCAAACTCAAATTTATTTGTGATTCGATCTCGGTGGTTGTTTTAACTTATACTACACATAATTTAAATTCCTTGCACGGAAAATGGCTATCTCAACTCAAATATAATGTTAAGGTGGTAGTGTCCCTTTAAAGGGAGTGTGCCTACTCTTTTTAAATGTCAAATATATTTTTTATGGTAAGAAGCCAATGGTTTGATTATTGGTTACGATAAAATTCACGTCTGGAGCCCCTTTAGTTTAATTTGTAATTATATTCTGTTTTGCATTTGCTTTGTTTCAAAACTCATAAACGATCGTCACTATAAACAGAGTAGCGAAAGATGTTAACTAAATATGGCGCCACTAAAGACCAGAAACAAACCTTTATGAGCAATCATGGTTTTGTTTACAGTGCAATCAAGTATCTGTTCGGCAGCTGTTATCAGTGCTCACGAGTTGTTTTCTATTTGGCCAGAGGCATTAACCAATAATATGCTAGCTCTGCTAATTTAAGAGCAATGCTTCTAGTAGCGAAAGCTCTCTGGCGACCATCGATTAATTAAATACTTCCAGTATTGTGATTGGCGACTTTTGAAAATATTCTCATAGCAAACTTAAAGTGAATCTGGGGAAATGAAGCATATGGCTAAATTCAGAAAAATATGTTCTACAGACTAGTGTCAACAACTTCACATGAGCAATGTGAGTAGGCACACTCCCTTTAAGCTGGTAAAAACAGTTTATTGAAACTTTACATGGTGCTTAATTGAAATGCTGAAGCTCAAAAGGCTAAGGAATGTTTAACACAGACACATTTAGTGACATTAATTTACATTCTTAATGGCACATATGAGAGCCCCCTCCAACACAGCTTCACATAAACCTGAATAATAATCTTGAATACAATAGTGAGGCTGCAACATTCTGAGAAATGCTTAGACATTAGTGTCTAAGACACACATGCCCTATGGTGCTTTGAAGATATATGAAAGTTGTTGAAGGAAAACCTATTTAAAGTAAAGTTGCTGCTCTTGAAATATGTTGTTTAATTGCCATACATTTTTTGCAGTTTTATATGTAAAATAAATTACAGTATTATTGCATTGTTTTCCTTCTCAAAGTTTCATATTTTGTTTGCTATTGCATTATTCTACCTTTTTTGTCCTGCGTGTTATGCCTTGTTGGCAACCTATTTTCTTATTGTTTCTGAAGAGTCTCTTGCACAGCAACCATATTTTGTTAAGTGTCAAAACATCAGTTGCCTAATGCCTGTAAAGGCCAAATATAAGAGGATAAAACCGGAATTAGGTGAGGGGAATTGCATGTGATGTTTATCTACCTTAATTGTTATTTACCATTCCATTCATGCTATTTGAGGTATTATTAACCATCTCTTGAATATGTCTCCATGTGTATATAGTGTTTCCTACAATCTGCATATTGTTTTCTCCCTTTTCCTGACCAAACTATCCTGGGAAGCTATTAACCCGCGCCCCGCTGGGGGGGGGGGCATATTCTGCCCCCCCCCCCCCCTCCCGCCGATTTTCTTCAATAACTCAAAAAACCATGGCAGATACCGGACGTTGAAACTTTCTTACCTTATCCCACATTCAATTTGACATCTTTCTCCAAAATTTTTTTTTTGATGAAAATTGATGAATAAACTTTGCGAAGAAAATGACCTTGTTGGATGACGTCATTGTTTCATGCCATTGGTGGGAAAACGATGAATGTTAAAATTCGTAGAAAATGGTCGGTGTGAAGTAAATAAAAAAAATAACAAACAATTAAAAGGTTCAGTAAATTTGCTTGTCTTCAAAAATGGCTATCTCAGGATTGCAAAATTTGGGAGTTTTTGACCCCCCCCCCAAAAAAAAAAAAAAAAAAAAATCAGAAAAAATTATCACAAACAAAAAAAGGTTCGAAAATATTTAAAAAACCGGAATACTATGTCAGAAAACTATGTATAAACCAAAAACCCCAACCAAAAATTTCAAAGCAATATCTGAATTTTTGACCGACTTATTGACCAGTGTTTGGAATTTTGGCCATTTTCTGCGTCTTTTGAGGGTCACAAGGATTTTTGCTCTCTTTTGAAAACATTTTACTCTCTTTTCATGTATTACTGCTCACATTTTCATATTTAATTTTTGGCGGGGCCAAGGGGGTTTTAGCACCACTCATTAGTGTTCAGTTAAAAAACAGTGGTCTGTTGTCACACGCTTATGCAAAAATATTTAACAAAAATCAGCTAGTTATTTTTTTTTACCAGATTATGGACAAATGAGCATCAATACTCAACAGTGCACCAGCTCTGCAATGCACATGGGTGCAATTGCCAATGACAATTCACCTCTTAAATCAGTCTGTCTTTTGAAAAACATTTACATCAGACCATTTTTTGTAAATCAAAATGACCTTGAAAATGTCAGAAATTTGCTCTCAATCTGTGGTCAATTGCTACTCCGGGACCAGGTCCTGAAATTTAAAATTCCAACACTCTTTATGACTCCCCAATTGTAAAGTAAACTCATGACGTAATTTTTTGCAAATAACCTTTTTTGACCTTTTTTGACCAGATAGAGACAAATAAATATCACAGCTGTTTTTCTGAGACAAAACTGGACAATAAAAATGTGTTTTTTGTGAAAAATGTCAATTTTACCATTTGACCTCAAATGACCTGACTTTGACCTTTCACGGTGTCAGATTGTCAAAATGGCTTTTATTTTCGAATTAAACGTGTAAAGCAACCCATAAAACATATGTCGCGTGACTTTCGTAAACCTCTTGCCATCAGTGACCTTTTGTGACCCGATATTGACCCTGACGTTTGCTTAAAATTTCACTTTTGCTTAATGCAGGAAATGCATTATACCTTTGAGAGCACTGTGAGCTCAAATAGTTACAATTTAAGGCTTTGGACAGAAAATATGGCCCAAAAACTAAAATATCTCCATTTTGACCTTTTACCTGACCTTACCGGAATTGTGACCTTATTTCGAAAACTTCACGCATCTTTTGTGGTTGCGTATCAATGAGACCTTTCGATTGCCGTATTGCGCGTCTCGCTACGGTCATTGTTCAGAAGATAACGAGGGGGCAGATTCTGCCCCCCCCCAGCGGGGGCGCGTTCGGCTGGATACCCCAGCGGCGGCGCGGGTTAAGCTGAGTTAGTCTAGCCTAGGCCTGTTCACAGGCCTGTGTTGGATGGTCAGCAGCCTTATTGGTCTGGCGATCCAGGGTGGGGGCCGCGGCCTCCCCCAGGCCGCCCGCGGTTGCGGGGCCGGCCGTGTTTTGGCCTCCCCGAAACCTCCCCGGTTCGGGGGAGGCCAAAGCACGGCCCGGCCCCGTGACCCGGGCGCCTGGGGGAGGCCGCGGCCCGGCGGCCCCCACCCTGGATCCGCCAGTGGCCTATGGGGTAACTAAAAGTGGGGATGGGCAAAAGGTATGACATCGTACTGCTGTGGTCGCCTGTGGTGTTCACAGTTGGGACACAGCAACTGCACAGACAACAGTATTTGTACCCTTGTCGATTTTTAAATAACTTGATGCATTCTAGCATTTTGGAGTAGTGGTTGTGCTATAAAATATTGCCTTTTCTAACCCAGTCTTAAAGGAAAGATCGACTTAAACAAAGGTTGTGAACTCTTCGGGTTCAGATGATGCCACGCTTCTAGTTTCTGCAGCTGTGTGGGAAATTTGCAGTGCAAGATGCCTGTCATGAAGCTCTGTCGGAGAAATACAACTGCATGATGAGATGCCAGAGATGAGGTCTTTTCTCTTTGGGGGCGTTTCTTCCTCAGTGCTCGGCTGGCCTTGGTGACGCATGGGCCTTGGATTGTTTTGGAGCTGGGTTGCGAAGTGAACAATTATGGCTCAAAAGGCATAAAGAGTGGGGAATTCAACCCAAAAACATATATACCTTCCTTTATCAATGCCCAGTTATCTTTTCACCAGAATTATGTATAAGCTATGCTAATTATTACATGTCTTTCCCTCCACAGGCTGTCCCTATTATTACATCCATAAATCGTTTTCATGGTTCCAGTTATCCCTTACATTTTCCTTTAAGGGGTATAAAATTTACACTGGAGAACTGGAAAAAGAGGGAAAATTACTTCCAGAGTGTGTCATTTTCCACCCAAATTTAACAATGCTAGGGCACTGTGTTGACGTTTAGTATGTACGTGTGTTTTATTGCACACGGGTTCTGTCATATCACCTCGACTTCTATCTCCTCTCTCCATCCTGTTAACTTATGTCCTGAGCGGACCAGGTTTCCTCGTGGCTACTCGTCGACTAGGACTCGCGTGTTGTTTGTGTGGTGTTGTTTGCTGACTCCGTTCGTGTTTGTGTTTGCAGGCGGCCAGCTGACCGCAGCCAGCCAGTACCATGACGGACATCAAGCGAGCCGTCGAGCTCGTCAACGACGGCATGGCCGTCGGCAAGGCGGCCGACATCTGCGGCATTCCCGCCAGGTCAGACGCCGACCCTAGAGATATGCGGCACAAATCCCTAGAAATATTCGGCACAAATCCCTAGAGATATTCGGCACAAAGTCTCTGTTTTGCGGGGAAACTGCACAGTGAGAGTCGGCATTGAGATATTGTGCCCAAATGAGGACCTCACCGCGGAAACGATTAATGGTGTTATAATATTCAGATAAAGGGAGTGTGCCTACTCTTTTGTAATGTCAAATATATTTTCATTACGGTGAGAAGCTATTGGTTTGATCATTGGTTACGTTAAAATTCACGCGAGGAAGCACTTTAGTTGAATTTTTACTTATATTCTGTTTTGAATTTTTGTTTCAAAACTCATAAACGATCGCCACTATAAACAGAGCAACAAAAATGTTACCTATAATGGCGCACCAAAGACGATAAACAAACCTATACGAACAATGTATGGGTTTGTTAGTTATCGAGGCTCTGTTCGGCAGCTGTTATTCAGTGCTCACGAGTTGTTTTCTATTGGCCAGAGCTAACAATATATGTTAGCGTTGTAATTTTAGAGCAATGCTTCTAGTAGCGAAAGCTCTCTGGCGAATATTGATAATGTTGGTCCGCCGGAAAGATCTTGGTGAATTTGGAATATCTCAGCAACTAAAGTGAATCTGGAGAAATAAAGTGCATGGCTAAATTCATAAAAATCTGTTCTACGGACCGGACTAGTTCCAACAACTCCACATGACCAATGTGAGTAGGCACACTCCCTTTGAGCTCATAAATCACACATTAATGATGCATCCCAAGTCGAAAATTTGGCGGAACATTGCATCATCGTAGTTTTGCTCCCAGCTGTGTGCAGTTTCTCACCTGCCTGATGTCAGCCCATCTGACAGACCGTCCCGCCACCATCTGACAGACCGTCCCGTCACCATCTGACAGACCGTCCCGTCACCATCTGACAGACCGTCCCGTCACCATCTGACAGACGTCCCGTCACCATCTGACAGACCGTCACCATCTGACAGACCGTCCCGCCACCATCTGACAGACCGTCCCGTCACAATCTGACAGACCGTCCCGTCACCATCTGACAGACGTCCCGTCACCATCTGACAGATGTCCCGTCACCATCTGACAGACCGTCACCATCTGACAGACCGTCCCGTCACCATCTGACAGAACGTCCAGTCACCATCTGACAGACCGTCCCGCCACCATCTGACAGACCGTCCCGTCACCATCTGACAGATCGTCACCATCTGACAGACCGTCCCGTCACCATCTGACAGACCGTCCCGTCACCATCTGACAGACCGTCCCGTCACCATCTGACAGATCGTCACCATCTGACAGACCGTCCCGTCACCATCTGACACGTCCCGTCACCATCTGACAGACGGTCACCACCACGGCCTCTCTCGTCTGACTGCCCCTGTCTCCGTCTCCCCCCGCCTCAGTACGATCCGGGACCAGATGCTGGAGGACCCGGCCGGCCGCGGGCCGAGGAAGCTGCTGACCGTCGCCGAGGAGTACATGTTCTCGACGGCGCTGATCCAGCTGGTGGAGGAGGGCTGGGAGCTGAACCGCGACTCGATCCGCGTTCTGATGCGCTGGTACCTACCGCAGCTCGGCAATAAAAAGTCAGTGGCCGTTTGGTGTGGGGGGGGGGGAGTAGCGTGAGGAGTGAAGGGAGGGTGGTGGCTGCTTTTCCTTAATATTTCGGGCGCCATATAACTGTTTCTGTTGCGGCGCCCATACCCCCCCCCCACCCCCATTTCCTCAATATTTGGTCTCGGTATATTATTGCTCGTGTGTACGACATGACTTCCAATTCTATTTCTAGAAAACACGCTGCTGTGTTTCTCTCTGTCGCCGTTCGATAAAGGCTGTTCCCATGGTCGAAATAGAGTGTTACTTCCTTCCTTCTTAGTGATAAGTGCCTCTCTTTCACACAGCCCCCCCCCCCCAACCCACCCCCCTCCACCCCTCAGATGGTGAGAGACTACCACAGTCAACCCCCGCCCAACAAAGAGAAGACGCTCACAGGCTCACCCCCCCCCCTCCTCTCCTTCTCAGAGGTGAGAAGACCTTCCACAGTCAACCCCCCGCCCATATCAGGAGATGAGAAGATTCGCTCACAGCTCACCACCTCCCCTCCTCTCCTCTCAGAGGTGAGAAGACACTGACAGACAAGGAGGGGTGGACGCGCTGGGTGTCTGGCTTCGAGCGCCACTGGTCGGCACTGGACGGCCGCATCAGTAAGCTGCCCGGACAGCCGACCGACGAGTTCCTCGACATCGCCAAGCTGGCCATCGGCGCGTCGCTCGATCAGATGAACAAGGACCCGCTCAGCGCGCAGAAGAAGAAGCCAGGTGAGCCGGCAGGGCTGCTGCAGATCGCAAGGAGGATGGGGGGTAGACCACATGGTTAAGGAGGATGGGGGGTAGACCACATGGAGCGCCTCGCTCGATCAGATGAACAAGGACCCGCTCAGCGCGCAGAAGAAGAAGCCAGGTGAGCCGGCAGGGCGCAAATTGACCCTAGTTGTCGGCGCGCCCGAAAACCCCAATAAACAAACAAACCAGGTGAGCTGGCAGGAGTGCTGGAGATCGCAAGGAGGATGGGGGGGGGGGGTAGACCACATAGTTATTTAGGGAATTCATATTTCAGATATGGTGGAGTATTTTTGGATGTCCTGGTATGTTCTTGACATGATTCAAAAATAATTTTCACAAATTCGCAGATTGTCCAACCTGGTTTTGTGATTTGTAAATCCTTGAAACGCCGTTGCGGCGTTGAAGTCCCCCGCTGTAAACGTGTTGGTGTTATCGTCCGGTAAAACACTTGTAATATTGCTATTGTTCTTCGTCATTTAACGGATCGCAAAGGCGCAGTGGATGACTTAAAGAGTACGTTTAAGTTTTTGAGGGATTTCTAAGAGTGTAGGCAAGGTTATTTGGCAGTCATGCGGATTGTAGGTACGTGTTGGGTCTTGGCAGCGCTTCAGCGCATTCAGGCCAATAAGTGTCTATCTACCAAATTAATGCTATTTTACCACAGTCAGTAACTGGCGGAAATCGAACACCATATTAAATCGGAAATACTATTAACTAATTGTTCATTGTTGACAGTTGCATTGTTGCCTAGCGCATTGTCGAACGATGTCTTGGACAAAAATTGGAAGTTGATATATTCCAAGCGTTCGCAGATGTGGTTGGGAGATGGGACGCGTTTTAGTCCAGCAGAACGTTGTAGTGGTAGCACACAGGCTGTTCCGATCCTGTCCAAATACTGGCTGTAGGAAGTGTAGTTATAGAGGACGATGCCAGGTCTAGTCAGCGCTACCTCCTCGATTCTACTACACCTGCCGCTAGATATATCTGTCAATGCTGGGACGTGGGCGGTGGAGACCGATCAGCCTGGCTCTTTTGTCTTTACGCCACATGTTTGGCCACTCGGCGGGTATCAGGTGGTTCATGGCCGACTTACGACCACCACTTTTTTTCTCTCTTTTTAGTGGACAGACATGCATGAAGCCTGAGGCAGCTTCAGCAGTCTCCGCGGATCTCTTTCACCCCATTACTAGACGTGGCTTGACATCGACACGTGATCCAGTTCCTCTCCTTTCGAGGTCACCTCATTACCAGCGTCTCATTTCACCGCATTACCAGCGTCTCATTTCACCGCATTACCAGCGTCTCATTTCACCTCATTACCAGCGTCTCATTTCACCTCATTACCAGCGTCTCATTTCACCTCATTACCAGCGTGGCTTGACAACACGAGGTTCAGCTCCCCTCCCTCCGAGTAGATACTGGTCAGGAGTTATGGCATCCGTGAAACCTGTGATGAGATCGACTTACCGCGAACTGTTATCAGAAGGAATAAGACAACGGTAATGTCAGTTAATCTTACATCAACATCAATCAACATTTAATAACATCAATAAACAGTTAATCTAAAAAAATGTTTCTAGACACAAATACAGCGGTGATAATAATTTGTCTGTAAACTCTTTATCTTGTCAATTTTTTTTTTAAATGACGTCATGGGTTACTTATACTTTGGAAGCCATAAGTCTGTCCAAAATATAAATATTGCCTTGAAATTTGGTTGGGTATCGTTGATACTTAGTTCTCTGACATATCTTCGAAAATACATAATTACAAATTTATAAAACAACGTTTTTTTATATTTAGGGATACGAGACTTAAAGTTGTGAAAATCTGAGACATCCATTTTGAAGAAAATATCAGTTCCGTTCTTTTAGGGTTTTCCGTTTGCAGTTTGCTCAAAACTAGGTTTTCTACGATTTTTCAAACATTTTTAGTTTTTTTTTCACCCAAAATGGCATGAAATGACGTAATTAAAACGTCATTTTCTTCCAAAGTAGTATATCAATTTAATTGAAATTGTGTGAGAAGACGTATTATTATTATACTACTTAAAGTTGATGCAGCAAAAATTGAGAAAATCCGGGAGGGGCATATTGCCCCCCCCCCCCCAGCGGGGCGCGGGTTAAGTTACCCACTGCACTTTCCGATCCGTAAAATGTCGAAGAACAATAACAAAATTCGAAGTGTTTTACTGGACGGTAACACCAGTACAAATATATACAACGAGAGACTTCAACGAAATATTTTCGATTGTTTACATTGTTTTTTAATCATGTTAAGAACATACCATGACATCAAAAACTACTCCGCCAGATGTCAAATATGAATTCCATCATAAATGATGATGTGGTCTGATAGAGAGGCAGAGGTGGAGACAGTGCTGGAGTTTTCGTTTCATGACCTGGTCCCCATGGGCGCAAATTGACCCCCAAAGGTGTCGGCGCGCCCTTAAACCCCAATAAAAAAAAATGGTTCCCGTGAATAAGACCAGTAAGACGCCTTAAACGGTGAAGGACTAGCGAGCCCGAATAAACCCGTGTCACTATCGTATCTGCACAACTGTGGTTCGTTTTGACTGCGAAGCATGCCTTTTAATTGTTTTCGCTATGTGCTGTTTTGCCGTCGCAAATCGATCCGAACTAAATCGGTACTTTGAACTAAATAGGTTTTGCAGTGTTCTTTTAAACTTGCAATTATAAGCTTCATGTTTGTAAGCAAAAATACTTTTTTGGTGGGTATTGGATGGATAAATTGCGCTTTACAGCTGCATCATTTTTATCGGTTAGCACCCTTTGGTTTTGACGCTACGGCGGTGTAATAAAGGAAGCATTCTAAAATCGGCAATATTTATATTACAGGCGGGTTTCAACGACGAAATATTGCATTAAAACCTGCATTTTTACATGCATTTTAGAGATGGTACATTGGTCTAAATTTGGGTGTTTCTTTCATCGCTTTACGTTCCATATGTGCCGAGCACTGATGTAAATCGTGACAACGTCATAAACCATGAATTTGCGCTTGTATAGCCAGTAACTTTGCACGTGCCACGCGCCGCTGATCGGCACATAGTGCATACGTCGGGCGGATCCTTTCTCTACACATTTGTGTTTAACCCGTGTTTTTGCGATTTTTGGCTGCCGAGATATAGGTCCGGTATTGTAACGATATTTTGTAGGCAATTTCGTGGACGAAACAGGGGTGCACGTGCAGTGTGACCCAGAGTTTGACCTGCGCAACATTGCCAGCGGTGTAGTCTCAAACCACACAGCAAATTTTCGCTTAATCAGTCTAGCCGTTTCTCAGCTATAGCAGGATAATATTTTCTGACACCCATGACGCGGCACGTATCACGCGCCATGCTGACCCCTCACATGAGACGAAACATGTCAACAACATTGAATGGGGCTATATGATGGCGGAGACCGCTTATAAATCGGATGTGGGATTCCAAAGATATAAGTTTCTGAATAGCGTTATGGTCGGGTCGGGTCGGCCGCTTATAATGTGAGGAAAATCCAGTATTCAGTGAGGACTCGCTGGGCGCTTCGCGCTCGCTCGTAAATACATAGGTAGAGAGTGAAATTGTTTTGTTAGGATTTTTGTCATGATGTTACTGAATTCAAATTTATTGTACTTGAAAAGTATAAAAAATACCTGATTTGTAATTTATGTTAAATCATTGTTAAGAAACTTAAATCATTTGCTAACTACGATGTAAGATCAGGTGACAAAAGAACACATTTACGAAACAAAAATGAAAAACTAAATTAGTCGGACCCAAAAAGTCCAGAAAATTCCAAGGCTGAGGGAGGTGAATCACCTGGCTGGCAGGACGATTCGAGCATTACGAAACGGAGGGAGGGGAGACGACGGCACAAGCAGCGTGGCGTTAGCGGTTGCTATTTTTTTTTTCTCATCTAGTTCGTTGATGCTGGCTGTCTGCACGCTAGTGTGAATTGGCTAAAATTGGAATTGAGTAGTCTGGTGTTGTGTGTTGGACTTGGTGAATGGAGATGAAATTTTGGTATTTGACGCGTAGAGGTGATTGCGTGTGAACCCCAGACATAAAGTTATCTAAACATTTCTAATGCGTACAAGTTTCATTTCCGATGTTGGCTCAGAACGCTCGGATAGCTCTTGGATTAGCAAAAACAATCGTGTTAACACTCTTGGCTTATGCATCGTCACATTCCAACTGGAACGCTTCCGCATCCGCTTGACGCTTTCAGGCGGCCTTAAGAGAGAGGACCGCCTCAGGCCGCTTCCCGCGTCGTCGCAGTGCTAAATTGCTTCGATCTGGTTTACGCGCTCTATCGAGGAGTGGATCAAGATTTTTGGCCAAGCCAGCACAACCTCTCAAATTCCTCAGCAAGAAGGGTGGACGAGTATTCATCAAGTGGGAAGGGAGTTTCACTTAGTGTAGTGGTGGAGGGAAAGAGGTCCGGTTTTTATTGGTGGGATGGAAGTGGCTATTGGGCATCCTATTTGGGAAGAGGTGATGACTCCACCACTTCATGAGAGTGTTTGATTTCTAACAATAGGACTTTCTCCGTTTAAGATGACACTGAATTCCTCAAAGGTCTATACGACCACCCCATGCGGTCATTTGATCGTTCTTGCTAACGTAGTCGGATCTGCGTTCTACCAATTCACAAAGTCTTAGTTTGCGTCCACAGACACCACGATTGCCAATTCGCTCATCTTGTCTCGTCTATATGCCCCGTCCGTCCTCCCCGCATTCATATTACACTTCCCTCTGTCGACTCCCCACTGAGTCTCGGTGTTCTTCGCCCTCTTCCAGCTTCTTGAGAAACACGTGGGAGGCCCCGCCGGGGCGGGGGACAATAAAAATCCCCCCTTTTTTGTTGGGGGGAATTTGCCTGCTCGGACATGCTTGACGCAAGTTCGAGAAGGCGCTGAGGCTGTCGTCGCTCCTCGGGCGGCGGAGAAGCGTCAGTCTGACTCGACGCCAGAGGCCGAGAGAGCCTGGCCCGTGTACGAGCGGCTGCTGGGGCCCGACGCCGAGAGTGCCAGTGGGCACGGCGCGTCTGAGATCTGTCAGGGAGGCGCTGGGACGTGTTGGAAGGGTTACTGGCTGTTCAGGGATGAGTTGTTTAGCTGGCGCGCTTTCTACGGGGAGTGGTCATGTCTTAGTTGTTTAGGGGAGGTCCTTTTTAGGGTCGCACTGATGGTTAGCGGGGAGGTCACTGTAGAGTATATAGGGGAGGGACGCCACATGTACACTATGTCTCTGTAGGATGACCTACGAGTCTCTCCCCCCCTTAAGGCCCCCAGGTCGGGTTAGTAATGGCTACTGGTTTGGCTTAGTGGAGGGAACTCATCTGTTGCGGCTTTAGGGTGTTCTGTTTGTGAAAGAGTATGGGGTGCAGTTATGTTAGTTTTTTGGAGTGGTCTACTGTGTAGGGTTAGAAAGGGGAACAGTGGCTCAATGTTAGCGTTATAAGTGTATAGAGCGTCACTGTCGGATCATGGTGGTTTTTCATTCACTAACATGGTGTTTCTGGTTGATTAACTATGAGTTGGGCACGAAATTACATAAGCTGTATAATTTTGTATTGCATTCTACCATGTGTTGTATTTGTGCCTTAATTCACATTGGTCGCAATAACGTTCATCGCAATTGCTCACAATTATTCATCACAATTGTTCACAGCCGTCTCATCGAGGCCACACGAAGTAAATGATCACGACAATGTCATGGCTGTGTCTTCCGACCATCCCGTCACCGTTTCCAGCAGTGAGCTGCACTTCACAGCCTGTGTGTCCTTCATGTCTCTCTGGTGATGACTGTGCCGTGTGCTGCCGCCAGGAAGTGGAAGAAGGTGGGATCGCAGGTCGGCCCGGGCCGACCGCCCGGCAGCGGCAACCCCTCCGTCAGCGTCGCCGCCAGAACGCCGCCAGTCGGGTGAGAGAGAGAGAGACGCCACTGGTCTCTGGGGGTGCAGTCATTTCGCCGTGTGTTTCTCAGTGTTCACATTCTGAACAGACCCGGCAGTGGTGAAGATAGGCAGCGTTCAATCTCGAGTCGCCTTCACCCCGCCCAAGTTGACGAATGATTTGCGCTGGTCACACCTACAGAGATGTGATTCACTGACATACTCAGCGGCTTGGCGTTTGTCTGTGTTCGTGTTGACGTGTGGCCATGTAAGACGTCGGACGCCGCGCCATGCCTGCGTTTCCCCCCAGTGCTCGCCCGCCGTGTGACGCCTGTGTGTGTCTGTGTCTGTCCGCCAGCTCCCTGAACCGTCCGGCGGCGCGTGTTGCGGCACCCGACCCCATCTCTGCCAAGAAGCGGGGACGGCCGCCGAAGACGCCGCCGCCCGTCAGACGCTCGCAAGGTGAGTGTAGACGCGGGGCAAGGTGTGTGTGTGTGTGGGAGGGGGGGGAGTCACCGAGTTCAGCACCTCTCATATCATCACAGTTCTGTAAGTTGCTGAGCTGTCATGGCTCCAGAAAACTGTCCTCTATTACTGTCGTATTCCCTCGCTACCTCAGTGTGTGTGTTTTTTTTTTTTTTTTAATATCCCCGCTGCAATTATGTCAGAGTGCTGATGTCATGTTCCCCGAATATTTATAATGCACTGCCGACTCCTGCTATGGTCGACCAGGCGGTGTGCGGCATTGCGCTTACTGTACGATGCGATTACTAGGATACCGTCGTTCAGTGGTGTGAATCTCGCCGTTAGCGGTACGGGCGGCACAGTTTCAGAAGTGGGGACAATCTACCCGGCACAGCAGCTGCGTCACTAGTTGCAGATGTCGCGTGAGGGGTCACGCTCTTTGTTGTGAGTCTGTGAGTCGTTTCTGGCCGCTGGCCGCCACTGTCGTTGATGTGACCGTCGTCTGAAGTGTAACGTTCTGCCCCCCCCCCCCTCTCTTTCTCCCGTGCCGCAGGGCCCGCTCCCAAGACGATCTCCGCACCTGGAGCAGTCGGAGTAATGACGGTCCGTATTGAATTGGGTATAGGGCTATAGCTAGTGAATTGTGAGATGGAATGTTCTTGAATGTCAGCACTGATCACTGTGTGCAGATACACCTCGCTGGTCTAGACTCGTATTATAGCTTGTTGTTTGAGGATGGTCAAGTACTTGAGCGGATTTAGCACTGATCACGTGTGCAGAGATACAGCTCGTGGTTAGACTCGTAATATAGCTGTGTGTGAGGTTGGTGGAGGTTCTTGAGGATGCTAGCACTGGCATGCATGTGTACTGATACAGCTCGTGGTTAGACTCGTTAATATAGCTGTTTGTGAGGACTGGTGACGTGTCTTAGATTTGTGAGCACTCATATCGCTTTGCCTGTTACCAGAAAAGCGTCGTGGATAGTGACTTCCGTATATAGCTCTGTATTGTGAGGTGGTGAAGTCTTATGAGATTGTAGCACTATCACTGTTGTGCAAGATACAGTCGTGGTTTAGAACTTTCGTATTAGTGGCTGTTGTGAAGGTGATGGAATGTGAAGCTTGAGACGTCTTGGAAGGAGGTTTAGCACTTGGATACACACTGGTGTGCATGATACAGCTTCGTGGTTAGACTCGTATGATAGCTGTTGTGAGGATGTGTGAGTCTTGAGATGTAGCACTGATCACTGGTAAGGGTGTTAACCACCGTATTAGCGCATCGCTGGTTAGACGTCATATAGAAGTGTAATTGTCGAGGTGTGGTGAGGTCTTAGAATGTAGGCACTGACGCTGTGTACAGATACAGGCTCGTGGTTAGACTCGTTATATAGCTGTTCGTTGATGATCGGTGAGGTCTCTGCAGATGTTAGCACTGATCGCTGTGTGCAGGATTACAGCTCGTGGTTGGGACTACGTATATACCTGTCTGTCGAGCGTATGTTTGAGGTCTTGAAGAGGGTAGCACTGGATCACTGTCGTGCAGATACAGCTCGTGGTTAGGACTCCGTATATAGCTGTTTGTGAGGATTGGTGAGGTTTGTAGATGTAGCACTGCTCACTTGTGTGCAGATACAGCTCCCGTGCGATTGAATGCGTCCTGTAAGAGCTGTTGTTGAGGATGGTGAAGGTCTTGAGATGTGTAGCACTGATTTCGCTGTTGGGTACAGATACAGCTTCGTGGTTAGAACTGTATTAGCTGTTGTCGAGGATGGCTGAGGTATTGAGATGCTAACCACGTATCTACTGTTGTACAGATACAGCTTTCGTGGTTAGACTTCCTTCTTATATAGCTGTGTTAGAGGTTATGTGACCTGGTCTTTGATGACTGGTAGCATGATCGCTTCTCGTGTACAGATACAGCTCGTGGTATAGGACTCGTATATAGCTGTTGTGAGGGATGGTGAGGTCTAGAGTGTTCTCACTGATCGTCTGTGCTGCAGATACAGCTCGTCGGTTAGACCTCGTTTTTTATATAGGCTGTTGTTGAGCGACTGGTTGGAGGTCCTTGAGAGTATTGTCAAGCACTGATCACTGTGTGCAGACTACAGCTGTCGTGGTTGTTTACACTTTCGTACCCTATGAGCTGTTGCTCGAGAGGATGGATGAGGTATTGACCGATGTAGCACTGATCGCTGGTGTACACACTCACACAGCTCCGGTTGCTTGGACTGCAGCTGTGGTGGTTGGACGTTCTTCAGATGCTAAGTCTTTAGATACGCGATCTTCATTTAGAGATGTATAAGTGCAGGCTCTAGCTGTGCGATGACGATTCGTGGTCCGAACTGTGGTCTTGCTGTGGTTACTCTTGGAATCGGGCCCGTCTTCGAAATAGCCTTACAATGTCTGCTTAAGCGCCCCCGCCCTCCCAAAAATAATATCCCCCCGAAAAATTAAACACAACAGATCATACACACATATCATTATCTTACTCTTTGGATCGCTGTTCCGCGCGATTTTGGTATTCTTCTCCTCACCTCCGAGCGATCGCTCTCAATGCTCTCTTCCATAACTCGTTGCTGTGAATTGTAATTGTCGTGCTTTCGCCAAGCGTTTCCGTTGTTTCTTGGTATCTTTGATTACCTACCATGCCCCTCCGCCTCCCCTGCGTCAACCACTTCTGCTTGTTTTCGCCCGTTCTCCCTCTCTTGTCCCTCATCCCTTGCTCCTTCTCCTTCGTCCCTATACTGCCTCTCCCTCTCCCTCATCCCTTTTCGTCACCTCTCCCTCCATCTTCCTCTCCCCTTCATCCCTCGCATGACTTCTTATCGTTCTCTCTCCCTCTCCCTCTCCCTCTCCCTATCCCTATCCCTCTCCCTCTCCCTCTCCCTCTCCCTCTTACTCTTAGATCGTCTTTCTTACTCTCACTCTCACTCTCACTCTCTTTCCCTCCCCGCTGACCGTCGTCCTGATCTGTGTCCAGGGCTGAGGAGGATGAGGAGGAGGACGAGGACTCCTCCAGCTCCCCGGAGCGGTCGTCGTTCGGTCGTGGTCGTGGCCGGGGTCGCGGCCGTGGCAGAGGTCGGGGCGGATCTCGCGGCGGCGGCCGGCCCCGGCTGCCCCCGACTGTGCTGGGCCGGCTGTCCCACGGCCGGCCGCGTGGCTCACTGAGCGCTACCAGACAGCGCGGACGACGTGAGTGATGGGACAGGGGTGGTGATGGGACGTGAGTGATGTGATGGGAGAGGGGCTGATGTGACGACGTGAGTGATGTGATGTGAGAGGTGGGGAGGGGGAGGTGATGTGACGGGGGTAGGTGACGGTCTGATGTGACGGACTGATGTGACGACGTGAGTGATGTGATGTGAGAGGGGGGAGAATGGGTTCCTGTAAAATGTGTGTGGGTGTGGGGGAGTGGAGGGGACTAGAGTGCACTGTCTGCTGACCGCAGTGAAGGCACGCAGCTGGCTGCTGAGGTTACGCCTGGCCGTGCCGACAGCAGGGAGCTACGGTGCAGCTGTCTGGGGTACAGTAAGGGTGACGGCTGGCCTTGGTGACCTGGCACGATTCGCTTTGTGTGTGCCAACTCATTTAATTTTGTATTTGCCACTACAGGGGAAAAATTTCATTAATGGTGTTGCCTTGAAATCCCGATGGTTCCTGCTCAAGTCTTTGCCATAGCATATGTTCTCAGTAATCCCTGAGTGACCGGCGTTTCACTGCATGCAATTATGTGGCATCAGCTAACCTAACAACCCGCTTCTGCGTGTGTTTCTGCAGCGACGGGCGTCCGTCCCAACTCCCTGACGCCGGGCGTCCGTTCTTCCACCTCCACTCCGACCGCTACACCAGCAGCGACCCCGACCGCCACGCCGACCCGCGGCCGCGGTCGGGGTCGCGGTCGGGGCAGCCGCGGCGGCCGCGGTCGCGGCCGAGGTCTGAGCCGTACAGAGCTCTCGGCGCCCGCCCGGCGGCCCGAGTCGGTCCTGCCGGCCGCCCTCGCTGAGAGCCGCACCGGCCGCAAGCGCAAGCTGAACTCCCTGCTGGGAGACTACCTGCAGAAGCGGCCGCGTCAGACCCGCTCTCCGCAGCGGGACTGGCCGTCCGCCGACGACACGGCCGAGGACGACGAGGAGGAGGAGGAGGAGGAGGAGGAGGAGGAGGAGGACGTAGAGGTGGCCGACCCGCTCTCCGACTTGGACGACGACGATTTCGCCGGGTTCTCCGCCTGGTGGCTGGTGAACGATCAGCACGGAGGGAAGTCGTGTCGGCTCGGCTGCAGGAGGATCCCGTACGACCCGTGGCTGGCGGAGCCGGAGGAGACCACCGCCGCCGTGGAGGAGGCGAGGAAGGAGATGGCGGCGCTGGCCGAGCAGGAGGCACGCGCAGAGCGGCGCCGCCTGGCGCTGGAGGCGCGCAGGGTAGAGGAGCAGAGGAGACTGAAGGAGGCGGAGGAGAGGCGCATTCAGAGGAAGAAGGAGAAGGCGGAGCGCGTGGCGGCCGAGAAGGCGGCGGCGCAGGAGCGCGCGGAGGCGGAGAGAGTGGCCGAGGCGGAGCGCGAGAAGGAGCGCCAGGCGGAGCGGGAGGCGCAGCGCGAGGCGGAGCGCGAGGCGGAGCAGCGGCGCGCTGTCGCTCGAGCTGCTGCCAAGGTGGCGCGCGACGCGGCGCGGGCGGCCAAGGAGGCGGCGCGGGCTGTGGCGGCCATCGCGCCGCCGTCGCCGCCGTCGCCGCCGCCGCCGCCCGAGGATCCCGAGCTGGACGACCCGCTCTCGGAGGAGAGAGTCACCAACTCGATGCTGCTGACGCCGTCCGTGGACGACGCTCTCTCGCAGACGATCGCTGACGTGGCGTCGGGCCGCGCCGGGGTGGTGCCGCAGCCGCGCGCCTCGCCCATGAACTCGATCAACAGTCAGAACCGGCTGGCGCAGCGCGCCAGGGATTTGGAGAGGGAGACGGCGGCGGCCACGGCCGCCATCAGCTCGCCGCCTGCACCGCGCCGCGGGCGGGGTCGCGGCCGGGGCAGAGGCGGCGGGCCTGGGTCTCGTGGGGGCCGCGGCCGCGGAGTCCGGCCTGTTGCACTGGACCGCGCCGGCGCCGGCGGGGGCGGGGGCGGTATGGAGCCGCCGCTGTCGCCCCGGCCCGCGCCGCGGCCGCCCGGAAGACCGCCAGGCAAGACGTCTCTGGGGAGAGGTCGGAAGCTGGCGGGGCGACCGCTGATGCCGACAGCTAGACAGGAGTTCAAACTTCCGCCGGTGAGTCGAGGCGGCGCTAGTGGCGCTCCCTGGATGGGTGGGGGGGGGGAGTTTGGCTAGGGTTGGAACAATTTTAATAGCTTGGTTATGAAGTTTGTATGGGAGCGAAGTTACTGCATGCTTCTCAGTTCTCATGTTTATGTCTTTAGACTTTGTATGCTAGGTTGGCGCTGTTAACTAAGTTGTGGTCATAGAAGAAGTTATGGTAAGCTAGTCGTTTGGTTGCAAGAAGTGAATTGATGTCTTTGACTTATACTTTTGTTTTTAACTGTAAACGAGTTGATACAGCAATCCTGAAGGGAATATCTCTATTGATGTAACTGTCAACATATTAGAAGTAATTTGTTGACATGTAATGCAGAAAACTGCGCGAACATTTAGATTCAACGTACAGTAGTGCACATAATGTAGAGTATAAATATCAGAATCTTATGTGTGCACTTGTTTTGTCGATCACCGGAATTTGCGAATGCGCGTCGATCTGTCTGCAAAACGTGTTCCCGCA
This sequence comes from Semibalanus balanoides, assembly GCA_014673585.1. Classification (NCBI taxonomy): domain Eukaryota; kingdom Metazoa; phylum Arthropoda; class Thecostraca; order Balanomorpha; family Balanidae; genus Semibalanus; species Semibalanus balanoides. The sequence continues at coordinate 3,610 of VOPJ01004287.1, read as the reverse complement.
CCGGGAATCGAACCCGGGCCTCACGGGTGAGAGCCGTGTATCCTAGCCACTAGACCATGCGGGAGGTGGTGTTTTAATAACCGAGTGTCTTTACAAATCAAAGCCCGACCTGTGAACGGGTTCTGTATCCTGATCTAAGGAGGATTCCTCTTGTCACTCCAAACCGTTCCTGACGCCGGACCGGCTCGCGGTGGCAAGGCTTTGTGGTAGCACATCACTTGGCGAAACGTTCCCCCGTCTGACAGTTCCTGACCTGACCTCTAACCTCTGTGCGTCCTGGCCTTTGACGTCACCCTGACCTGGCCTCTGACTTGCGACCCTGGGCCTGTTCCCGTCGCACCTCTAACCTCCTCCAAGCTGCTCCAACTTGCTCCAGTCGTATCATATAACACAGAGCAGTTGCAGTTGGAGCAACATGGAGGAGGCTAGAGGAGTGTTCCGAGGCACCACGGGAACAGGCAACTCGACCTTTGGCGTCCCGCCGCCTGCCCTCTGACGTCACCGCCGCCTGACCTGTCTGACGTCGCTGTGACCTGACCTGTGTGACGTCACTGTGACCTGAACCTGTCTGACGTCACCGCCGCCTGACCTGTCGTGACGTCACCTGTGACCTGACCTGTCTGACGTCACTCGTGACCTACATGGTTGCGTCACTGTGAACCTGACCTTCTGACGTCACCAGCCGCCTGACCTGTCTGACGTCAACTGGGTGAACCTGACATGTATGACGTCACTGTGACCTGCCCTGTCTGACGTCCACTTGTTGACCTGACCTGTCTGACGTCACTGTGAACTGCCTGTCCGACGTCAACTGTGACCTGACCTGGCTGACGTCACTGTGACCTGACCTGTCTGACGTCACCGCCGCCTGACCTGTCTGACGTCACTGTGACCTGACATGTATGACGTCACTGTGACCTGCCCTGTCTGACGTCACTGTGACCTGACCTGTCTGACGTCACTGTGACCTGCCCTGTCTGACGTCACTGTGACCTGACCTGGCTGACGTCACTGTGACATGACCTGGCTGACACGTCACCACTGTGACCACTGACCTGTCTTGACGTCACTGTAACCTGACCTGTCTGAACGTCACTGTGACCTGACCCTGTCTGAACGTCACTGTGACCTGAACTGTCTGACGTCACTGTGATCTGACTGTCTGACGTCACTGTGACCTGACCTGGCTGACGTCACTGTGACCTGACCTGTTTCCTGACGTCACTGTGACTGACCTGGCTGACGTCACTGTGACCTGACCTGTGTGACGTCACTGTGACCTGACCTGTGTGACGTCACTGTGACCTGACCTGTGCCGCCGGCAGGATCCTGAGGATGACGACATGGATGACGTTCACCCCGAGGTGGACGACCCGGGCAGCTCCGATGACGACCACTACCAGAAGGAGAACGGTAAGTGGCCGGGGAGGTCGCTAGGGGAAGGCGGACATCATCATAATGTCAGCCAGTTTGTCATCGCCTCTAACTCTCGTTAGGTTGTGTCTAACTCCTCTCACTCTCGTTGTCCTTTAACTCTCGTTAGGTTGTGTCATCGCCCGCCTCTAAATCTCGTTAGGTTATGACAATGACATCGCCCGCCTCTAACTCTCGTTAGGTTGTGTCATCGCCCGCCTCTTATTCTCGTTGGGTTGTGTCATCGCCTCTAACTCTCATTAGGCTGGACCATAAGATAACAGTATGTAACATGCTTGGAGCAGATGTCTACCATTCCAAGTGCTAACATGCCTTTATAGCCATGTTCTGTGCCGTCCCAGTCAACAATTAACTTGGGTACTGATCGGGCACAATGGTTTAATCCCATTGTGCCTGATCAGTGCCCAAGTTAACTGTTGGCAGGGGTCATGGCGCCGTTGTCAGTGGCCGATCTAACCGTGCCTTCCTCCCTCTGCTTAGGTAAGCCGGTGATCATGGTGCTGCCGCCTGTGGTACAGACGTTCGAGGGCGCTCAGCAGACGCGCGCGCTGGACCTCGACACCCGCTGGGGCACCGTGCGCGTCAACGTGGTGCCCAAACGGCGCGAGAAGGACGGCACGCTCCGGGAGCTGGCCAAGACCACACGGTGAGGAGGCGTGCCTGCCCCCCTACACAGTATACACACACACACGCTCACAGACAGATGGGAGGGGCAGAGAGGGAACTGGCCACGATCTAACGGAAGGATTCATCTACGCCGAATATATGATGCTGATAAGGCCGTAACCAGATAGGATTTCTCGAAATATTGTCAGTGCCAGTGCTCCTTCGTTGACAACTCCGTGCCTGCCTCAGAAAGTGTGTGGCTCTGTGTGTCGCTTTGCTGACCCCCTTGTCTACCCCTGTGCCTGCCCTCTGCTGACCCCGCCCCCCTCCGTGCCTCCACCAGGAAGCGTGTTGGCCTCGGCCCCTCCCGGCAGCTGCTGGAACCCATCTACGTCAACGACGACATCAAGTACATCAAGGTGCCGACCCGGATGCGCCCTGCGGCCCCGGCGCCGGTCCAGCCGCCCGCGCCGCCGCCGGCGCCGCGGCAGATTGTGACGGTGGTGTCGTCGGCCGGGAAGCCGATGGAGCCGAGGAAGCCGATGGTGGTCGTGCCCGCCCCCGCCCCGGCCGCCGCCACCGCCACCGTCTCGTCAGCGGGCGGTCCCGCCGCGCCGCCCAGTCGGGTCATTGTGGTGCAGTCGGCGGCTGTCAGGAAGAAGCCGGGGATCGAGCGGCGCCGGGTGGAGCGCCGCTTCGTCGAGGTGGAGGACGGTAAGGAGAGGTGGTTTGCACGGATGTTTCGGCGATACAGCTGGCGTTGAATGGTTTACACTATAACCGGTACTATAACCGGTCTACCCTATAACCGGTCTACCCTATAACCGGTACTATAACCGGTAGGTAGGTTATATCCGAAATACAGCCAGCTTGGTGAACTTGGCTGACCTGTTAGGCTGTTGCAATCAGTGGGTTGGTGATGACAAAACGCTGTATGCTGTTGACCAGCGTTAAGTTTGTGGTTGTGTACCTGCAGCGACTCCTGCTTTAGCCAGTCGGTGACATAGTGTGTCCACGCCTCTTGTCACACCACGCAGTTTCAGTGTCTCTCTTTCTGCGCCCTTCTGCCGAAGAGTGACCGTGTTTAGTCTCCGATCCACCCGCCCTTCGCCTCTGCCTATCTCCGCCGTTCACCCCTCCCCCTCCCCTCGCAGGCGTCATCAAGGGCTCCAAGCAGCAGGAGATGTCGATCCTGGAGCGGCTGCAGTATCAGCAGCGCGCCGCGGCGGCAGCTCCGGCGGCCGGCGGCAGGACGTCCATCTTCGACCCGGACACGCCGCCAGTCAGCGGCGCCGGGGCCAGAGCCGCCGGCGGAGCGAGGACCGTGACCGTGGCGGGAAGAGGGACGGCGGGAGCGGCGGCGGCAGCGGCGGCGGCGGCGGCGGCCAGACAGCAGCACACGGTGCTGCCGAGATTCGTGTCGCTCGAGGAAGACCTGCAGGTGAGAGGACGGAGAGGAGGGAGCTGGGGAGATGACGGGAGGCGAGTGCAGGTGAGGTGGGAGGACATACTTACTTACTTAAGATGTACGGAATTAAGATAGGCCCTTGGCCTTTAGTATCCGTTCCAG